>OZ023324.1:0-267500 GCA_964007375.1 Ophion obscuratus
CAAACCCAAACAAACCCAAACAAACCCAAACAAACCCAAACAAACCCAAACAAACCCAAACAAACCCAAACAAACAAACCCAAACAAACCCAAAACAAACCCAAACAAACCCAACAAACAAACCCAACAACCCAAACAACCCAAACAAACCCAACAACAAACCCAAACAAACCAAACAAACCCAAACAAACCCAAACAAACCCAAACAAACCCACAAACCCAAACAAACAAACCCAAACAAACCCAAACAAACCCAAACAAACAAACAAACCCAAACAAACCCAAACAAACCCAAACAAACCCAAACAAACCCAAACAAACCCAAACAAACCCAAAAAACCCAAACAAACCCAAACAAACCCAAACAAACCCAAACAAACCCAAACAAACCCAAACAAACCCAAACAAACCCAAACAAACCCAAACAAACCCAAACAAACCCAAACAAACCCAAACAAACCCAAACAAACCCAAACAAACCCAAACAAACCCAAACAAACCCAAACAAACCCAAACAAACCCAAACAAACCCAAACAAACCCAAACAAACCCAAACAAACCCAAACAAACCCAAACAAACCCAAACAAACCCAAACAAACCCAAACAAACCCAAACAAACCCAAACAAACCCAAACAAACCCAAACAAACCCAAACAAACCCAAACAAACCCAAACAAACCCAAACAAACCCAAACAAACCCAAACAAACCCAAACAAACCCAAACAAACAAACAAACCCAAACAAACCCAAACAAACCCAAACAAACCCAAACAAACCCAAACCCAAACAAACCCAAACAAACCCAAACAAACCCAAACAAACCCAAACAAACCCAAACAAACCCAAACAAACAAACAAACCCAAACAAACCCAAACAAACCCAAACAAACCCAAACAAACCCAAACAAACAAACAAACAAACCCAAACAAACAAACCCAAACAAACAAACCCAAACAAACAAACCCAAACAAACCCAAACAAACAAACCCAAACAAACCCAAACAAACCCAAACAAACCCAAACAAACCCAAACAAACCCAAACAAACAAACCCAAACAAACCCAAACAAACCCAAACAAACAAACAAACCAAAACAAACAAACCCAAACAAACCCAAACAAACCCAAACAAACCCAAACAAACCCAAACAAACAACAAACCCAAACAGACGTTGAGGTCGGTTGAGGTCAAGTGTTTGGGTTTGTTTGGGTTTGTTTGGGTCGGTTGAGGTCAAGTGTTTGGGTTTGTTTGGGTTTGTTGAGGGCTGTTGAGGGCTGTTTGGGTTTGTTTGTTTGGGTTTGTTGAGTGCTGTTGAGGTCTGTTTGGTCTTGTTTGGGCTTGGCGCGTGTTGAGGGCTGTTGGGGTCTGTTTGGTCTTGTTTGGGTTTGGCACTGTTGAGGTCTGTTGGGGTCTGTTTGTTTGTTTGGGTTTGGCACTGTTGAGTGCTGTTGAGGTCTGTTTGGTCTTGTTTGGGTTTGGCGCGTGTTGAGGGCTGTTGGGGTCTGTTTGGTCTTGTTTGGGTTTGGCTCTGTTGAGTGCTGTTGAGGTCTGTTTGGTCTTGTTTGGGTTTGGCGCGTGTTGAGGGCTGTTGGGGTCTGTTTGGTCTTGTTTGGGTTTGAGTAGCGTTGAGGTTTGTTGAGGTCAAGTGTTTGGGTTCCAATGCAATACTCGACTAACGTAGCCGCGATCTTCACAAACGCTTTCTTGCAAATATCTCGGAAACGGTGGACTCTACGTTAAAAATCATAAGGACCTTTTTTGTAGAGAATAAAATTTCCCATCTTTTTTATTTGAAACTTTTTTCTCTATTGTTGATATTTGCCGAGATATAGTGATTAAAAACCAAATTTGTGTTTTTGGAAATACAGGGTGTCCCAGAAGTAACGAACATCCGAAGTAACGAAGTCCGCATTCGTTTTTTATCAGACTTCAAATAAATAGTTAATCAGGTGCACGCTACAACGTTAAGGCACCGGCAGAGGGGAGGGATAGGGCAATGCGTTGTAATTGCGTCCGCCTGAACATTCCGAAAGTGTATGTATGTGCACTTCCAAACATGCTTTCGGATTATTACAATATATTACCAATGAATATATTTTTGTACATTAATTAGTAATTAATATACTAAAATATACTATTAAATAGTATTTCATAATATATTAATTACTATTAATATAATTAATATATATTAGTATATTAATGTATATTATTAGAATAATAATATATATTAATAATAATAATATATATATATATATATATATATATATATATATATATATATATATATATATATATATATATTAATATATGCATTAATATATATAAAATTAATTAGATATAAACAATTAATTATTAATATATATGAATTATTATATTTTGAATAATTCATGTATATGAATTATATAAACTCAATTTATATAATATATAAATTATATTTATATAAATATTTATATTTATACATTTATTTATTTATAAATTTGTTTGTAATATAAATAAATTTTATATTTATTTTATAAACATATTTATACAATACATAATTATATTATATAATTATAATTTTATATTATATGATTATATAATAATTATTATAATATTGAGGGTGGGGATGGAAGGCAACAAGGGATATAGCGACAACAAGTGCAGGAGCTGCGAAAAAGAAATACAAGATTTGGTCCACATATGCACATGTGAAGGAATAAAGGAAAAAATTAAAAAAGAAATAGTGGAGGAGTTGAAAAAGTGGTTAGGGGATAGAGAAAGCGAGGAGATAAATAGGAGAATAGAAATGGCGTTGAAGGAGGGACCGGCGGAACCACTAGGTACATACATACGGCAATTTGAGAAGGTGATCAAAACCGAAAAGAAATAAAAAAGGAAATATAGATAGGAATAGATAGAGAATATAAGTAGTTTTTAAGTGTAGTTTCCAAGTATTTTATGTAAAAGAAGAAACTCAAATAGAATGTATTTAGATTTAAGTGCGTGCGAAAGGAAAGTAAAACAAAAAAGGCGGATTGTTTATGTAGTAGGAAGAAACCTGTGTAAACACCCGGAGAGGGTATACCACGAAATAAAGACATACTTACTAATTATTATAATATTACAATAATATTATTAATAATTCATAAATTAATTATTAATTTATATTAATAATTATTAATTTTAGTTGATTTTTAGTTAATTTAATAATATGAATTAATTTATAAATTAATATAAATTAATAAATATTATTAAATTATATTAATAATACTAACTATTGTTAATATTATTAACTATAGTTAATATAAACTATTATTAATATTATTTCTTATGTTAAGAATATATTTCTTATAATAAAAATATAATATAAGAATATATAAGCTTATATTCTTATAATCTTATAAGAATAAGCGCTATTCTTATCATTTATAGCGCGTATCGAAAGACGCTACAACAGAAAGGCTGTACCCTTTTCGCGCACTCTGATTGGCTAGTTATTTTCATTCATAATTCATCTATGCGACTCATCAAAAAATCACCGAGGACTTTGTCTCAGAATTTTTTTTTTCCTTCCAAATGTTAAAAGGGCGTACGTTACTTCTGGGACACCCTGATATCTCGATAATTTTTCGGAATACAAAAAACAACGTAATAATCAAAGTTGTACAGCATTACATTTTTTACGATTTTTGCATAAAACCGTTTTTTTTTTTTTGGAAAATCATTAGTTGCTGAGTTCTAGCGCATTCAAAGTTGTCGTCAGATAACGAAAAACAGCCATTAGTGGTAATACGTTAATCTAGCGTGCCAAAAAAAAAACGTGTCATCGAAGAATTTTATAATAGAGACGCGATAACATTTGTCGCGTAAGGAAAGATATAGGCGATAAGAGTCAAGTTTGCGCAATAAAAACATTTTGCACCAATTGTTTGAAAAAGACATGAAAATTTTTTCTTTTGCAACATGATTCACGATTTATAAATTAGGATCGCATCATCATAATAATTAACAACATTCGTAATCCAATCGAAAAATCAATCAGGATTTTTCTCCCAGCGAATGTCTAAAAATCCAAAAACTATTTCATTTCAATTTCTTTCCGTCCATTACTCCGTTCTTCATATTTCCTTCCCGCCGCCGGTATAACAGCACACTACCGACCGCGCGCGCGACTTTCTACACCACGCCGCGCGCAATACATACAATACTACTGCCACGGACGGTAAGAGAACTCGAAAATTAACAGTCGGTACGTTGACTACCTGTCCTACCAGCAAAAGGCAAATTTACCATACACGCGCGCGGGCTATCGTACAAATTATCCACACAACATCGACAAATTCTCTCTCAAATCCACCCTCATTATCATTCATTTTTCCACTACAATGCATTATTCAATTTACTCTTTTTTACCCTTCCTCTTTCATCTTCAATTTATCTTCACCTCAACTGAGCGTTCCGAATATTCAAATCCTTATTGTGTGGCCAGCGAGGCGGCCACACGCGTGTCCCAATTTTTTTCCGCTTCCTATTCTATATATTTTACACGTGGAAATCAAACTCAAAATTCAATACACTTTCATCAAAATTCATTCATTTTATTATTGCCATACAATTGTTTTTATCTTTCAAATCATTTATCCTAACGCCATACAAATCCTTCGTAACTAATTATGTACTTCCGAAATTACAAACAATTACATCGAACGCACCCAATAATACAAGCACAAGTCGAGAAAATACCACTCATTCGCATCAATCACACCATTTCGTCTCAACACAAACCCCCCTTCCCGCTAACTTTTTTTCAAACCATTTACATTTTTTACCTATCAATTCTGTGCAGCCATTCGGATACTTTTTTTATTTTTCATATCTTTCACTATCGATGTACAACACTGCATTTGTCCGTTACCTCTTTTTTTCCCTATTTTCGCATTTCACGATACGCGCGTGCATTACCATCATTTTAAACCATTTCATTTCGGATCATCCATCTCCGAGATTCCATCACCAACAACGCAAACACACCATTTTCATCTATAAATACCAACTCAAATTACCATTTTTCCTATACATTTCGAAAATATATTTATTCAACGTTCAAACTTTTACAACAATGTCTACAGTAAAAACCTATTTTTTTTATTCATAAATATAGCCTTTTTGCGGCGAAAGAGAAAAAACCCCTTAAGGGCAGCATCCACGAGTATGTCTGTGTGTGTGTGTAAATTTAGCCAAAACGACCACGTGACTGCGCTCGTAGACGACTGTCTTCCAATTCCAAAGCATCATCTTCCAAACGGTCGTATGGCCAAGTTGTTAGCGCATCCATGCTACAATGCTCGATATTTCAAATTTCACCCTCTTTCGGCGGGGTAATGGGGGGGTAGCAGGGAACGAGTTTGGTGGGGGGGGGGGGTGCCCCCCCTGCCAATTTATTTTGCACTCTTTTATGTTATTTTGCTCACATTTTATATCTATTTTATTGCCTATTTCTTCGTAAAGGCTCAAACACGACGGACCGGGTTCGAAACCCGACCGTGGCATTTTTTTTTTTTTTCCACACCTACCAGTTCCAAATAATTACTTCACATTTCCCCACTTTCCAACTATTTACACATTATCGATCAATTACATGCGTCCCACGTTTTTCCTTTTAAATCTTACAAATATTTCCCCATACCTACCCAACATTCACAATCACAAATTTCAAAGACAATCAGTACGCTCTTTCAAATTTATATTCACTTATAAATCGCTACGAAACTAGCAAAGGAAATCCCGGAAGAAAGACGACGCCAAATTTTCATGCACCGCGAACTTATCCTCGTAAATTATACATATCAACCAGCGTATGAGAGTATAGCGCAGCGGCAAAGACCTCGGCTCGTAATTCAGAGTACAGAGTTCGAGTCGCACTTGGACCTTTTTTTTTTCTCCATCCTTCGTTTTCAACAAAAATCATTCATTGTGTATACTTATCTAATTTTCTAATTCAATTATTTTTACAAACACACCGAAACATACATTTTCGATACTATGTAATTCGGTTCATTCAAATTATCATCACATCGACAAAAAAATCAATATTAACGCTAGAATAAGTCGTCCGGAAATCATTTACTATAACACGGTATTCGTTCGTTATTTCATTTATTACGCAATGTCATTTATTCGCTGCCGCGAACCTCGAAAGATCTACAAAATCCCGCAAGATAATTATCACAGAAAAACACTCAAAGCACACATTACTGCGCGCGGCACCATGCACATCTCATAAATGTCCTACCTCTTTACAGGCACACGCATTTTTTACCAGCTATACCGGCACACTGGTCGGTTAAAAAAACCTTTCATTCGTCTTTCACCCATTCATTTCGACGCAAACCAGGCGCGTATTTAACCATTCGAACGAATATTCGTCCAACGGGTACGCACAGCGCAAGAGGGCATCACTAAAAAGGCAGGGACAATAAATAGAAAACGTTGCCCAAACATTACAGATTCAAACTACACACGGTTTGCTAGCTTCGAAATATGATTTTTCAATCTCCGTGAAAGTTTGCTTTGAAAAAAAATTACATCGCCCAATAAATTTCCTTATTTAAACCAACTACACAGTATCGAATAATATATCTTTCGATGCGTTTGTAAACATAATTTCATTACAAAATTAGATAAGTACGCCCAATCAATCATTTTCATCAAAATCACGTACGATTGAGAAGAAAAAAAAATCAACTTCCGAGCGAGATTCGAACCCCGTACTCTGGATCGCCAACCGAGCGCCTTGCCGCTGCGCCAAACTCATACGCTGTGAAACATCTCCAATTTAGACAAATAACAATTATCTAAAAGAAGAAGAAGAAAACAGATTACTTCTCTTTGAAAATGGGCTTTATTAAAAGTATGGGCCGGCCACGGTGGCCACCAATGACATTCAGACATGTGCGCCATTAAGCCTTCATGCGGCACGCTCCACCTCTCCGTTTCGTCGCCGGGAGAAAAACTCACGTCTTCATTTACATAAAAGTCAATATTTCATAAATGCCGTAGACGGATCATTTCATTTTTGGCTGACAATTTTCATTATGTACTGAATTATTTGACATTTTTTCATAACATCCTTAACACTTTTCACACTATTCCGTGTGTAAAACTGCCGATCGGCATGAGTCTAGGCATCGTCTTATGTAAAAACTGTTTGTTCAATTCAAATTTTTAATTAAATTCAATTCTAAATTATTAAAATCAAATGTTAACATTTGAAGGGTGCATTCGGTATATGATAACGAATCCACTATATCAATTTCAACAAATGGTAACATTTCATCACTTCACCCGAAGCTTCTTAACGATTTAAGGAAAGACGTGTATTCTGGAGCAGCCTCCAGCATGGTAAATGTCACGCGTTATCCGAGTGCATCCGGTTTTTCTTTAGAATCGACAAATCGATGAGCATTCTACTCGCTCAACACGAAAATAAAATAACGCAATCAAGTTGGATTTTCATAAAATATTTTTATTTATCTCTAGTCTCTTTCAATTAAGAGTTTTCTCCTGCTGCAACAAACAAAGCGCAATTCATCAAACATGGAGACGGTATATCAAAAAGTAAAACATTAAGAGCTACAGAGTTGGGCGTCATTCTATATATAAATATGAATACGAATTTATTCACATCGTCATGTTCATGTCAATATAAATACAAATGTATTCATACTTCACTTTTTGTATTCACATGCATGCATACAAATACAATTGTATTCACAAGTACTCTGAACATACAAATAAATTCACAGAAAAAATGTGAATATTCACAAAAAAAAATAATATTTACTAAAAATCCTGTGAATTAAAAAAAATTCACATCAAAATCTGTAAATGCAAATGTATTCACCAAAAATTGTAAATACAAAAAAATTCACAAAATAAGTTGTGAATTTTTTCATATATAAGACAAATTCACAATTGTTAGATTCAAATTTACACCATTAGTGAGTTCGTATGCATTTTGAGAGAAAACATTGCCTCGAGGCGAAGAAATTTTTGCACAAAATTTTTTGCGCGAAAATTCCTTTGCCTCAACACAATGTTTTCTCTCAAAATACATAACAACTCACTTGTGGTGTAAATTTTAATATCATTGTCGTCAATTCGATTTCAATTTTCTTCAACTTGAGGAAATTCACAACTCATTTTGTCCATTTTTGGGGCATTTTGTTACTTGGCGTTCTTTTTTTACTTGTTAAAAATAACATATACTTTGAGGCAAGAGAGAGAACGGAAAAGTGAAAAGTTTGCGCAATCAAAACATTTTGACCAATTGCTTGAAAAAGACATGAAAATTTATTCATACGCAAGACGATTCACAATCTATAAATTAGGTTCGCATCATCTTAATAATAAAAAAAAACTTCATAATCCAGTCGAAAAATCAATCAGGATTTTTTTCGGAGCGAATGACTAAAAATCCTCAACTATTTCATTTCAATTTCTTTCGGTCCATTACTCCATTCTTCATTTTTGCTTCCCCCCGCTGGTATAACAGCACACTACCGACCGCGCACGCGACTTTCTACACCACGCCGCGCGATACATACAATACTGCCACGGACGGTAAGAGAACTCGAAAATTTACAGTCGGTACGTTGACTAGCTGTCCTACTTGCAAAAGGTAAATTTATCTTTTGCTGGTATCCACACAACATCGACAAATTCATTCTCAAATCCACCCTCATTATCACTCATTTTTCCACTACAATGCATTATTCAATTTACTCCTTTTTACCATCTCTTTCATATTCAATTTATCTTCATCTCAACTTTGCCTTTTGAATATTCAAATCCTTATCATTTATAGCCTTACCGCGCCGATCAAACCCAAACGAAACACCCGCAGATCACTAGCATTCGAATAATCAACCAAACAGCTCCCACTTCATCCACCAAACAGACATCATTATTCTAATTTATACACTTAACTCAAACAATTACATCTATACTCAGCACGAAGGCAGATCATTTACTTTCAAATTCGATATCGACTAAATTATTACGAGGCACCAAACATTTCTTCAATGCATCTCTTCGAATATCGAAATAAACAAAACATTCCTGCAAAACTTCAACTCGACCTAAATCCTCGACCTTATTGGAAAAACCTTATCAAACATTTTTATCCAATGTACAGCTAGCCCAAAACTTCATCTTAGAACATATGCGCATCATACACACTTCGTCCACGTTTTTTTTTTCACCCACAAACAATTCCCATTCACACCGAGCAGCAAATACACAGTGTGCATATTTATGCACTATTTATATCAAGTGGCTAGCGTGTCCGCTGCTAGACTCGACCTGCCGAGTACGCCAAACCCAATTCCTTTTATCACATTCCTAATTACCGCTTTGGAGGGCAGCGTGTGGCCAACGAGGCGGCCGCGTGTCCCAACTTTTTTTCCGCTTCCTATTCTATATATTTTACACGTGGAAATCAAACTGAAAATTCAATACACTTTCATTAAAAATCATTCATTTTATTATTACCATACTATTCTTTTTATCTTTCACATCATTTATCCTAACCCCATACATATCCTTCGTAACTAATTATGTACTTCCAAAATTACAAACAATTACATCGAACGCACCCAATAATGCAACATGTCGAGAAAATACCGCTCATTCCCACCAATCACACCATTTCGTCTCAACACAACCCCCCCTTCCCGGAACCTTTTACATTTTTTACCTATCAATTCTGTGCGGTCATTTGGATACTTTTTTTATTTTTCATAACTTTCGCTATCGATGTACCACACTGCATTTGTCCGTTCCCTCTTTTTTCGCTATTTTAGCATTTGCAAACGTTTCACGATACGCGCATAACCATTAACATAATTTTAAACCATCTCATTTTTTCCTTTCGGATCATCCATCTCCGAGATTTCACCAACAACGCAAACACACCATTTTCATCTATAAATACAACTCAAATAACCATTGTTCTTATACGTTTCAAAAATATATTTATTAAACGTTCAAACTTTCACAACAATATCTACAGTAAAAGCCTATTTTTTTTATTCATAAATATAGCCTTTTAGCGTCGAAAGAGAAAAGACCCCTTAAAGCAGCATCCACGAGTGTGTGGCTGTGTGTAAATATAGCCAAAACGACCACGTGACTGCGCTCGTAATCGCCGGTCTTCCAACTCCAAAGCATCATCTTCCAAGTGGTCTCATGGCCGAGTTGTTAGCGCGTCCATGCTACAATGCTCGATATTTCGAATTTCACCCTCTTTCGGGGTGGTAATGGCGGGGAAGCCGTGAACCTGCGGGGGGGGGGGGGGGGGTGCCCCCCAGCCAAATTATTTTGCACTCCTTTTATGTTATTTTTTCACATTTTATATCTATTTTACTGCCCACTTCTTCGTAAAGGTTCAAACCCGACGGAGCGAGTTCGAAACCCGACAACGTGGCCTTTTTTTTTGCCTCACCCACCAATACCAAATAATTACTTCACATTTCCCGACTATTTACACATTATCGATCAATTATATGCGTCCCGCGTGTTTCCTTTTAAATATTACAAATATTTCCATAGCTACCCAAAATTCACAATCACAAATTTCCAAGACAATCAGTACGCTCTTCAAAATTTATATTCACTTATAAGGCTGGGAATAGACGATCGATTTTTTCTTTCCGACAATCCGATCCGACAGTCGGATCCGACTATTGGATCGGACGTGTATTGCATGCTCAAACAAACGTATGGCACGAGTGCCTTCCGATAGTCGGTTCCGACTGTCGGATCGGATTGTCGGCAAGAAAAAATCGGACGTCTATTTCCAGCCTAAATCGCTACAAAACTAGCAAGGGAAATCCCGGGAGAAAGACGACGCCAAATTTTCATGCACCCCGCTTATCATCCTAAATTATACATATCACCTGGCGCATGGTAGTGTAACGCAGCGGCAAAGTACTCGGCTAACAATCTAGAGTACGGAGTTCGAATCCAAGATGGTTTTTTTTCTCCATCGTTCGTGATTTCAATGAAAATCATTCATTGGGCATACTTGTCTAATTTTCGAATGAAATTATTTTACATTAAAATTATCATCACATCAACAAACGAATCAATATTAACACTAGAATAAATCGTCAGGAAATAATTTACTGTAACACAGTATTCGCTCATTATTTAATTCAGTGCGCCATGTAATTTTTTCGCTGTCGCTAACCTCAAGAGGTCTACAAAATCCCGCAAGATAATTATCATAGAAAAACACTCAAAACACAGATTATTGCGGCACCATGCACATCTAATAAATTTCCTACCTCTTTACAGGCACACGCATTTTTTAGCAGGTATGGGACCGCCCATATATTACGTCATCGATTTTTGCTGATTGTTACCCCCCCCCCCCCCCCCCCCCTTGAAATCATCCTATCCTTCATATCGTTGTAATCAAATTATCGTTACCGTCATCTCTAACGACCAGACCCCCCCCCCCCCCCATTTTAAAATGACGTAATTTATGGACGGCCCCTATACCGGCACGCTGGTCGTTTAAAAAAAATTTCATTCGTCTTTCACCAATTCCTTTCAATGCAAACCAGGCATATTTAACCATTCGAACGAATATTCGTCCAACGGGTACGGGCAGGGCGTAAGAGGGGATCACTAAAAAAGGCCAGGGACAATAAATGCACGTAGCAAACTTTGCCCAAACATTACAGATTCAAACTACAGACGGTTTGCTAGCTTCGAAATATTATTTTTCAATCTCCTTGAAAGTTTGCTTTGAAAAAAAATAACCGCGCAATCAATTTTATTATCAGCGAATACTTCATTACTTCCTCACCATTTATTCTAGCGTTAATATTCTTCATTTTTTTCTATGTGTCATCATCATTTTATTTAAACCAACTACATAGTATCGAATAATATATCTTTCGATGCGTTTGTAAAGATAATTAATTTCATTACAAAATTAGATAAGTATGCCCAATCAATGAGTTTCATTAAAATCACCATCGATTGAGAAAAAAAAACTTAACTTCCGAGCGGGACTCGAACCCCGTACTCTGGATTGCCAACTGAGCGCCTTTGCCGCTGCGCCAAACTCATACGCTATTGAATAACTCCAATTTAAAGTCATTAACGTAGATTTACACTACGGCACTTTGGTGTATACACTCAATGTATACATCGAGTGTCTGTGTTTGAACCCCACTGTCCTGATCTCGCAACATTTATTGCAACATCCGGCTAGGTGTCGCGCCGAGCGCCGTGTGAACAGGTTGTGTCGGAGTGTCTGCCGCAGTGTTCAAGTTTTCGAACCGGCGCGAAATTATCCAGACACTCGCGACCCGCGTTAAATCAAAATGGCCATTACGTGGAGCAAGGCGAGTATTAAAAATTTGATATCTCTTGTGGAAGGACTGCCTGAACTTTGGCAAATATGTTGTGCTGATTATAAAAATAGAATAAAAAAAACAGGCAGCACTTCAATGCTTAGCGGAACAGTTTGGCACAATATCGGCTAAAGTCGGCAGAAAAAATCATAATTTGAGAACACAGCTTAAGGGGCTATACCAATGTGAACGCTGGAAATTTGGGTGATTTTCAGGATTTTTTTGGAAGAAAAGTACTCAATTAAATGTTTTGGAAAATTAAAAATATATTTGACCTATATTACATAATTTTTTCATTGAAAAATATTGAGATCCAAGCGACGTATGCGCTGCCTG
Source organism: Ophion obscuratus (assembly GCA_964007375.1). Classification (NCBI taxonomy): domain Eukaryota; kingdom Metazoa; phylum Arthropoda; class Insecta; order Hymenoptera; family Ichneumonidae; genus Ophion; species Ophion obscuratus. The sequence goes on from OZ023324.1 coordinate 12,747, forward strand.
AGCAGGCCAAAAAAAAGTTCCCCCACTGATGACATGATTCCGGCTGGATGAGTAGCTGAAACCGAAAAAGGAAAAAAAATGTCGTTAAACTGGAAGGTATTTCCTGTACAATGACGTAGGATTTTTGAAAAATATCAAAAACAAACAAAATGGCGTAGTTATGAAAAAAGTCTGTTTTCTTGCCTATAAAATGCTCGTTTTTTTCAATGCCAAATCGTCAATTTTCATCCAATCAAAAATATCCTACGTCATTGTAGAGCAAATATATCCAAGAATACTCAGTTCTAATTTTCAGTCAATCGGATCTCTTTGAGTTACAATGTCAGCCAATTTGAAAAATCTCATTTCGAGAAAAATGCGTTTAAAGATTTAACCGACCCCACGGTCGTGCCGTCTCCTTAAAAGTAACGAGTCGGTGAGTAACTCGAATTTGACATTTAATTGAAATTCAATCGAAATTTAATTGAATGTCTATTGCAACGAATTGAATTGAACTGGAATTAATGAAAGTCAGTGGGAATTATTTTTTTTTTTTTTTTTTTTTTTTATTGGTTTTTTCCTTAGGTACACGCTTTTCGCGTTTGTTACCTATTCTTCCCCACATTATGACCGTTCTTTCCTCTACTGTTTTACTTCCTTTTTTCTCCATCTTCCTCTCTGTTCCCCCCTCTTGCGGCCGCAGCCGACTTCCCCCTCCGTATTATATTCATCATGACATTTTCTGTCATGGGTATAGGGAAACTGCGGAAAACCTATACCAATACAGCCGGTCATCGAATTCGCCCCCCGGTCGTGGAACTAGTCTTATTTCGCCGCGAAATGCCGAAGAAAAACATTTCACGACGAAATGTACGCGACCGGGATTCGAACTCGGGACCTCCCGGTCCGCTGGTTTAGTGGCGAGCACGCTAACCACTAGACCATCGCACCGGTTAAGTCAGTGGGAATTAATTGAATTCAATTTCAATTAATTGAACACTCGAACTAATTTCATTATAATTACACTTGTAAATAATATTTTTGTACCAACGCGTATTACAATCGTAATAGTAAGGAGTCAGTGAGTAACTTGAATTTGACATTTAATTGAAATTTAATCGAAATATAATTGAATTTCAGTTGAAACCAATAGAAATTAAATTTAAATTAATTGAACCTCATTTAATTAAATTGAAATCGTTTTGAATGAATTGAATGTCAGCCGCAAGAATCGAATAAATTGTATTACTTCAATGAAATGAAAACTATCACAATACAATCGTCGCTTTATCTTTGTTCTTCTGTGCCAGCCCGCCGCCGAGCACAGGAGCAGGAGAACGGAATCGACACGAGTCTCGCGCACGGTACGAGAGGAGCGTCGAGATCGCAAAAGAGACGAAAACGAACGGTAGAAAGCGATCGAGGGACCGAGAACGAAAGCGGCACGTTCGATGTCGCACCCGACACCGAGGATTCCACATCCGGAATTCTTCCCCCAGCGCCGGCGAGCTCGAACAAACGCAGATGATGGTACCGACAGGCCAAACACGGCCTAGGGTGAAAAAATCGGCAACGCAGTCAAACAAATCGGCAGAAGTGAAAAAAATCGGCAATTCGAAGACGAAGCCGAGACAAAGGAGAATCGTTAGAAAAAATCGTTCCCCGGTGGACAAACGACGCTTTCCTGTTATTTTTCACCCGGAAAGAATCGGCGGAAATTCTTCACTGGAAAAATCGAGCAACGATCGAGTTGCCGCAGCGCGAGTGGAAAAACGACGCATAATGCGTTACTTTATAGCACACCGATAGTTGGACGCGTCACAAGACTCCATCTCGACGACGACATCAGCAGCGAAATCGTTCGGGTCCTCGACAAAGGCGATCACAAGGACGACGACGATGATGAGGAATCGACGGAGGCTCGCCGTCCGCCGGAGATCGCGAATCAAACGGAATTACTCCGGGACGTTAGGGCGGTTCATTTCGCGATTGATCACGTCGAGAAACCACCCAAAATAAACAAAAATACCGACGGCAATCGGCCATAAAAAAAATGACGGGACACGGTCGGTGAGCGAGAGGGGGGGGGGGGGAGAGAGAGAGAGAGAGAGAGAGAAGAAAAGTCAGTGAAATATTTATTGTATTAGGATAATGAATAGAAATGATGATATTGACTTCAACGACGACACCAGCTGACCCACACAAACCCAAAAAAAAATGGACTAGATGGATTTGAGGAAAGAAAAAAATGAGAAAAAAGTGAATAAAAATCGGGGCAATTTTTAAATCCTCCTACTTCATTCGAGTCTAATTTCTATTTTAGATAGTAGTATCGCCAAGGTGTTTCTCTATAGATTTTATTTTTATTTTGTGGACGCATTCAAGACACTATGAGGTGATTACCTGCAAAATTTCATAAGGATTCACCGTTCTGTATTCGAGGATTGGCAATCAACGATTGCACGGTTTTACACGTGTAATGGGGAACGGTAAAAAATTCACATTCCATTCCATAACGTTGAAACTTCTCTACAGATTATTCTTAAAGAATTCTCAATTACAGAGGAACATATGACGAAGTGGGTTAAAAAAATCATGATTTTTTACCGTCTACTTTCAGAGACATAGCGATTTAAATTCAGCAATGTCTAGCCATGCTAGCGCCACAAAAGGATTGCTAGTCAAACTTTAAACCCGTTTTCTTCGAAACTACGGATTCAAAACCACGTACACGATTTATCGACATCTTACTAACCAGGGATTCACTTGAAATTGCCTACACTTATTCAGTGTAATGTCGTGGTTGTTTTCAGACTTGTATATGAGACCGTGCTTGAGGCATTGACATTTATAATAATTTCCGAGAAATATCCTAACCCCGAGGAAAGCAATGGTTTTGACTTTCGGTAAGAAAACGCAATTTTGGGTAATGGAGGCGCGTGTGCAGGACATTCGTACAATTCGATCGGTCGTTTCGCACTGCCGCGCCCATATCATTATCTCTGTCGAAGGATGCTGGGCGATTATTATCCGGCGATGGATGTACCGGAAGAAACAGCGGCACGGTTGGAGGATCTCGATGTTCGAGACGAGACGCGCAGCAAGTTTGACACCGCATCGGCGGATCAAGCGGTGATCCTCGAGAGTAGGCACTTCTTTGGCTACCGCGTCGTTCGTGTGTTCCTGCAAATTCAAGGCAAGGCAAGTCAGCTAGTGACGCACCATCGTGACGACGATTTGCGCGATATCTCTTCTTACCTTTTCCAAACATTGCCAGTGCATCGTCGCAAAGGGATAAGCGGTACTCCAAAGTTCGACTAGATGAACCGTCATTTGGAAGACGGGTGGGTGTTTGAGTTCCCGTTGACGGTGCGCGCGACCCCTATCGACAGATTCGCATCTTTGCAGTCTGGCCATCCAGTCGACCAGCTCGGGGAGTTTGTAACGCTGGACTGAAAGCAAGCCGATTACAAAAGAGAACGCGGGGGCAGGTTAGGATAGAGAAGAGAGCGTTGTGCTCGCGCTCACCTGACCGCGATTCATACAGGTCCGACCAGCCATCCTTTTGACGATCTTTGACGATTGCGGTTATTCCAGCGGTACGTCTCCCACTCCGATCGTCTGCTTTTCCCTCATTTCTCCCTTCATCCAGAGTAGGATACCCCTGCGGAATGGTTAACGTGAGATATTGAGCGGAAAGTGAAGATCCACTTGCTTAAAGTGTCCTTGCCAATGCTGCGCGTACATATTGACCAACGAATAGTCCTACTTGGCGTACATGTCCGACAGCCTGACTATGGTCGCTTTGGGAAATTCTCTGAGCACCGCCTGTTCACCTTCCTCCCGCTTTAACGTGAAACACGCGGAAACCTCTTTCAGCATGATCGGCTGCAACGAGAGGCGATATCGAGGCTCGCTCGACGAAGCAAACAGGAAAAAAGGGAGTAAAACTGACCTTGGGTTTTTTTAACAGCGTTCAGGCACAACGCGTCAATGAATCGCTCGACATTGGCGCATTTGCAGAGCCTCGCCACCGTCGTGACACCCTCCGCACCTTCACCTTGTTATATTTGTAGTTTCGCGTTCCGTATTGGCACCCCACCAGATTGACAACGACGTCCGAATACTTGACGCGCACCTTGGAATGAAATGATGGTCGCACTGCTCAAAAAGGGCGACAAACTAATTGGCCCGAATCGACGCACAGCTGCAGCCTTATACTCTGTTGTAAGGGTCTCCTCTGTACGGTAGAATCATCTGCAACGATTTTATAGTTTCTCTCGTATCGGCGATTAGCGGTCGTCGCCTCCCATGTAGATTCCTACCGACCTGCCTTCCGATCTTGCCGCGAGACGACGATTCAAGCCGTAATTTCCAAGGAAGCCCGTACTGCCAAATACGGGGCGCACACTGTCGCCGAGAAGGAATTGCGTCCGCCGGTTCCTCTGCTCTTCGAGGCGGTGGTCACGCCGGGAGCTTTAATAATACACGCGGCAGCGGCGCGGTGACGTTGGCAACCGAGACGAGACGCACCGGTCGAGTAGGATATCCTCAACGAGGACGTTGCGGCAGCCGTGCCGAGACCACGGGAGACCACGCTAATGATGAAACTTGTTTCTCTCTGAAACTAACTGTATTATGCAATTGAACGAACAACTTGAAAAAGTAAGAAAAAATATGAGATCGGTCGCGTACGCGGATCTTCTTATTACGAATAAAAGAGGACCACGATAAAACACGCCCATTACGCGGTTGTTTATTCGTTGGCTCAGTTTTGAAAATACGGCAATGCGAGCCGGTCCAAGATACCGCGCGCGGTTATGATTTATATTAATGCGCACGCGCGGTGAGCGGTTTCCGCCAAGCTCCCCTACCCGTACACCGCAGATTTGCCACCCCTCATTTTCGACTATTGCTAGAACTGTCACGTAACACACGAGTAATAAATAGCATCCGTGTAATCTTGACCAGTACACGCATAAAGCAGCGAGTATGGTCATTTATATACATAAATTCCAACAATTTCGCATTTATTCCAACGCCCTGGTGGAAATCCGCTTATTGGAATTCGACAAATAATGTTGAAATCTGTTAAAAAATGTCAGAAACTGTGAAAATGAATAGATTCTAACATAATTTGATGGAATCGTACATATTTTGATAGATTCTGTCGGAAATAATCTATGAAAATCGGACAGAACCTCTCATATTATGTTAACTTTACGGAATGTCATAAAATCACAGAATTCGATACTTTCTGTCATCTTTTTGTCAGAAAATGTCATCTTTTAACAAAAAATGATAAAATTAATTTTCCATTTTTTGACATATTGTTGCATCGAAAAGAATGACAGAAAAATGACAAAAAATGATAGAAAACGATAATTTTTATCATAATTTGTTGTCACATTTTTGTTGAATTCTGACAGATTTCAGCTGTCATTAAATCACAGAGGTTGATACTTTCTGTCATCTTTATGTCGGAAAATGTCATCTTTTAACAAAAAATGATAAATAAGTTTTCCATTTTTTGACATATTGTTGCATCGAAAAAAATGACAGAAATGTCAAAAAATGATAGAAAACGATAATTTTTATCATAATTTGTTGTCACATTTTTATTGAATTTTGACAGATTTCAGCTGTCATTAAATCACAGAATTTGATGCTTTCTGTCATCAATGTGTCGGGAAATGTCATCTTTTAACAAAAAAATGATAACTCAGTTTTCCATTTTTTGACATATTGTTGCATCGAAAAAAATGACAAAAAATTCAAGAAAACGATAATTTTTATCATAATTTGTTGTTATATTTTTCGTGAATTCCGACAGATTTCAGCTGTTAGTGAAAAGGAGCTTTATGTGTCACCAAATAAAAGTATTATTGAATATAAAGTCCCAAATTGCTTTCTTTCAGCATTTCCTTTAAAATTTCGAAAATTATATGTAAATTCCATCAAATATTGACGAATTCTGACAATTTATTATCAGAATCGATAATTAAATGTCAAAATTCATCAGAATATATCATATATTTATAATGCAAAATGTCAAAAGTTAACAAGTTCGGTCATTATATGATAAAAAATAAAAAAGAATGATATAATTTGACAGATTCGGTCATAATATTTCATGAATGTTAAAAAATTCTATTTCATTCCATAAAAAAATGACATTTAATGACGAAAATCTCACAAAAAATAAGAAAGAATGATATAATTCGACAGATTCGGTCATAATATTTCATCAATGTTAAAGAATTCCATTTTATTCCATCAAAAAATGACATTAAATGACGAAAATCTCACATAAAATGGAAAACTCTTACGACATTATATGACATATTATGTAAGATTCTGACAGAAATTACTGAATTATAACATTACTTTTCTGATAAAATATGACAGATTCTGTAAAGCATGTTCCAATTTCCGGTCAGAAATCATGAACTTCTCACAGAAAATGTCAAATCTCGAAATAATATGACAGATTCTGTCGTATAAATGACATATTCTGACATTATTTCTCATTGAAAGTTGACGGAATATTATCAAATCTGACATTTTTTGTTAAAATCTGACGAATTCCAATAAGCGGATTTCCATCAGGGCGCCATTCGACGATATACTGCCGTATCGTCGAAACGACACTTTCCTTCTCCAATTAAAAAAAAAAAGACAAATAAAGAAGTCATCGCGATAATATTAATACGAGTAACTGATTAATAAATTAAGACATCTTGCGAGATTCGGCTCACGAAACAATTCCTACCGTTCGACGAACAAATTCTACACTACAATATATTACTAAATTAAGGTACTTCTGCAGGTACACGTATGAGCCAAAAGTTTCCGTCGAAGCGTATAGTAACATCGAATGCCTATACGATGCTGTTGGTTGGAAATTTTCGATAGAGCTTGTACCCTCTATATATGTCCCACACATTCGCACCTGATGCATAGATAGGTCTCATACTCGAATAGAGAGAAGCACTGTAATCGTGGGAACAGCCCGACTTTCCTGCAGTCATAACGTTGAGCTTCCTATGATCCGTTTATCGCGAAATATTTTATATAGATAAAAAAAGCGTGAAAATGTCAATCCTCCAAATGAGAGTTGGGCGTAATTCTATTTATAAATACGAATACGAATTTATTCACGTCGTGATTTTCATGAGAATATAAATACAAATTTATTCATACTTCACTTATTTGTATTCACATGCACGCACACAAGTACAATTGTATTCACAAATATTCTGAACATACAAATGAATTCACAGAAAAAATTGTGAATATTTACAAAAAATCCTGTGAATTAAAATAAATTCACATCAAAATCTGTGAATGTAAGGTAAATGTCCCAATTATTGAACAGGTCCCAATTATTGAACACTATCTTGTATTTTTATTATTTCTCATTCACCTGCATGCATTTACTTATTTATAAAATTTCATTACATATATGGAACTTTTAGGTATCGAAATATTACCTTTCTTGTGCAAAAAAAGCTTTAATTAATAGAGAAACAAATTATTTAATCAGCAACGGTGACTCGATTTGACGTCTCGTGGTAACTGCTTGTCGTTTTTGCTAAAACGCGCCGCTTCATGCGTAAGGGCATTAAAAATTCGAAAACTGTCGCATCTCAAAAAGTAAAGGCGTTTCAGGTTCCTCAGAAAATTTCTTACAAATAACCATTTTTATGAAAAAAACTTTATTTAATTATTTGTTAAAAAATACGGTGTTCGATCATTGGGACATAGAAAATGCAGTGTGTACCAATTATTGAACACTCGAATTCTCCAAGTTGGCGTCATTAAACCCATCAAAACATCGAGACAGTTAACGTGTGACAGAGATCGTGTGAATCGGATTTATTCAAACAAAAATTATAAGTTCCTGAATAAACTTACCTTTATTCTTTTAATAATCACTCTAAGATCGTCAAATATATTTTTCATTTGTATTTTCGTGAAATAAACATAAAAAGGAAAGTAAAAAGAGAATATAACCTAAATGTAACCTAAAAATACGAATGTACTGTTCAATATTTTTTGCTCTCCGATATTTCAGGGAGCCAAGCTGCGACAAAATCAAACAAAGACAGAACATGAAAACGAGGAAGCTGAAAAGAAAAAGAAAATAAAGTTCGAGTTGAAAAGCAAAAATAAACCAAATGCGAATGAACCAAAAACCCGTCAAAAGAGACTAAATATATATTTTTGTATTTTTACATGATTAACAAAAGATTATTTAAGTGTTTGATTTTGCTTTTATTTCTTAATATTGTACCCAAAATAATATTTTTAGAACGGAAAAAGAATTCTTGAGAGTGTTCAATAACTGGGACATGACTGCTCGATATTAGGGACATAGGCACTTCCAGTGTTCAATAATTGGGACATTTGCATTCTTCACATTGTTATTCTTTTTGTTCATTTGAAATCATTTTAAAACAATTTAAAGGGTGATTTCTCGAAAGTAAAAATATCAAAGTATCATTTGAACCTGAAAGCGATGGTTTTTTCTTAATTTTATATTTTTTTCTCACCGAATTCATTCCCCCAGATCCTTAGCTGTTCAATAATTGGGACATTTACCTTAAATGTCTTCGCAAAAAATTGTGAATACAAAAAAATTCGCAAAATAAGTTGGGATTTTTTTCGTATTCAAGACAAATTAAAATCAAATTCACAATGATTAGGTTAAAATTTACACCAAAAGTGAGTTCTTACGTATTTTGAGAGAAAACATTGCGTCAAGGCAAAGAAATTTTTGCAGAGAAGTTGCGAGTTGCAGATATTATATTATAAATATGAAAAAATTCACAAAATGAGTTATGCATTTCCTCAAGTTGAAGAAAAATAAAATCGAGTTCACGACAATTGCATTAAAATTTATACCACAAGTGAATTCTTGCGTATTTTGAGAGAAAACATTGTGTCGAGGCAAAGAAATTTTTGCACAAAAAGTAGTCGGTTTCGAATATTACTTTGTACCTACGAAATATTACATTGTAATCAATCATCAATCAAATATTACAATGTAAATACGAAAGAGTCGAGATGACACGGTTTCTCATTTAGTTCTAAGCCTTTAGCAGGAACAGCGTGATATTCAGCTGCTGCATACAAAACTGGAACAGCACTTCTAGTTTGGACCAACGACCGTGGTAAGTTATGTACGTTACATGATAGATATTATTGTTATATAATGACGTTCCATATGATAATAGGTAGAAATAAAGCTACTAATATCTACATACATCAGGAGTTGGCAACCTTTTTTTACTGCCGTGCCAATTTACCCTCATTTCTGAATTTTCAACCCAAAAATCCTTCCGATCCAACCTTAAGAAAAATTTACTTTAATGTATCTGTTTAATAGATAAAAAAGTTCTTTATTTTTCTTCTCAATTTTTCCTATAATTTACTTATTTATTGATTTTTTTTATTCCACGCGAGCCGCGCATTGTTGGCCAGAAAACCGCTTGCGGCGTGCCGGCCGCCGGTTGCCTATCCCCAATCTACATAATATGTAGAAATGCAATTGCAATATCTATATTGTATATAGATATTATCCCGTTTTCCCGACATTTTCTTTGAATTGCTGCCCACCATGACCACTATTTCATCGAAATAGGTATTTCAGGTACTTTTTTTAGATCAAAATCTCAAGTTTCCTGTTTTTTGGGCTGCCGTGGGTTCAGAATTTTGCATGTACCCCGCCACTAATCGATATTGTATCGTTCGGTTTTTGTTCCACCAATTGTACAGACATCAGTATGTTAGAGACTCAAAAAAGTACCTGAAATATCTATTTTGATGAAATAGTCGAAATCGTGGAGAGCAACTCAAAGAAAATGTTGGGAAAATGGGAAAATATCTATATACATTATAGATATTGCAATAGCATTTCTACATATTATGTAGATTAGGAGTGGGCAACCAGCATCCGGCAGGCCACGAGTGGCTTCCCTGCCAAAAATTTGCGGTTCACAAGGATTTAAAAAAAATCAATAATTAAATTATAGAAAAAATTGAGAAGAAAAATAAGTTACTTTTTTATCTATTAAACAGATACATTAAAGTAAATTGTTGTTAAGGATTGGATTGGAAAGATTTTATGGTTGAAAATTCAGAAGTGGTAAATTGGCACAGCAGTGAAAAAAGGTTGCCAACTCCCGATGTATATAGATATTAGTAGCTTGATTTCTACCTTTTATCACATGGAATGTCATTATATAAAACAAATATCTATCATGTAAAGTACATAACTTACCACGGTCGTTGGTCCGAACTAGAAGTGCTGTCTAGTGTACTTAAGTAGTATATTAGACAGGAATGTAAAAAATGAAGACGCTATGAAAGTTTTGTTGATTGAGGTGTAATTTTTTGGCATTGGGCGTGTATTTTCGAAATTGGTGGTACACAGAAAAAAAATGACACGGATGGAGTCTTGAAACACTGCTCGCCGGGTTGAGAAACGTGCACGCGAGCCACTCGGATGCGAGAGCTTTCGTAAAGTAGAATTGTCCAACTTGTATAAATACGAGCAAGGCGTTGGAGAAAAGTTGCGGATAAGGTTTTGCGAATAAGAACGAACCCATTCTTTTGCGCTCTTTGCCTCAATTATTTTCACCACTGTCAGAGTTTTCGGCTATTCTACGGTCCGTAAAAAATTGATTTTTTTCCGTTATCGCTATAGCTACAATGCCCGAAAACATTGCGACTGCTCGCGGGTATTCTGATCGCAACGAACCTAGTAGCGACTAGTGAACTACCAACTCTCTTCAATAAGCTACCACCACCTCCCCCTTCCGCTGGACTTTCCAGACCTATATGTAAACAACCGTGATGTGAACTAACGGACTTTTCAGACCTGTATGATACGTCTAAAGCACGACCTTACATACAGGTCTGGGAAAGTCCGTTAGTTCACATGGTTCCTTTGCTGAAGTTCGCCGCCAGAGACGCTGCAATCGAGGAGTCAGTGTGCGAGAGAGACAACAATACTCACTCTCACTCATCAATGCTTGCAAGCAGTACTTATCGGAGTTACTACTTGCAAATATTTCTACGTATACGTGTTCATCATCTGTTGTTTTTACCAACACTATATATGGACTTGCAAATAATATTTCTACGTATACGTGTTCATCATCTGTTGTTTTTCCTAACACTATATATGGAGATAGCATTGTATATTACAGCGCAAATATAATTTCGCATTTATCAATCATATAATAACAATTATTTATCCCTTAGAATTCAAATAATGGCGTCTTATAATGGCAATAAGGAAGATTTTTAGTCATTATCGTTCTGCAGGGAGCGGGGGGTGAAATGTACAAAATAACGAGAAAACCAAACCTTTATTTACTTTTTGTTGATCGTTCGTTCATTGGTTTGTCAATTTAGACATCTTTTTTACGACAATTTTTTGTTTTTTCTTCATATTTTCTTGAAAGGCGTTTTGCCTCATGCGCAACCTAATGTAATAAATTATCGCGTATAGTAAGATATCCGAACCATGTTTTTCACATGGAAAGGAAAACTTTATCCCGTTAATACATTTTCGAGTGTTACATCAAACACGTTAACCTTTGAGGAATGCTTTGCAAAACACGTTTCAACGTAGTGTATTAGATTAAAGAATCTTGACTTGGCATGGATTAACCCGCCACGAGATTTCATATCCACCAATTTAGAAAGAGCAGGTGAGCTATTAGAACTCAAGCAGACCCCTTCGCGACAGATGACACACGCATCATATCTCTTCAGAACTTGCTTGCATAAGTACCCTGAAAGTATGCACGTTATGATTTTATTAATTTATTTTGACAAACGCAGAACATAAACACTGCGGAGTGCAAAAAATTGCATTCAAATCTAAGATTGCATTTAAATTTAACCTACGTCCCAGTAAAAAGGAACGCATCAAACGTGATAGACATAAAACCGATAATGTTAGATAAATATATATTATTTAAACTATCACCTGTAATTAATAATAGCGAAAGAATTGAAAACAATTCTTTGTACTGGGATGATGATTTCGACGATTCTACCATCGTGCTATGAGAGTTGTTAGTTTATTCTACGGCTACCTACGTTGAGTTAACAAGAAGCCTGCTTCATGAGAAACTAGTTAAAATTTTTTAAAAAACCTATCGCGTAATAAACTTACAGTCTATAGCCAGAGGAAGGGTATAATCGTGATCGACAGGGTACTCGATGACATCTCGGTCTCCCATTCTCCTTTATCTGAAACGGCGTCTAATTTTCGTCGAACTTCGTCACGGTACTCGACTATTTTTTGGGTTGCAATTTTTCGCCACTCAAAGCTTTCTTCAGATCGCTTAGCGATATCAAAACCTGCGGCTCAGGTCGTTCTGTAATGGTACAATTACCATATTTTGGAGGCTTAATCATGCTATATACTGATAGCAGTTTATATAGCTGCAAAACATTGATCCTTATTGCACTCCGGTACTACGCTATTTCTGTTTCAATAGTGGAACTACCCCCACTACCCGAATTTCATCGAGTTTCCAGACCTGTATGTAAGACCGTGGTCTAAAGTCGTCAGACATAAACTAATCGATTGGAAATTAGAGAGGAATCAGAATGCGACAGAAAGAAAATGGCGGCACAATGCAGCTATCTCGAGCCAGCGAACATCTTCGTGATCCAGTGTACCGACCGAGCAAGCATACGATCCGTATAATAACAGAGTGACCGCGCGCTTACCGTCCGAGCCATTTGTCGGTAAGTGCGATAAAATGTTTTAACAGCCTAGTTAGTATCAGTCAATAAGTAATTTCTCGCTGTGATTCGAACATTTTCGCGTAAAGATTGCGGAACGAAAGTACACTCGATAAAAAGTTGAAAGTCGAAAACCTTCCTCGCCATTTCGACCCAATGAAAATAAGGCTATGTTCACATGGACGCGCGGCACCGTGCGAATGGCTCACCGCGCGGTACAAAACTCAATGAAAACAACGTTAGCGTCTACATGGACGCGCGGTTCTCGACGCTCCTCTTGTACCGCGCGGCGTCGCGCGGTACAATATGTGCGGGCCTGTGTGGATATGTTCACTTGACCGCGCCGCACCGCGCGGTTCTCGACGCCGCGCGCTACAAGATCTGCAAGCCGGTATATAGCTATGTTCACATGGACCTATACTATGTGAACTACACTACCGCGCGGTACCGCGAGCTCATGTGAACGTTACTGCCGCGCGGTCATGTGAACTTAGGCTAAGGCTATGTTCACAGGGACACGCGCGGCACCGCGCGGTACAAAATTCAATGAAAACAACGTTAGCGTCTACATGGACGCGCGGCACCGCGCGGTCCTCGACGTTCCTCTTGTATCGCGCGGCAGCGCGCGACACCGCGCAGTTCTCGACGCCGCGCGACACAAGATCTGCAAGCCGGTATATGGCTATGTTCACATGGACGCGCGCTCTTGTGAACGATACTACCGCGCGGTACAGCGCGCTGCTCATGTGAACGTTACTACCGCGCGGTCATGTGAACTTAGCCTAAGACATCGCACCCACTCCCGATTTCTCTTACGACGAAATTTGACACACTGGAAGCCCAATAGCGAAGAGCCACAAGGTTCACTATCCTTTCTACAAAACGATCGGGGAACCTCGCATGACATTTCATCGTAGGATCATACCCGTGCGATAATCGATATCAAGCTCGAAGCTCCATGCTCGAAGGCATGAGAAAAAGCATAATTTACGAGGAGCGTGGGATAATGTGACAAGAGAAAACACCAATCGGCCGTCGAGAAGCGTGGACCAATCGCAATAGTCCACGAAAAAGTTTTTTTTTCGTTATATTTACTTGGTGATACAGGCCCACTTGGCTATATTTGGAGAAAAATAACGATACCTACACGCTCTCTCGGCGCAAGTTTTTCGTTCAAGCTCATTGTGACAGCGATTTTCATACGGTTAACACGCGTTCGTGACAGAAATGCAGGCTTTCATCGGTAAGCTATGAAAAAACAATAACTTTTTACTTCTTTTTTTTTTTTTCATTTATTTATGACACGCCGAGTATTCGTACGGGGCCGGTAGAATATACGCGACGATTATAAAAGTCTGCTAGTTTCGACGATGCATTCGCAATACCGGGGGATAACCCGTTGAAATTTCGGATCCGCTCGTAATTCCATCAAGTCGTATCACGTTAGTTTACAAAGCTGCGTACAGTTTTAATTCTGCAAATACTCGGCCGTAAAAATTAGCGCCAATGACTTTCACTCGAACATAATATTAACACTTCACCCTCGTTTTCGTAATGTTTCTATAACTTGTGTGCTGAATGAAAGTTTTGCAATCCTTTATTGATAACAACAAAAACGTGCTTTTTATCCATAGTCCACGAGAAAATCGTCCAAGTTCCTAGCGTGATTTTCGAGCCAACGTATACAAAATAAGAAACTCTATGCTCGAAATGTCACTTTTTTCGTAATTATATGGCTGAAACAAATTGTTGTCGCTAAATATTCGAAAAAAAAGCTTTTCAACCAAAACTGCACTGAAAATTCGTCAATAAAAGTGGCTGAGAAAGTTTTCGAGCGAATCAAAACTGTTTTTCACATGCTCTCTGTAATTTATCTGTCATTTGACTAATTTTTCCTCAATTGTAGCGCGAATCTAAGTTAAAACCCTAGATATTGCGAGCTACCCAATTTCGTTTGTCTCTATTGCTTTGGGTCATATTTATTTATCGCATCATTTTTAGAAACGTGAATATTTTACTATGCGTCTGGCATTGTGGCTTTTGTTACATTGATTCTAACGTTTTGTTTATTTGCACATTGTTCAACTGTAATAACAGCAAAAAATGTCGCCATAGGTAAACAAAAATCTCGGGAGAACGATCTAAAGTTATTTTGACGATGATATTTTTGTTTTTCTTATTGCAACGCTGGAAGTTAGATATTTACGATTTAATAGTAGGCCGCTTAAAAGTGACAAATGCTTTCCTTGTTGGCAGGTCTTTTGGTACTTGTCGCCGGAGCAAATTGTCTCTATTCGTCGACGTCGCACGTTGTGGACCTGACACCGAGCAATTTCGACAAATTAGTTACGAATAGCGACGATGTTTGGATTGTGGAGTTTTATGCACCATGGTGCGGTCATTGCAAGCAATTAACGCCCGAGTACGATAGAGCCGCTACCGCACTCAAGGTTTGACTATGGATTTCACCTACCTTCATTTTTATTGTTACTATGATTATTATTAAGCGGTTAAGCTAATGTGACGGCCCGAAAAGCAGGGTTATTGAAGAAAATTCATTTTCAATGAATACGTAAGGTTGACAAAAATAATTTCGACATTCATTTGTATGTACAGTGAAACTTGCTTATACGTTTTTCAACGGGTACATCAAATATGTACAGTGCGTATATTTATGAACGAAATCTGGAGGGGTTAGAAAAATTCGACGTATAAATGATGAACAGATATAAGCGCAAAACTTAAAGAATTTCATTAATAAATATTAATCAAAGTAAGAGTCTCGCGGAGGACCTTTGAACGCGAGAGACGCAACAGTGTACTTGATTGGCACCACGCGGTTGATCTGAAACAAAATTTTTTTTTTTTCTTTTCTCCCCTCAAGAGAGGTTTCCACTTTGTTGGGCTGGGAAATGTTCGATTTTGCAACATGCGATTTTTGCGAAAAATATTAAATATAGAATGTTGATAAATTTGGTATGTTTACTAAGCGGTCTTTATTGAACATGATAATATTTTTTCAAGTTTGACAAAACATGGAAATGAGAGCGGGAGGAGTCCTAAGTCCTAAACAGGTGATCCAAAGCAAAAAAAATCAAACATATTTTTACTTTGTGCAATATTGTGTGTACAAGTCGAACTAGAATCAAGAAGAAAAATTGAAAAATAAAAAAAATAGCGAGCGACCAAAGGGGAAGTTTAGTTTTGTACCAAAAATTGTTGCACTTTTTTGTTAATAAAATAAAAGGGTTTGAATATTTTTTAATAATAGTAGTTCAACTAATGCGCGAAGACGTTTGTCGTACATGTGCCTGCTAAATTTCATAACGATTGGTCATCTAGGGCGTGTAGGAGCACTTCCGCGAACTTGGAAAACGTAGTTTCGAGAAAATCGCGTTTAAAGTTAAGCTGACTTTTATTTGCGAATGTAATGAAAAGTTTTTCATATTTGTACCTAATCAGCTATGCTTGGACCATAGAGTACACCTTCTTCTTCTCCGTCTTCTTCTTCTTCTTCTTCTTCTTCTCTCTGATACAGCGAAATGAGATTTTTTTTGGCCAATAAAGTAGAAACATCCTTTAAAATACATATATTCTTGGCTAAGGACTTGACAGAGCTTTTTTTCTTCTCGTGTTTCAGTTGTCATTTTTTTTTTCGATTTTTCGCGAAAAAATGACATTGTTACTAACTGATGGAAAAAAAATGTTAAGAAGAAAAACGTCGTTGAAGACTACAGACTATTGTTGCCCTGAATAAATGTAACAAATATGAAGTCAATTCGTTCATTAGATGTCAAGAAATCACGTACACCGTTTTGACGAAACGTAGTTTCGAAAAAAAGCGTTCCAAGTTTCACCAGCAGTTTTATCGTTCTAATCATGTGTTTTGCTTCAATCTACGATTCCTACATCGCATATGTTGGACCTTTCGCCCAAACTTGAGTCGCGTCAAGCGATGAACGAGTCTTTGTTATATTCACAGTTGCCTAAGCCCTTAAGGTGAGCCCTTTTACGCGTCATTTCCTACATGCCGCACTATAAAAGATGTAGACTCGATGCCGAAAGACTGAAATTATAACATTCCCAGACCGCGTTTAAAAAATGCGAGCTTAGCGAAGGCGGCAAACTGTAAATGATGCAGATGTTCCCCGTTTCCGTTGTAGATATTTTTCGAATAGACTTTCCCTATAGATATGGCGGATTTTAAACAATCAAAAACATTAGCACGACACAATAAGGTTAAGCTCTTTCTGAAAGAACGGTAAAAATTGGCCATCGTAATATTTTTCGAAACAGATAAGAAATTGTTACGTTTTTTCTCAGGGCGACACGAAAATGAAATAATAAAGTAGATTTTCTCATAATTTTTCTTTTTCGAACCATTATAATTTCCTCAGGTCTATATTGTCTATCTATATCTAAATAGTATATCTATATAGTTGATCCATATAGGTCGATAACCTATTGTTTATCCTCATAACCCTCTAGTTAAAAAACCTAAAATAATTGATGAAAATAGCCTTGAGTGTTATCGAGTGCTAAAAAAATGATTGAGGTCGTGCGAAAAAAAATCGTTAAAAAAAAAGAAAAGAAAAAAAAAAAAATCTACCTTTTGGTACATTAAATGAAAGGTGGTTTTAAAAAAAATATATTTTTTTTTTGACATATAAAGACGTTGAGGATTATTCGGTAAAAGATGTGACACGTAGAGCATTTGATAATTTGGCCGATCCTTGAAAACGGCTGTTCAATGGACAGCAGCTGCGATGGAAAAAAAAAAAAGCAAAATCCCGATAGCGCAATAGTGCGTGCGCGCTTAGCCAACAATGACCAAAGCCCAACCACGCACGTGCTAATTTTGTTGGGAAATCTTTCAGGGAGTCGTGAAGGTCGGTGCAGTGAACGCGGACGAGCACAATGCGTTGAGCGGTCGTTTCGGGGTGCGGGGTTTTCCGACCTTAAAGATCTTCTCGGCGAACAAGAACAAACCGGAGGATTACAACGGCGCAAGAACAGCGAGGGCGATAGTCGAGGCGGGTTTGAACGCGCTCCAATCAAGGGTCTATTCCGTTCTGGACGGTGGTAAAAAATCGTCGTCCTCGTCATCGTCGGACTCAAAGTCGAAGGATTCGAAGGACGTGGTCGAGCTGACGGACGATAATTTCGACAAGCTCGTGTTGGACTCCGAGGACATGTGGCTCGTTGAGTTTTACGCGCCGTGGTGCGGGCATTGCAAAAATTTGGCGCCCGTCTGGGCGAAAGCGGCGAGCGAGCTCAAGGGCAAAGTCAAGCTGGGTGCCCTTGACGCCACGGTGAACAAGGTCAAAGCGAGTCTTTACGACATACGCGGCTATCCGTCGATTAAGTATTTCGCGCCGGGTAAAAAGGAGGCCGATTCGGTAGCCGAATATGACGGCGGTCGGACGAGCGAAGATATCGTCAATTGGGCCATGGACAAACTCACGGAGAACATTCCAGCACCCGAGGTCGTTGAGCTCGTCGACGAGGCCTCGCTCAAGGAGGCCTGCGAGGCGAGACCGCTATGCGTCGTTGCCGTTCTCCCACACATTCTCGACTGCCAGTCGGACTGTCGTAATTCGTATCTCGAGACTCTTCGGTCGCTCGCCGAAAAGTACAAGAAGAAAATGTGGGGCTGGGTATGGGCCGAGGCCGGCGCTCAGAACAACGTCGAGGAAGCCCTCGAGATCGGCGGCTTCGGTTATCCCGCACTCGCTGTTGTCAACATGAAAAAAATGAAGTATTCCCTGCTCAAGGGCAGCTTCTCGCGGGACGGCATCAACGAGTTCCTGCGCGATCTCAGCTACGGCCGAGGCGGCACCGCTCCCATCAAGGCCGCTCAATTGCCCAAAATTCACACGGTCACCGCGTGGGACGGCAAAGACGCCGAACCACCGCAGGAAGAGGACATCGATCTCAGTGACGTCGAACTTGACGACAAGGACGAACTCTAGAGGCCGCCGAGAGGAGAGCCCCGCGGGGAGAAAGAGAAGGACCCAATTCCTCAACTTTGCGAATAACCGAATCGGGGTTGACTCTCGTCGGGAGAGTAATTCGACGGTGTGTTTCTTTCTTTCGGTTGTTCCATTTGTACGTTGTTGCAAAACGATATTGCGAACAAGAGACAATTTCATATGCAAATGTATTTTTTCGTCGCTTATTAATTTTTTCTCGAGACTCTTTTCTTACCGTCTTACTGATAATAACGAGGCTGAGGTCTTTGGAGGGCCTCGGTTTTGAGCCGCCCTCGATTGTCCTAGAGGTGGCGCAGCGATATGCTTCAATTCGGCCGCGGTCAAAGTATAACCACAAACGTAAATAATTACTTCGTTCTTGATTTTTTGCAAGTTGCCTATTGGATTTTTTAACCGCCGTCACCGCCGCCGCGATTGTCCTAGAGATGGCGCAGCGATATGCTTCAATATGGCCGGTCAATGTATAACCTCAAACATAAACAATTACTTCGTTCTTGATTTCCCGCGAGTTGGCTATTGGATTTACCTTCATGGTAGATTGTAAAGATGATACTGCAGTGAATCATTTATTTTCCGCTCTTTGAGCTCTCTCTCTCTCTCTCTCTCTCTCTCTCTCTCTCTCTCTCTCTCTCTCTCTCTCTCTCTCTCTCTCTGGCAGCTCTGGATTTAGATTCTTGAAGGTCATGCGAGTCACTCGCAGATTTCGAGGAGTTATTCTATTTTCCAGAGCATACTACTTACAAGGCACGGCGGAAATTATATTTATTATTTATAAAGACACAAACTTGGAAAGAAAAAATACTGTCGAGTGACTACGAGCGCGCCTTAATGGCCTAAAGAGAATCATTTTCAGAGCTAGCAACCATTTTCTAAAGATTACCCACCTTGCACCCTCGAACACAGCAGAATCTCGATTACTTATGCTAACATTTCAGATACGCTTTATATGCGATGAATTTATTAATTGTGCTGAAAACGCATGATTTTATTCACAATTTTTGTTGTTTTTGTGGAAAATTCTGAAAAGTCGATTTAAAAAACAACAATGTTTTACTATTTTTTCTAAAGGCCGCTTCCACACTGCTACCATTGAGAAGTTTGCACGAGCGCAACCTTCGAAAAAATGCGAAACGTAGCATTAAAAAAAATCGAATATTCGGTAGAAAATTCACGAGTCTTTGGAGAAATCAACTATTCAATCTCATATGAAAACGACTTTTTTTTTACTCATTATGAGTTGAAAAATGGTGTACACACACACATATATATATTTAAAAACTGTCTAGCATTATTCTTATTTGACATGCATGTTCATAACATCTTGACAAAAAATCTGACCTTTTAAATGTTTCGTCGAATCGCAAAGTACAGTAATTCTGATAAAATCAAACTTTTGGCTGGGAATGTTGTCTGAGGTATATCCTGAAATTGCCTCAATCAAACCTTTCCCTTGCGATTACTGTTTATTTCAATAGTTCAATATTTTTCGATAAGGAATTATCTTTTTATAATCCGCCAGAGGTATTCAACAATGTCAACAAACGATCGCTCACTCGAAAGGAAACAAATCAATTTGATCTTCGATCACGAGCACTCAAGATTTTTCCATCCATTTTTCAATTTACTCTTTTGTCTGCCACAATTCACACGACAAAAGTTCTTCGAGGCGAAAATTTCAACATTTATTTTTTCTCGATAATTCAATATGCCTCGAAGTGAAGTAGTGAACCAAAAACAAGCTATGTTTTATCAGTAGGACCGAAACGTTGTGTCTCTAGCTAAAATCAGCAGACTGAGCAACACATCCTATTGATTTTTCTCGTGTGTACGTTGCGTTTGGGAAACGCTCAGTGAGCGAACGAGTGGGACAGCAACAGTGAGAAAAATTGATGCGTAGGACTTTTTGCATTTTTATCGGCAAAACATTGATAGCTCTTCCACTGCAGCATTGCAAAACAGCTCCGTTGACTTTTTTCTTTTCTTTTTTTTTTTTTTTCACATTCAATTCCATACTGATACATGTTCTTTTTAATATTGTCTTTACATTGGAGAGAACGAAGCTGACTAGCCAAACGACAAACGAATAATCCTCTCGACAATTTTGTTAGCGGGTACGGTTATGTCGGTGGTAACTTGACTAGTTAGCGTAACATTTAATTTTCGTCGTGAGGATGATTAGTTTCAGATGATTGAACTACTTCAAGTGACTAGTCTAGTCTAGTTACCAGTCTGGCCAAGTTACTAAACTAGTAAAGTTACAAATTTAGATGATTAAACTCGTAAAGTTACCACCGACATATCATACTGCATTCCAGTAATAATTATCTTCATCTCTCAACAACTTGATTAGTGTGTACGGGTATATTTATGGTAACTTGACTAGTCAGCGCAATATTTAATTTTCGTCATTTAGACGATAAGTTTTCGATGATGAACTAGTCAAGTTACTAGTCTCGAAAGTAGACTAGTCTAGTCAAGCTACCACCGACATACCATACTACATTCTAGTAATAATTATCTTCATTTCTCGACAATTTGGTTAGTATGCACGGATATGTCGGTGGTAACATGATCAGTCAGCGCAACATTTTACTTTCGTCATTTAGATGAATAGTCTCAGATGATTAGACTAGTCAAGTTACTAGTCTAGGCTAGTTACTAGACTAGTCAAGGTACCACCGACACATCATACTGCATAATTACGAATAAGTATCTTCCGGTCAGAGGAAAACCATCCGATTTGTCTAAACGTGTGCGTGTTCGTCCTTTTTGTTCTTTTCATTTCTTTCAAAGAGCAACATATCCATAGACATGGTTTGTCCCCCGCGGTCTTATATACAAATATTGAAACAACGGTGCTGGGGGCTGGCCCGCTTAGTGTCCAAGGTTCGGAAATGCCTATTTACGCCGCAAGCTTTGCTCATAACGTTGGGATCGACAGAGAAGGAATGTAGTAATCTTGAAAGCTGAACTCTCGGACTAAACACGAACACGACGAATTAGCGAAAAAAATGAGCACTGAGTACTTTCTCTTCATAGTAACACACGAACTCGTTTTGACTATAAAGTTTCGGTTATTTTAGGGCAGCGGCGCAGTGGGGGGCAGAGGGGGCCATGGCCCCGGGCGGCGGCGGCGAGCGGCGCTTAGTTGCGAAAATGGGGGGGGGGGGGGGGGCAAAAATTCATGCTACGCCACTATGTTAGGTTATAGATTATATTGTAACATCATGGACGCGGCAGGTTAAGGTGCCAGGGGAAGGACACCCGTCGACAGCAGCGCCTTGTTTCGTCTTTGTTTCAAGACCTGTATGTAGGACTGTTTGTTCGGAAGGCTGACGACATTGCACCTACCCTCCCAAGAAGCAATTTTCTAAAAGTCGGCTAAAAGGGTGCCAAATGAAAGGCCCGGAAGTTATCTTAAAGTCAACAACCATCGAAAAATATAACTGTTGGACACATGATAACATAGGTAACTTCCAAGCCCATACCCATTTGGACAACTAATAGTCAACTAATTTGAAATTGCTACCTGGGATCGCATTGCGGAATTGATCGTCCCCTTGAACGAAGCTCAGGAATAAAAAGGCTAAGAATTTAAATAACGCAGTAAACAAAAGTTAATCGAACATTAATGTGTACGCGACGCGACGCAACGGTAGAATTAAATGTTGGAATCTTCCGAGGCGAGTTTAAAAACGGTCGATGTCTATGTACAGTAGAACCTCGATTATCCGAACCAATTGGGACCCAAACTAGTTCGGATAATCGAAACGTGGGTTTTTTGGGACGAGATCATAAACCTTTTTACATAAAAACAGTACATATATATATATATATATTAAAATTAGACATACATATTAACGTTGAAAAAAAAAAAATATATATATATATGTGTGTATTTTAAACACATGAAAAAAGTCGAATGCTTTTTATAATATTTTTTTTTATAAAATCATTTGTTTTTAATTGACCAACGGCTGTGACGCGGTTTTGAGCGGCTAAGTCTCGCAGCCGTTTAACAAGGAGAAGTTGCGTTGGGTTGCTTATTGTTGCTCACGGCGGTGGCAGCGAGCAACAATGCATCTTTCGCGCCAACGTTCTGATAATTGAGCGTTCGGATAAACTAAGTCATCGTTCGGATAATTGAGGGTTCGGATGATCGAGGTTCGGATAATCGAGGTTCTACTGTATATGAAAAAGAGGAGACTCGTATGATTTGAACTTTTCTATTCAGCTGCAAAGTTTTTACATATCAGATTCCCAACTGATGAGCAAACAAGATTCGCAATATTCATTCTCCCTCACGCGACTCTCAGCGATCTCGTGTTTTGTATCATACATCAAGTTTTTTTTTTCATGACACGGAGGAGCGTCTTCCATCAAACGCGAAATTACGTTAGAAAAAAGTGTAAACATTGTAAGGAAATAAGGTGGATATAAGGTGGTGATGAGAGAGAGAGAGAGAGAGAGAAAAAGAAATAATTAGCATGTCAACGTTTCGTGTATGTTGAAAAGGAAAAAGGCACAGCCATCTTAACTGTAATTGTTAATCAATTTGTAATTGTAATTTGTCTCTTTTTATTGAATAAATTTTTCACTGAGAAACTCGATCGTTGCTGAAATCTTGAATACAAAAATACCCGCCGGCGTCCACTCCATAATTGCGATTTTTTTCGTAGACATAAATAATTATGAAAGAATCGGGTTTATACTCATTTTATGAAGTATATATTCATCTACTTATATACCAATTTTTATGAAAAGATCTTAAAAATCAACCGAGATATATGTCTTGATTTTACGGCGAAAGAAACAATTATCTTCATTGTCCCAGCGATATCTTAATGAAAGGTTACGAAAGGTAAAAATTACCGTGATATATTTCAATGTGATGACAAGTGAGAAAAACATAATAATTCGTATGCGACAGGTTTTTTTTAACTCACGTTACAGAAAATTTCAAATACGTAGCTGCAATTTTACCTACTGTTGCTTAAGACGGAATGACACCTCATCGCGGTCGGTATGGTAGAACAATTGTAATTCCCAAAAATCTCTGAAACGGCTCTTCAGATCCCGTCGAAACTTTGCCAAACGACGTCAAATAGATAGACGAACAGCTTGTCTGCCCCTCAAATTTTATCATAGTGAGAAAAAATACGTAGATTGGCTTATGATAATTTTTTTTTTCTCAAGTTCAGAAAATTTGAGGGGCAGACAGAGCTGTTCGTTTATCTATTTGACGTCGTTTGACAAAGTTTCGACGTCAAACGACGTCGTTTGACGTCGTTTACTAAGTCAGGCTAAGTTTACTAAATAGCAGGTTTTTAGTAAACTTGCTTGGCTACTTTATAAAAAGTTATTGCACTTTTTTTGTACATTTTAATTGAAAAAATATAATAAAAGCATTCGTTAAATAAAATTAAAAAATATTTCAAGATAAATCAGAATTTTGTATATGATCAAACAAGCAATAATGTTTTTGGGGGTATTTTGTTACTAGGCGTTCTTTTTTTACTTTTTAAAAGTTTTTAAAGGGGATTTCATATCTTTTTGAAAGGGGAAAAATCTTTTTTTCGTTCTGCGCCAGTTCAAAGAGGAGTGAATTCAAATATCTTTCAAATATCTTTTCATTACAATTATATTAAAATTTACGCCAAAAGTGAGTTCTTATGTATTTTGAGAGAAACCATTGTGTTGAGGCAAAGGAATTTTCGGACAAAAAGTTTTGTGCAAAAATTTCTTTGCCTCGAGGCAATGTTTTCTCTCAAAATGCATACGAACTCACTAATGGTGTAAATTTTAATCTAATTATTGTGAATTTGATTTTAATTTGTCTTAAATATGAACAAATTCACAACTTATTTTGTGAATTTTTTTGTATTTACAATTTTTTATGAATACTTTTGCATTCACAGATTTTGATGTGTATTTTTTTTAATTCACAGGATTTTTTGTAAATATTCACTTTTATGTGAATATTCACAATTTTTTCTGTGAATCTATTTGTATGTTCAGAATATTTGTGAATACAATTGTATTTGTATGCATGCATGTGAATACAAAAAGTGAAGTATGAATACATTTGTATTTATATTCACATGAAAATCACGATGTGAATAAATTCATATTCGTATTTATAAATAGAATTACGCCCAAGTCTGTACCTGTTAATGTTTTACTTTTTGATATACCGTCTCCATTTTTCATGAATTGCGCTTTGTTTGTTGCAGCAGGAGAAAACTTTTAATTAAAAAAACTAGAGATCAATAAAAATATTTTACGAAAATCCAACTTCATTGCGTTATTTTATTTGCGTGTTCAGCGAGTCGAATGCAAATCGATTTGTTCATTGTAAACAAAAACCGGATGCACTTGGATAACGCGTCACATTTACCCTGCTGGAGGCTGCTCAAGAATACACGTCTTTCCTTATATCGTTAAGAAGCTTCGGGTCAAATGATCAAATGTTACCATTTGTTCAAATTTATATAGTGGATTCGTTACATATACTGAATGCACCCTTCAAATTTTAATATTTGATTTTAATAATTTTGAATTGAATTTTTAATTTCATAATTTAATTTTAAATTTGAATTCAACAAACAGTTTTTACATAAGAAGATGCCTAGACTCATATTTTTTTTCTTTCTTTTAGACAATTGACATTTATCGTTCAAAATGAATTCGGTTGAATAAAGGAATGTAAACACCGTGTAAAAATAATAGACGAAAATCAGTTATTTGTTAAATATTCGGGTTCGTGAAAGAAATACCTTAAAGTGCAGAACCATATATTTGTGAAACGCGATTTTTTTTTTTTTTTTCATTTAAGAGGGAATGATACCTCATCGCGGTCGGTATGGTAGAACAATTATAGATTCCCAAAAGTCTCGAAAACAGCTCTTCAGATTCCGTCGAAACTTTGCCAAACGACGTCAAATAGATAGACGAACAGCTGTCTTCCCCTCAAATTCAGAAAATTTGAGGGGAAATTCAGAAAATTTGTTCTACCATACCGACCGCGATGAGGTATTATGACCTCTTAACACAGTCAGATTGGTACGGAAAATTTGTATATAAAAAAAACTTTTCTTTTAAACAAGCTTTTATTTAATGTACTAAAAAGTGTAAAATATTTTTTTTTTCCCAGTCACCTATATGTGACTATAAATAAAAGTTTGAGGGTCCCTACGTTTCAAATGTTTGATAAATGTAATCAATTCAGTTTCATTAACCATATTTAATTTGGCACAATAGAAATTGGAGAAATTATTATCACACATTTAAACTCAGTTTCAGGATTTTTATTCAAGAAATCTTAGGTTGTTTTACAATAAATTAAAACTAAAGCCGGTCTGACAAAAAAAAGGTTTCGTTGACAATCATCTTATTTTAAATTTACATAATAGCCGATAATCACGTAACACATAAAATATGCAGCTTCAATCACACTTTCATGTTAACATTAAAAAGCGCACAATCATTCACAATCTGGCCTCCCTTGGCCAGATGGCACAATAGTCCTAAGGCCTTTTCATTTTATGAAAAATGCTAAAATTCATGTTTTAATCATTTTTATGTTATGTCAAGCTGGAAAAATGTCAAAAGGTTTCGTTGTCGCTCTCCGTACCGGAAAAGGGTTACATGCCCAAATGTTGCTCGATTCGAGGCATCGAGCGACATGGAGTATCTGAAGTTTGGCTTTCCATAGTATTTGACACATTGAGCGCACTTGGGACGATAAACTTCAAGGCGTTGAACGACATAACCAAGGAAAGTCTTCGAAGCAGGTGTGGCACTCGAAGATTTCTCG
Organism: Ophion obscuratus; assembly: GCA_964007375.1. Lineage (NCBI taxonomy): Eukaryota > Metazoa > Arthropoda > Insecta > Hymenoptera > Ichneumonidae > Ophion > Ophion obscuratus. The sequence goes on from OZ023324.1 coordinate 39,306, forward strand.
GAGATGGCGGACTATCATTGTTCCATGTAGACGTAGATTGTGCAGCCGCAACAATGAAATATGGTGATCACCACAGTATGAAAAGAATGGCGAGGCATATGAAAGCGCTGTCAGACTTGAGTCTGTGAGATCGAGCCAAACATTAGGTGTTGTCCTAGAACACGATTACGCGACAATCACAGGTTCGCACCAATTTTATTCTTATGAACCCGTGATCAAATATACAGGTGTCGATTGCATCGCATGTATGTTAATTAGGCCGCCTATTCGATACCTGTATGTTTGATCACGGGTTCGTATGAACAAAATTCGCAAGAACTTGGAATGGTCGTGTAATGGCGTTCTATTTTACATGTTCTATTGGACGCCGTAGGGGATCTAGGTTTATATATCGTGTTGCACAAAGCCTTTATTTCTCATGAGAGATTTTTCAGCGATGAATAATATTTCAGGCAAAATAATTGTCAAGCTCTGCGTCAATATAAATTCTACAGAGCCGAATGCATTTTCTACAAACAAAAAAAAAAACTTCATCGTCTATGACAAGATTCTGTTCAGAAAATTTTGAAGATATGTTCATAAAATGTTAATGGAACGAGGTTATGAACACACAAATTGGTAATGACATATAGAAGCTAGGTTATGCTCTCAGGGCACACAAAAGATACACATGCACGTCTGTCTGCGAATTTTTTAATGATTTTATATAAGCAAGTGAAAGCAATGAGCACATTCTTGAATTTTTAACTTACTCTGTATCTATTTGCGTATCGTCCTCGCTGTTTCTCCGACGGTTTCCGCGCGAGCGCCACGGCTAATATGCGCATGTTAGGATCAAATAAATAATCCACACCTAAATTTGGACGAGGTGAACCTTTGTTAAATAAATTTTTGGCTCTAATAAGAGCCGTTTGTTTTCTTTTTTCACATCCACGCTCGACTAACCGTGGTTGGTTACTCGAGCTGTCAAAGCGACTGTATTAGAATACATATATATATATATATATATATATATATATATATATATATATATTGCAAGCAGGGTGTAGTTCGAGTCGTGCCGTTTGAGAGAGAGCGGTGGCGTTGCTGTGCCTGTTGCGCTAAAGTGTTAATCAATTCACAGAACGGCGTATGTGTTATGTTTACGATATGAGCCAACGACTTTATTTCATTCAATGAAAGACAATAGACGAGTGTGGAAGAATTTTTGGGGTAAAAGTCACCCGAAAATTCGGCCGTAAATCATGAGATCCCGAGATTGAGTGGACAAATCGAAAAATAGCCCGAACAAAATCGATAGGAAAAAATCACATTACATTGGTAAACTGTCATTAGATTTTCGATTTGTTGCCGCGTTTTCGCGTAATATCGGAACAAAGTTAAAACGTCGTCTGCTAGAGCCCATCTTACTGTATAAAGAGTCGCGGCGTGTCGTCAGTCGGTCAGAGGCGTCGAGATCAGTGGCATCGATCAGTGGCGTCAAATTTTTTTTTTTATCACTTGGCGTCAAGACGCTGCCGCGCCTCTTGATTTCTTCTTCAACGATTGGTGCGATAATAATCATAATAATAACCGAAATGATAATAAATATTATTTATTATTGCAAAATTGGTACAAATTAACGCTGTTTGTTTTTTGTTGCGATTTTGTTTTCTTTCATATAAATTGGTATACTCAACAAACGGATAAGGAGAGAAACTTCATTATTAGAATTTATTTTTCATCTAATACTACCATTTTTTTACAATACATTTCATACCATCATAGGCTCGAGTGATGTGACTAATTTGCGCACATATTATCGTCATCATTTAAAATCGTAAAATCGTATTCAGTCTTAAAAATTTCATGAGCAGTTTGTGTATGCAGTTTAGACGAATTTTTTTTGGGAACTCCCATTGCGCCACATAAGGAATAGACGGACCACTGAAACGAGACCGTGCACATCCCTACTTAGCCCCACCACCGTGCCATTCTGAAGTGAAAGGTACGAAGGGAATTTTTACCATGCAGTGCCTCAAAATTACCGTACCGTACCCCGCACGATAATTTTAACCAAGCGCGCATGATAATTTTTACCGAGAGCACAAAGCATTTTCCTATAATACTCATTAAATTTAATAATAAATCTTAAAATAACTGTTACAAAGACGATACTTTTTTTATATACATTTTTGAAAGGCATAAAGTAATAAAACGCACAGTAAAATTTCGCTGATATTTTATATTTTTAAATTAAAGTTTTGCGTATTTTGTTACACATCAAAATTTACTAGAAAATTTTGTAAAATTTTCTATCTGAAGAAGAAATTTTATTTCATTTTCGTGATAATATGTGTTTTGCTCAGCAATAATAAGCGAAGTTTCAGGGTTGTCATCTGGTTACCGTTACTGCACGGTAATTTTTAACATTTAATTCTCTCCGTGTAGGTTAAAGTATGCAGTCGCGGGCGACATGACGGTTCTTCATGTTCATTATATTTCATAAAATAATAAGAGCCTGCACTTGATCTATTGTGAACGATGCCGCAAACCTGTAGGGACTGAGGGCATGGCACTAACCGCGGTCGCGCTACCTGAACTGCTCACTAAAGTGACTGTAACTCCGTCAATTTTCGGACTTGTCAATGTAAGTGTTGCCAACATTTTTAGAATATATGTACCTTCAAAAATGATTTAAAAATCGATTTTTTTTTCTTTCAAATTTTGCTTGGGCCAAGTGGAAAAGCTACTGTGCAAGTTACTCTTGCACAGTAACTTTCCGCGGGAAAATTGGGCGCGAGTTTCAAATTCAGAACTTGAAAGTGCAGATATTTTGCTATTTCTGGCAGTTCTAGCATCGTGACGTAATGCAAACCTTGACCCACTGCCCCCCCCCCCCCCCCCCCCGAAATTGCGTTACGTAATTTGCGTACGCCCTCTTTCGAAACGGAGATCAACGGAGCTTTAGAATGTCGAAATCCTCTGTCATCCTTTGCGTCTTGCTTCTTGTCTAGGTAGGCATATGAGCCCAAACAGCCCCAAACATACATAACGAAAAACTATACACGATAAGAACTGCGAAATAACAATTCGATTCACCTCATTCAAATGTTATATAATAATTCGCAATAATTAAATATTTTGCTATTGCAAATGAAAGAAAACTTTTGGAACGGCTTTTTTGGGTACTTTTGTCAACACGGTTGATATCAAGAAGCCCAGAAATATGTGTGTTTTTTTCCTCGTACGTGTTATTTTTTTACCTCGTACCTGTTGACTTAATATACTATTGTTCTATTGCAAATGGAGAAGAAATATTCGAACCGCTTCGTTGGGTACTTTCGTCAGCACGGTTTATGTCAAGAAGCCCAGAAATATGTAAAAATGAAACAATACAAAAGATCAATAGCCGTGAATATTATATAACTAATCCTTGCCGACAGCTGTTTGACAGAGCACGAAATTACAAGTGGTACTCTGTAAAATCGACCTCACGATATCGCGGTGTCGAGGTATATATAACCCTCCATGCGATTGAAGCTGCTTCACATTCGTGACAGCGATACACTCGACGGTAACAATCATGTCTAAGCTCGCAATCGTTATTTTTGCCGCTCTCCTGGTCTCCGTAAGTATACATCACCCAAATAATAACAATAATAATAATAATAATAATAATAATAATAATAATAATAATACAAGTTACTTACAAGTACTAAATAGTAAAGCAATTGAATAACAACATTTAATGAAAAGCAACGGAATTGCACTAAAATGATAAAACGCAGCAAAGTGTATCTCGAAGTGAAAATATTATTCGATCTAAATATACAGACGAATAAATTAAAATTGTCAACTTGGGTCGATGAGTAAAAATATGCTGGAATTGAAAATGATAATTTTTTACGAACTCTTAATATTGTTTTCTACACTTGGGACATCGACATCGTTATTTTGCGTTGTTTTGAGCTGGTGAATAACGATCCTCTTACTGAGCAATTCACTTATAATGATGATAAAAAACAATGTGTACGAGACATTGGCAAATAAAGAAAACGTCGCTCGATGAATATGTTATTAGTTTATCTCTATTTGAAACGTATTGCCCGCTTGTCGACTTTCATTTTCCGTATGTAATCGTAAGCCCGCATGTATTGATTGATATTAATATAGTGAATCGAGATACATAGGCCCGGTTCCACGACTCTCGGTTAACCGAGTTAACCGGAGTTTAGCCAGCTCGGCGTGGTTCTGATTGGTCCAGTCGCCCTTAAACTTCGGTTAACTCGGTTAACCGAGAGTTGTGGAAACGAGCCATAAACGATAACGAAACAAAAACTTGCGAATGTTGTTTTCAATCACCACTGTCGTATTTATTTCGTATTCTTTAATTTCGTTTTATTATTTTCCTCCCGAAAAGTTGCAAATATTTTGTTAAAATATACATGGCTTGCCAAGTATTATGGGTTTGTTTGAATTATTTATATTCACAAGTCAAACGCAAACCAAATGAGAAGCTGACAATATATTTTTGACTCAAACAAATCCAATGGAAAATGTACACTAGTTATAATCCAATGAAATTTTTTTTTAAATTTATAACGCAAACAAAGTAAACAGGGATTTCGAAGCATCGTGAGTTTGTTTGGGTTTTGCATGCTTATAACCTAATCCAACTCAAACAGAGCCAACAAAAAACTCGACAATATGTATAAGTCTAACAAAGTGTACCTACAGGGATTTCCAAGTATTTTAAGTTTGTATGCTCATAACCGAAACCCATGCAGCAACGACGAGGGCTGAAGCTGCGATCAATTTTAGCGATTCGTTTACACAGTTGTTCCTACGTATGGCGTAGGTAAGCCAAGCTTCTTCTCTTACTCATAACGACGCACAATTTAACAGGCTTTAACGTCCCTACTTTCGAAAGTTTCCACGTTGCGATATTTTATCGTGTTTAGAAGCAATTACAATTATACGGCGAAATATCAGAATGATACGAGGTCTGATAATGCGGAAGTCCTTCTTGTCTCGATAAGCATATGAAATCCAAACAAACTCAAACATACGTAACGAAAAATTGCGTATTATGAAAATATTACGAACAATAAGAACCGCTAAAATAAAACAATTCGATTTACCTCATTCCAACGTAACATAAAAATGAAAAAAAAAAAAAAAAAAAAAAAACCGTACATATTAATGAGAATTCTGTCTACGATTTATAAATTTGTACACGGTTGAGCGGGGGTTGACTCATTCAAAGTCAATCCCACACGCTTAGGACTAATTAAACGTAATATTCGAAGCAACGAAAAAAATATATTCACGACCTAACGTAAAACGTGTTTCAATGACGGCTAAACGTTAATTCGGATTGCTCGTAGTATAGTTATTTCTAACGCGCCCGTCAACGATAGCCGCGCTAGAAAAAGGCGCGCCGCTGGGTGGGGCGGGCTGGTGATTTTTTTCTCGCACGAGAGACAGCCAGTCCCCATCTGTATAAAAGCGTACTCATTTGAACGCTGGAACTGCACGATCTCAGAACATCCTTACATTATTGCGACGTTCCTCATCTCAGACGAACAAAAATCCGAACTTTTATTTAAAAATTACCAACGCAGTCTATCATAGATAAAGTTGAATTAATGTCTACGGGGAGGTTGCAAAGCCTCCTCGCACTACTTAACCACCGAACAGTCTAGGGAAAAAGGACAAATTATAAAAAAGAAAGAAATTGTCGACAGGATGATTTATTAAAAATTTTAGGTGGTTTGTGACGACAAAAAACTGATGGAAGCGAAGAGCCGCTGCTGGGTAAGCTTAGACTTCGCCGTGGACGAAATGAGAGAGAAATATCGTAGTATCGCGTGGCACAAGTTCGGCAAAGCAGTAAAAGATGTAAGAGAACATTGTTTGAAAGAATCTAGAGAGCGTAAATTCAAACGATCATTATCGATCAATTTATTTCGTGATTCGTGAAAATACTAAAACGGCAATTTGATTGTCCACAGGAAGCACTCCAGATCTACAAAAATAAAAATAAAGAAATGAGTGTATTCACACTGGCCCTTTTCAAAGCCAAGACAATGGAAGTGACAGAGGAAGTTGAGACACACGATGGTACAATTATTGAATGCAGTGTCGATGTAAGTACAATGTTCAACGAGGAAGAAACAGTGCGAACAGGAAGTCCGGACACCCTGTAGATTTATGTATAGAATGCTTTGCAGGTGAAAAACCATGATTGTCGAGTCGAGTTTGCGACCTGATACATTTTTTGCGCATTGACAAAAATATTAGAAAAAAGCAGTTATTGGTGCTCAAACAAATTCAACACCGCTCGATCGTTGGGTCGATTGCTTCGAGTCGGTACTTTTTTTTAAGGGCTCACGTCGGGTTTCAAGCCAAAAAAACATATTTTCTCTATTTAAAAGAAAATATAATATATGAAATTCGTTTATTCAAATAAAAGAGCAACATTTCAACAATATTTAAAAAAAAAATCATCCGAAAATTTGGGCAATTCAGCCGGTGGGACCTGGTTTCCGGAGACCCTACCTCAAAGTGTTCTCGTGGTAGTCTCATGATAGCTTTATCTGCAATTAAAAAGCCACTTTTTTCTATTACTAGATAAGTATAGCTGTGAGACTGAACGAAGGATTTTAAAAAAATTGATTTTTCGTCAGAGTTGTATGCAAAATAGTTCAATTTTTGGTAAAATTTATAGTACGTATAGCCTTGTAAAATTAGTTGTAATCGAAAAAAACCTTCGTTCAATCACTAGTCAATGCTATTTTGAAGAAGTGTGCAAAATTTCAATAAGATACGTTCATTCGTTTTTGAGAAGTCGTGTCCACCGACTTCAAAAGTAGTGTTTTGAGAAAAATGCGATATACCTGCGTCGTTCCCGGCCGGTCTTTCCCAACGGGGGAAATTCCCAAAGGCTCTCTCTCTCTCTCTCTCTCTCCTAGACTTTTACTCCGATTGACTTAAAACTTTGGGAGAATATTCTAGACATATTGTCCTATTTGATAGTAAAATTTTTAAAGATGGGATTTTTTTTTTATTTCCAAAGGTAGTACTTAAGGTAGTACGAGTGCGCAATCTTGATTTCTATAAAATTTGTTCAAATTTTAACCAGACATTGTTCATATCATTATGCATGTTTGAGTGAAATTTCAGGACAGTCGACTAGTTAGATTGGGAGATAATGGGTTTTAAAATTTCAACTTTTAACACTGCAGGGTCTGCATTGAAATTTAGACAGAATAATTTTCCGTAAAAAAGATTTGTCTCCTATAATAAGAAGACATGTGGCAACACTGCAGAACAGTATTGTTCAATATTTCGAGAAAAAAATAATTATCGTGTTCCTAAAGTTAAAAATATTTTCATTATAAATATGAATTTTTTATATTGTTTATGTTATCTTCATTAACAAATAAAAGCGTTGGTTCATTCATAACTAATTAAAAACTTTGTTCGATTAAAAATTACTTCCAAAGAAAAATTTGTGTTGCAGTATTATTTCAAATATGCCGCGCGAACTCACGTCATTGGATACGTGGAACGGTGCGGTGTTGCCATATGTCTTCTTATTATAAGGGACAAATATTTTTTACGGAAAATTATTCAGTCTAAATTTCAATGCAGCAGACCCTGCAGTGTTCAAAGTTGCAATTTTAAAACCCATTATCTCCCAATCTAAATAGCCGACTGTTGTAAAATTTCACTCAAACATGCATAATGATATGATCATAGCCTGGTTAAAATTTGAACAAAATCTATAGAAATCAAGATTGCACGCTCGTACTACCTTAAATGATAATCTCACAAGATCCAGAGATAACGAGAGAACCCAATGAAAATTATCGTCAAGTAGGCTAAATAATTTGGACAGAACTATACCAGGAAGCATATTGAATATTTTTACACCGTACAATGTCACAGACAAGCAGCAAGGATGAGAATTTTCTCATGTGAATGTGAATGAACGAAAAACGCCATTTATTTGTTTTCTTCGTCACCAGATCGCGCGCGGCATATCCGAGATCATCCATCAATTGTTCGAGGGACTTGACGAGCTTTACAAGCGTGTCACCAAATGAAATAAGGGACGTGTTTGAAGAAACAATTGTACCTTCCATTCGATTATAATTTCGATGCCAACGAAATGTCGAGAAATTATGAAGAAAAAAACTACATAAAAGCTGCTAATAATATGTATTTTGAAGAATAAAAAAATGCAGACGAGATATTAAATAATTTGTTTCGCATAAGTTATTCAGTAAACAAAAGGACGATCTGTCTTTATTCTTTCGTCAGATGATTGCATACATTTTTGTTTGAATCCATTTTCCCTCTTCTTTTCTCCGTTAAAAAGAATTCAGAAGCCAAATGTTTAGTTCACGAGATAATTGCAATTGAATACGGGTGTTTTTTTACGTGATCCCTATACCTAACACGTTAACCGATAGGAGTTTGCTCGCATATCTTGACATAGGTTCTAAACGGATCTTAGGATTTCAAAAGAAAAACACACGTGTACGCAGTACTATTGTGGGTTTGATTTTTACAATGACAAACTTTGACCATTTAGTTTAGGAGATATCGACTTATGAAAAGTCGTGATTTTATGCCACACCGAACTCGGGCCCAACCGTCTGGAACGGAATGGCACCAGTGTACGCTGCAGCCAGCTGATCGGCGCATAGTCTGGGAACTCGAAGTGTCTTTGTTTTCCCCGAATTGTAATTCTGAGAAGGATGTGAAATAAATGTATTCTGCAAACAAATTTAATTTGTGCATGTATTTATTCTCGTTATATATATTTGTATATAAGTGCGCGTGTGTGTGTACGTAAATATAACTTGCGTTATTGCAGAGCACTCGTCGCAGGAAATATGTAAAATAGAATTCAATCCCATTTGGGTATCCTTCAATGTTCTCCTCAAAAAATGTCTTTGTTACAGCGAACACAATTTGAACTGTCGGCAAGCTGTTGTAAATCCACGATCCTACGCCCTTCGACAGCGAATTTTTGTTGCTGATCGTTGAGGTTATGGTTATTCTCACCCTGTTTAGCCGCATTTGCTTGCCACACGATGGCTGCCCCAGCTTTCAGTCTTTTACCAAGCGCCTTCTTGTAAACTTTCCTTTGTATCGCATTTGGGTTGACATTTTCACGCTTTTTTTTTTATTTATATAAAATATTTCGCGAACGACGGATCCTAGGAAGCTCAACGCTATGACTACAGGAAAATCGCGCTGTTGCCACGATTACAGCGCCGCCGCTTTCTTTCCACGAGTATGAGACCTATCTATGCATGAGGTGCGAATGTGTGGGACATACAGAGCAGAGATTAGTAGGGAGATGTACAACGCTCCCCTTTTCGGCGTGCCTCGCAAATGGCGCTAAATCGTGGCGGCGAGTCCGGGAATATGATTTTGTGTGCATCGCCTCTGTCGAGGTTGCAGATTCCCTTGTAGCCGCGCGAGTCGTGAGCACCGCTCCAGTCGACATCGCAGTCAGCGTCCACACGAATGGGTAGCTCGGTGGGGGAAAAATCTCTGCCCCTCGCTGACTCTCGACAGGCGAACGGAGCGAGGTTTTCCGTCCAATCGATCTCGACATATGTGTGGCCGTACTGCGGATGGGAATATGCATTAAATGAATTTCAAAGAGAAAAACATGTATCGAGAAAATTGTTTTCTCTCGGTTGGCCGTTTATGCCGAGAATGCGGGTTATAAAAATTAACGACGAACCGCGCGTTGAAAAATAAAACGCCGAAACGCGACCGTGGAAGGTTCAAAAAGAAATCTCGAGCCTTTGCCGCGGTCGTTACGGCGTTTTTTTTTTTTTTTTTTTTTTTTTTTCAACAGTAAACATTATGAATAAGCGTGTATCATAAATGTTTTTCTATCCTCAATGAGCGTCGTGGCTGAGTTGGCAGCGTGACGGATTGACGATGCTTGCGGTCCGCAAGTGTCGTATGCCGATCAAATGAGCGGGCGGCAAAGGCTGATGGCGCATGCGCCTGGACCGAGGGAAAAAGTAATATGGCAATAAGGAAATGATCCAGGATAAACTTGCAAGTCTGTTTTTCACTACTACGTTCGACCTTCTTTTCTCTAGTACTAGGAAAAAGCGCCCGTTCGTAACCTACGATATCTTCCCTTTGCTTCCATTCGTGCGGAAGCTTATTCTTCCTTCAGTTCGCGCAAACTCTCACCGCGTCAATCTTCGCGATAGCGCGTCCCCGCCTTCAAATTCCGTCTTTTGTCCATAATTAGCATCAATATTGAAATAAACAAATCTATCCGCGTAGTAAAAGTGCATGACCATGGAATTGTCATAAAACCTAGTTACCATGCACGCTTCGGTAATCGGTAGTCGCGGTATTTTTAACCACGTGCGGTTATACGGCGTTTCAAACGTCACAACGTAGCTGTATATTTACGTTTCATTTCGAATCTGTTGCCGTTCGTAGTCCTAACGATATGTTATTTTAGCGTTTCACGCTATATTGCATGTGAAATCGAGTGCTACTTGGCTGATCAGCAGCATATTGTATTCGGTGGAAAATTTGGCAGCCTGAAAAGGGGCGGTAAGCGCATATATCGCTCCTACGGGCATGTACAAAGTCAACATAACCTCACAAATGTTCGAACAGAGTTTTCTCATAGACCGTTGAGTAAAATCGGCAAAAGAGGCATAAGGTTCTGCAGAATTGACTCACGCAGAGCTTTACGATTATATTTTGCTCTCAATATTATTCATCTCTGAGAAATGTCCGAAAATTTCAGCTATCTCGCTCGCTCTCGTACCTCACGTGGAACAGCTTCCACTTCGCCTCATTGGCGTCCTGTCCAACGTCTCTCAAATTTTACACCAATTACGATGGATATTGAATGAATTTTCGTAAAATATATTCATTTCCCTCGGTGTTCATTTTTCGTCAAATTGTTGTTGTTTTTTTATGACTGCAGACTTTGCTGTTCAATGTTTTTTCACCCTTCCTAGCTTTGTCACTTCGCTATTGTCAGTGTTTCCGAGAGACTAACCGCCTTGTGACATCTTTTTTCGTCATTATTGCCGGTTGCGGCGGCGGCCTTGTCCATGAGGCAAGATCGATCGGTGTATTATCGCATTTGATATTTGCAGTGCGTGACATGGGAAAGATTTGCGCCGTTCCTGGCTGCCAGAGTGGCTGTTATGCCGATCGGACGAGACGAAAAAGATTAGGGCTACGTCAGCTAACACTGTTCACCATACCCAAGGTAAAAGCAGAACTGGCCGAATGGACGGGTGGCCCACGTAAATGACGCTGAAGTTTGCATCGTTGGAATGCAACGAAAGTTCTTTCCTATTTTTTTTTTTCATTTACTTGTTGTCCTGATCTATAATTTTTGTTGATGTTGTTCTATCGTGGACAAGAAAAACCGTTTGGTAAAATAAAGGTAAAAAAAACGTCCGAAAAACAAGCTTATATTTAAAAGGTACTATACTTGAAAGTAAAAAATAACGTTCAGTAATGTTGCAAATCAAAACAGTATAACTACAAAAAAATCGCAGCCGTGGTCAATCATCATAGGTGCAAGTACTTAAAAGGCACATTGACGTAGAAATTAAAAATATACGAATATAAACTTTAAAAGCTCAAGGCTTTTTATCAGAAATTTCAAAGTAGTAATGGCACTTGTAACGTTTGACGCCTCAAGCTTTTAAAATGTATATTTCGTATTTTAACAATATCTACGTTTATGTACCTTCCAAGTACTTGCACTTATGATGTGTGACCAAGGAAGGGACTTTTTTGTAGTTATACTGTTTTGACATTCAATTTTACTGAACATTATTTTTTTTAATTTTTAGTACATTACTTTTGAGTGAAAGCTTGCTTTTAAAAAGTTTTTTACCTTCATTTTGTTTATACGTTTTATTATAAGAATTTATTTATTCATTTGCCATTCAGACATCGGCGTAATCAAAAACTTTGCCTTAGGTTATAAATTAACTGTTAAAAAGTTGCATTGAAAATAAATTAACTATTTTTAAGTTTTTATTAAACTATTATAAATTGTAAATAGATGATTTGTTTTAGAAGGAAAAAAAAAACAAGTGAGCCCTGTTACCATTGAGGTATCTTTTCATGTATATTTGGAATGTATACAAAAATTTCTCTAACATAAAACAATAAATGACTGCAGATTTATCAGCCTATTCGACGTGTGTCTTGCCATTGCAGTCCCCAATCGGCAAGAAAGATGCCACTCGTAATTCTTGACTGAACCAAATAAACCAATAAAATTTTCAATTGTCATATATTAATCTTCTTGGTGAATTAAGAAAATGCTTAAAAAATCGTGAAATTATAACTTTTTTGAGGTTTGAGAAAAAATGTGTTGAAAAAAAAAACACTTTAACATGCTATAAAAATTATTTGAAAATACTTTCTCAATGACTCTTTCAATTCACGTTGAAGATATTTTCATACTGAAGAAAATAACCTTCGGTTTGATTCGTAGTTCGTTTAGTTGTTTTGCTATCACGCCCGTCTATTAGGAAAATTGGTCAGAATGAAAACTGGAGAAAACGCGCTTCAAAGCTGTCAATAAGAGTAAATATCAATTGCTTTTCCGCTTTTGGACTCTGAAAATATTTTTGCAATTAGCCTTTGTAACTTTGTAAATATATTCTTGGCTAGTTTATCTATCGATTTAAGAAAAAAAAAAAACCATTTTTCGGATCTTCTAATTCAGGCTTCGGCCTTAAGGAGTTGCATTGCCCACCTCCCACTCCCATCATCGGACCAGCTCGATGATGGTGCCATCTGTACAGGGTCCTTCCCTCTTAATGCATTCCCTACCATATTCCACTTGATATCCCCCCACCTTCCGGCCGCAGCCAACTTCCCCCTCTCTATCGCATTCACCGTGACATTTCTGCCATGGGTATAGGGAAAGTGCGGGAAACGTATACCACCAATACAGCCGGTCCCGACGTCGCTTTCCAGTCTCGGAGCTAGTCGCGTTTCGTCGACAAATTATAATAAATCACATGCTACAGTCGTACACACACACACACGCGCGCGCGCGCGCTTGCGCGTGCCGCGGTCGTATGCGCGACATCCGTGTAGAACTCGAGCTACGGTCATGCCCGTATTTATTTATCGCCGAGAGACTACGAGAGACATCGACTCGAACCCGCGACCTCCCGATGTACTGGTTCAGAGGCAAGCACGCTAACCACTAGACCAGCTAACCGGTTTCTCCATGGTACCATATTATTGCATTGTCACCAAAGTTACATAGGTATGCCTAATTTCAGCTCATCGGATGCCAGCAAGTGCTTGAAAAATGGATTACAAATTTCGAACTCGAAAGACAGACGCCCGAACGAAAGTAGTTAAATAAAAGCTTGTCAAAAATTCGATTTTAGTAACATTTCAACGATGCAAACATCAAACATCATCGACGCAGTCACCGTACATGCGGCATAGTTGGGCGTAATTCTATTTATAAATACGAATACAAATTTATTCATACTTCAATTATTGTAAATACGAATACAAATACAATTGTATTCACAAATATTCTGAACATACAAATAAATTCACAGAAAAAATTGTGAATATTCACGAAAAGTGTGAATATTTACAAAAAATCCTGTGAATTGAAAAAGATTCACATAAAAATCTGTGAATGCAAATGTATTCACAAAAAATGGTAAATGCGAAAAAATTCACAAATTAAGTTGTGAATTTTTTCGTATTTAAGACAAATTAAAATCAAATTCACCATGATTAGATTAAAATTTACACCAAAAGTGAGTTCTTACTTGTTGAGTTCAACACAATGTTTTCTCTCAAAATAGGTAAGGAGTGACTTGTGGTGTGAATTTTAATATAATTGTCGTGAATTCGATTTTAATTTTCTTCAACTTGAGAAAATTCGCAACTTATTTTGTGAATTTTTTCATATTTATAATGTAATATTTGAAACTCACAAGTTTTTTTGCAAAAATTTCTTTACCTCGACGCAATGTTTTTTCTCAAAATACGTTCTCTCAAAATACGTTCTCTCAAAATACGTAGTATTTACACTTCTAGTGTAAATTTTGGTCGTGTTCGTTGGGTCTCATCATTTTGATACGAATAATTGCGCATACGCATGATGATGCGCAACGCGCAACCGCGCAATTAAACAAGTCATTCGATTTTCGCATGACTCGTTTCATTGCGCAGTTGGGCGTTGCGCATCATTGTGCGCATGCGCACTTGTTCGTATCAAATTGATGAGACCCAACGAACACGACCTTTAATCTAATCATTGTGAATTTGATGTTAATTTGTCTTAAATATGAAAAAAAAATTACAACTTATTTTATGAATTTTTTAGTATTTATGCCACGTCCTGAGGGGACGTGGGCATATATTTTTACGCTTCCCTCTTTGTAGCCTACTTTGTAGCGCAATAGCTCGGGATGAGGGTAAAAAGGGGTAGTGCTTGGGTAAAAATGGGACGACGCGATTATACGATAGAGGAATAATTGGACACTCAAATTGTATCGACTCGGGGTTTATTGGAATTAACCAATCTGGTTAAGTCGATTAAATTAATAATACAGAAAATGTACATAAAGTATTTCGTTTACATTTGTCGATGTGCCGTGAGTAGAATGGTTGGAGATACGGAGGGTCGAATTGGGCCTTCGCAGGTAGGCCGGACCGCTCGGTTGTGTACGCTCGATTACGGGTTTAGCGGAGCTAAAAAATTTATCGCGAGCCGAGTCTTCGAATTAATTGGGCATTTACGCAATTCAATGTATCGATGTTAATGTGGTCGCACTTTACAAAGTATAGACAGAACTTGTAAAAATTATACCGGAGTTGAACTAATTTTTAGAGTCTACGTCTGAACTTGTCGGATACTGTGAGGAGACAGCTTCTTGTATCGAACTAGATCTGATGGAAGATGTTGGAGACTTTGTCCGATCGCGATGGAAACTGTTGGGAGACTAACCTTAACGAGTGGTGATGGAACACTGACTTTCTGTAGGATAATTCTTCGCCAAGCGAAAAATAGGAGAGGTTTCGTTAATTGGGGAAGGAGTGCATTTTCGTGATGCATTTTCCTTGGGGATTGGTGGAAAAGGCATCAAATATGTGTCTCTTCGGATGATTGGTCGAAAATAGAGAGTGGGAGGAGAACGTAGTCTGCGAGTCATATTCGTCGCTCTATTTCCAGGAATTGGAGCAGCGTTTCCTTTATCTGGAGCGCGGAAAAATACCGGGAGGAAAACACGGGGCCTTGTTGGCGGCGAGAACGCACTGCTCGAGATTAGGGCTTGTTGACCAAGGCCCGCGAGTGCACGTGGTGTTTTATAACAGGGTGGTTTCCTAGATTCGAGGATTTCATTCTGGCGAGTGTGTATTTGTTCTTCATATGGTCAAGACTGCTGTGCTCTCGCGTGGGAAAGCACGTGAGGCGCTTACTTATTATCAATAGCCTACATTTCCGCCGTGTAGGTCTAAGCTTAAAGAAAAAAGTATAAATATCCGCCGAAAAATGAGAATGCCTCTATCGCGCGTATGTGGTCGCTCACGACTTCCATGGGAAATTGCGTCTGCCCTGCGTCTTCGCCGGGGCTCAAGAAGATAAGAGAAAGCAAGAAAAAGAAATACATTGTGCGCATTTGGTCGCGACGTGACATTTACAATTTTTTTGTGAATACATTTGCATTCACAGATTTTAATGTGAATTTTTCCTTAATTCACAGGACTTGTTGTAAATATTTACGTTTTTTTGTGAATATTCACAGTTTTTTCTGCAAATTTATTTGTATATTCAGCAGAATATTTGTGAATACAATTTTATTTGTATGCATGCGTGTGAATACAAATAAGTAAAGTATGAGTAAATTTGTATTTATATTCACATGAAAATCATGCTGTGAATAAATTCGTATTTATAAATAGAATTACGCCCAACTCTGATATGCGCGGTCAAAAGTAACTTTGTTAACGGCGCAGTGCAACAAGAGACTTCGTGACTGGAGCAGGGCGCTCGGCTGCGATTTCACCAGCAGCAAGTTCATTTGTCAACTTCATTTTTCCGAAGCGGACATCAAGACGTCCGACAAGACTTTGTTGCCGGATGGCACGGTCCATGAATTACGTCGATACCATTGGTACCTGGCAAATGGCGCTGTGCCTATGTCTCAATCCCAGCAAACATCTGGAGACATTCCAGCGGAGTCTGCCGATGTTCAGGTACATATTTCAAGAGTATGGCCCCAACATTTTTGGAAAAAAATTGAATAATTGCAAGAGTTATGCTTTTTCCAGTAAATAAGGGCCTCTCTTTACGTGTTGACCGCTTGGTGATTTTTTCCGTCATTTTAAAATTCGATAAAAATATTATACCGAGAATGCCACACTCTAGAATGTTCAACCTAATATCCTGAATTTTCAAGAGTCATTCATAACGCTACGGTCAACGCGGCAATCGCTCAAACACGGCTGGGCTCATTGCGATCCCCAGTGACCAGCATTTTATAGCCTTAACGTGTGAGGATTGAGGGAGGTTTTTGCTTTTTTCGACCAAAAAATGTTCGACCTTTTTACCAGTTTTTTATGCGAAACATGTTGAATTTAGAATTTTGCAATTTAGTACATTTACCAAGCCGTCTTCATTGAACGTGATAATATTTTTCAAAGTTTTACTAAACATGGTACTGGCAGTGGGAGAGCCACTTATGTTCGTGGGCCGGCCATGATATTCTTCGCTTGCACAAGTCTTGAAGTCTTGAAGAGGTCATCCGAAGCAAAAAAATCAAACATATTTTTACTTTGCACAATATTGTGTATAAGTCGAACTAGAATCAAGAAGAAAAATTGTAAAGGACAGAATAGTGCGCGATCGAAGGGAAAGTTCAGTTTTTCACCAACCATTTTTGCAGTTTTTTGTTCATAAAATAAAAACGTTTGAATATTTTTACGATAATTCTAGTTCAACTAATGAAGACGTTTGTTGTATACGTGCATGCCAAGTTTCATAACGATTCCTCATCTAGGGCGTTTGTTCAGGAGCACTTTCGCAAGCTTAAAAAACGTGGCTTCGAGAACAATGCGTTTAAAGTTAACACGGGGTTGAAGTTTGCATCGTTGCAATGCATTGGAAATTCTTATTAATTTCTTATTTTCATTATCATAAAAAATCATATTATGCAGATTTGTTGTAAATTGCTGAATAAAATACCTAAAAAATGGTTTCGTGATTTTCGTAGCTTTAATCTGCCAAAGAGGAAACTTTCGAAATAAAACAAATATTATTTTCGTTGCATTCCAACGATGCAAACTTCAACGCCATAAGTTAAAGGGGTCATCCCATGTGAAAGCTATTTCTTCACTTTTTTTGGGATTTTTCTCTTGACGAACCACCGAAACACACTATTGTTGAATTTTAACCACACATTTATTAACATTTTTACAGTCCCGCAGAATTCTATCAAACAAACATAACGAGTTGAATCGACCATACACCGTTCGGAAGTCACTCATTTGTAAAAAAAAAAAGGTTGCTTTACACAGCTGCCATAATTCCGGAGCTTTTGCTCATCTGAAGTGCATAAATCAAACGAGATTTCAATTTGTAGACCTGAGGCTATCGCCGGAACTAGAGTAAAGTCAAAATAGCGGAGAAGGAATTTTTGGCACGGTTTTCAAAAATTAAGTTCCAAGTTTCGTCATTTTTTTCGACTTTTTCAGCTTAAAAAAAAACTATAGCAGGTATCAGAAATATTCTAGTTCGGGTGAGAACTGTAGATGCTCTGACTATACCATGCAAATTTGAGCGAAATCAGTTCAGCCGATTTTGAGATATCATGGAAGCCAATTTGAAAAATACAGTTTTGGGAAAAACGCGTTTAAACGTTCAAGTACGATTTACACAAAGAAAATGTTGACTCGCCGTTAGTCTGCTATGCCGAGTCCATAAAACACGCATACATTTATTGCATTGAGTGCAAAGAATATCTTTCTATTCTTTAGATCTGTCACATGGGATGACCGCCTTCAACACAAGTTTATGTGCGGATAAACTGAAAAGTTTCATACTTACACCTAAGCTGCTATGCCAGGACCATAGAGTTCATCTTCCTGTTTAAAAAGTTCTCCTCGAGCCGTCCGCTCCAGTGATGGCCCAACAAGTAGTAAAAACCTTGCTTAAGGGGTAAGGCCACTGTAACGGCCCAAAAAAAAGGTTTTTTCACGAATTTTTTGCTCCCGAAATTGAAGGTATTTGAAAAAAAAACTTTTAATGGTGTTATCGGGCATACATTAAACTTTATTATAAAATTTTTTTACAGTAAAAAAAAACAAAATGGCGGTTCCACAGCTATCTTCCAGGGACATGTTTTGCTTCCAGGGCTCCGCGGCACGCAGCACCACTGGTGCACTTTTGAATCTAGAATAAAAAAAAAAAAAAAAACCATTAATCTAGAGGGCTATAGCTAGAGAATGTCGATCGGATTTTAAAAAGTATCAATTTTTGTGGATTTGGCGTGCGTTTGAAAAAAAAAATTGATTTTTGACGAAAAAAACGGCAAGTTTTTTGTTAATAAAAAATCAATAAATAAAGTTCTTGAAAATTCCGATCGACATTCTCAAGATAATGTAAATGTTCACATCTGGTTAAAATTTCAAGTAAAAAAAATGAAAATTGTTCGAGTTATGCTGCGTGCCATTTTGAAAAACCATGTTTCGAGAAAAACGCGTTTAAAGTTTTGCGAATAGTTTTTTGAAAACTATTATATAGAAAGTGCGATATAGTTTTTTGAAAACTATTATATAGAAATTGCGAAAACTATTTTTTAAGCCAATAAAAGAAAATCGATTTTTCAAAAAATTTACAGTGGCCTTACCCCTTAAGGCCTCTTCTCACTTTAGACGCTAAAAAAGGCTATTTTCATGCTTTTTTTTAATAGGTTGTTACACTTAATGAATACACTTTCGAAACACATTTTTTTTAAAATTATGTATTTATGTAACCCAAACAAATTTTTAACGCGTTTTTCTCGAAACAACCTTTTTCGACGGTTTGTTGATCAAATCTTCGAAACTACTGAACCGTCCCTTATGAAATTTTAATCCTCCGTCTGTACACTGGGTCGTAAAAGTCCGGCTAATGTTTTTTCTAAGAAAAAAAAAACGTCAAAAAAATCTGAAGAAATTCTGAATTACTTTAACAACATTTCTTTCCACGATCCAATCATTTATTTACCCATTTATTGTAAATAATAATTATTACAACAATAAATGTAACCGAAAGTGGAGGAAAAATTGACTTTCATAAAAAAAATCATAACTAAAACAAATTTTCGTGTACAAATAAGATTCTTTCGGGGTTGTATAGCTGAGTACATGTAGTATTAGGAAAATAATACAGTGAATGTGCTACTTTCACAAAGTATATTTATTTTGACTACCGAAAAGGTCACTCTTTTTAATAGACAAAAATGAGACAAAATAATATTGTTCGGTTTGTTTGTTGTTGTTGTTGTTGTTTTTTTTTATTATAAATCCAAATGTTTTTTTTTATTACATAATCGTAGTAATGAAGTAAATATAAGTAATTAAGGCCTTAGGCCCCTCTGGAGGCCGAAAAAATAGGCTCAAAACTGCATTTTTTAAGTCCGCCGGAAACATAACTCAGACAATTTTCAACCGATTCACTTAAAATGTTGAATATGTCTTGAAAAATACATTGTCTATGGAAGTACGTGGATTTTTTGAAAATTGCATAGTTCATTTGTTATTAACAATTATCTGACGATTTTTTCTTAAAGTGAAAGATTTGCCTCTTTCTTGACACAAAAGTTTTGATTGCATTAACATTGATTACTTAATTTTAAATAGGGAATTTCGGAGAAAAAAAATGTCGCTTTTAAATTAGCCTCATACATATACATGCGATCAAAATAATTTCAGGCAGGTTATTATTATTATAAAAGTCGACAAAGAGCATAAATTTAAGTTTACTCACTTACACGAAATACCGTTGCCGTCTGTACAGTGGGTCTTCTACGGCACGTTCGATACTTTCACTTTTTGCTGTTCAGACACAAAATGATCGATCGTGGCGCCTCTGTGCGTACGACTTACTCCCACTACCTAGTTTTTTTGCGGACGGGACAACCCCCACCCCCCCCCCCAACCCCTTTCCAAAATCCAGAGATATTTGATTTGAAAATTTGGTTTGTGCCTTCAAAGATCCAGTGTACATACGGACGGTTAATGGCTATAGCGCGTATCATACGATTTTTTATATATGTAAAAATAACAAAATGAACGACATGTTTCGAAAAACAACAAAAAAACGTATTTTTTCACCGTTTATTGGCAAAAAAAATACTAAATATCAAAATTTCAAAAAAATACTTCATATGCGCTATAGCTGTGTTGTAAAGAATATGTAGTTAACCCTCCGCCTGTACACTGGGTCTTTGAGGGCACAAGCTAAATTTTCAAATCGAATATCTCTGGATTTTGGAAGTGGGGGGGGGTTCCGTCCCGAAAAAAAACTAGGTAATGGGGGTAAGTCGTACGCACAGGGGCGCCACGATCGATCATTTTGTGTCTGAACAGCAGAAAGTGAAAGTCTTGAGCGTGCCGTACAAGACCCAGTGTACAGACGGCGACGGTGTTTCGTGTAAGTGAGTAAATCTACATTTATGCTCTTTTTCGACTTTTATAATAATTTTAACCTTCCTGAAATTATTTTTATCGCATGTATATGCATTAGACTAATTAAAAAGCGACCATATTTTTTCTCCGATATTCCCTATTTAAAATTAAGTAATTGATGTTAATACAATTTAAACTTTTTTGTCAAGAAAGAGGCAAATTTTTTACTCGTCAAAAAATCGTCAGAAAATTGTTAATAACAAATGAACTATGCAATATACAAAAACATCCTAGGTACTTCCATAGACAATGTATTTTTCAAGACGTATTCAACATTTTAAGTGAATCGGTTGAAAATTGTCTGAGTTATGTTTCCGGCGAACTTAAAAACTGCAGTTTTGAGATAAACGCTGCACAGCCGTCATTTTGAGATTAATCGCTTCAAAAAAATTATCGTATACAGTCACTGATATGTATGATAAACACTCTTTTTTGTAATCTCAATTGATTTTGTAGTTTTTCTGAAGAAAAAAATCCCCAAAAAGCCTATTTTTTCGGCCTCTAGAGGGGCCTAAGGCCTTAATTACTTATATTTACTTCATTACTACGATTATGTAATAAAAAAACATTTCGATTTTTAATTTAAAAAAAAAAAACTAAAAATGAACGGAAACATATTACTTTCTCTGATTTTTTTTCTATTTAAAAACAGCGACCTTTTCGGTAGGGGGCGGTCCATAAATTACGTAATTTTAAAATGGGGGGGGGGGGGGGTGGGGGGTCTGATCGTTGGATGACGGTAACGATAATTGGATTATGACGATAGGAAGGATAGGATGATTTGGGGGGGGGGGGTTAAAAATCAGCCAAAATCGATGACGTAATATATGGACGGCCCCTAGTCAAAATAAATATACTTTTTGAAAGTAGCACATTCACTGTATTTTTTCCCTAATAGTACATCTGTTCAGCTATACAACCCCGAAAGAATTTTATTTTTACATGAAAATTTGTTTTAGTTATGATTTTTTAATGAAAATCGATTTTTCCTCCATTTTCGGTTACATTGTTTGTTGTAAAAGCATGTATTTACAATAAACGGGTAAATATATGATTGGATCGCGGAAAGAAATGTTGTAAAAGTAATTCAGAATTTCTTCAGATTTTTTTGACGTTTTTTGTTTCTAGAAAAAACATTAGCTGGACTTTTACGACCCAGTGTACAGACGGTGTCCGAAAATTTAAGTTAACAGACGGAGGGTTAACATACTGAATCTAAAACCGTTTGATTATTTTTTGCTTCGGTTGATCCATCTCCGAGATTTCATCAACAGCGCAGAACTAGATTTTTTTAGTACATTTTTTTAACTACCATCGTCGTCTATAAATAGTGACTTAAATAAATGAAAACATTTTTTAAAATGTATTTCGAAAGTATATTTAGTGAGGGTAGAAAATTTTATATCAATATGTATAGTGTAAAGCTATCTGAAAAAATTCATGAAAATAGGCTTTTTTAGCGTCTAAAGTGAGAAGACCCCTTAATTATTGAGATAAAAAATGGAAATACCGATGTAGGACCAGTGTTTTATGTAGCACGAATGTCATATGTAATACGTTAGAACGACACAAGCGCGGCCAACGCGGTGCCACAAATCGAACAAGTCCATGTTGAGGAACCTGTCGCAATAATCGCCGAAAAGATGCCCGATACTACAACGAAAGTAGCGGCGAAGATCACCGTCGTATCACCGTCTACCTCCGATAAATCGATCAAGGGAAATGGGCCGTCGAAAATGGCTGCGCCACGAAACTCATTGACAATGGACGTGCTGAAGAACCATTTGGTTGCGGCATTATTACCCGAGTCCTGGGTATGGATGCAACGATCCTCAGGCATAATTTTTACACTCATCGATCGTCTGGATTTTCGTCCGAAACTTCACTTGGAAGTCGCTCGGGATCTTTCTCTACAAGTATTTGACTTCGTTCGCGATATCACCCTACAATCCTAACGTTTCATTGTAAGAACTCTGTTGTATAATATTATTGTTACCACAGGTACGAACGAACACGGATTCCATCATTCCTCTGCACGAAAATGTGACATCAATTTCGGTCATACGCACATATTTCGAAATTTTGAAGAAAATCCCAACTTGCAGCGGAACGGGTTACCAGCACGAAAGGTAATTCAACACTTGGCGGATTTTCATTGAGAGTTTAGCATTATGGCGTTAAGCTACTGTGACGTGAACCTACTGTGATTTGAAAAAAACAAACAAAAAAACAGATGTTAAAGGAATAAGTGAGACGATTAAAAAATCGTTTGGACTTTTGTATACTTATTTATTTGTTATTTGTATTTAATATTTATTTCTATTATTTGGTTCCAAGCATTTCGGAAGGTTGGAGTTTAGTCGTTAAAGTGCAGTTTAGTCTTTAAACCCAAACAAACCCGAACGAAAAGAGCGAAAAATAAAATGAAATACAAAAAAAGGAAAAAATAAAATCAAATAGAACAAAGCAAAAAATAAAGATGCCCTTTAAAGACCTTCCCATGTCCAACCTTCCCATGGTAAAGTGCATAAGTAGATAATATCGAAACTAATGGAGTTTAGGAAAATGTACTTATTGAAGCATTATCCCATTTTTCTCGAAACAGAATGGTTTTAGACAGAAAACTGTATAGAATATAAAGATCGATCTTTTTATAGGCTACAACTTTTGTAGAAAACATTTTTCTCTAAGATCAACATTTATTAAAATAAAATAGAAAAACTTTTTTTAAAATCATTTGTTGTGAGTTTTAACCTTGAAAAACAAATTTGCGGGTATTTTTACTATAATGTTCGTGATCAGCGAGTCCAAATACGCGGCTACACGAAATTCCAAATGAATTGACGGTATGGACTTTTCGGAAGTACACCCAACATTTCTGTTTATAATAAAGAACATGTCCTGTTTTAGCTGAAAATTTCAATTTTTCAATTTAGACTGTTTCAGTTTTTTTGTATTTCAGTTTGTTTGTGTGTGTGTGTTTTTTTTTTTTTTTTTTTTTTTTTTTTCATTTAAATAATTTCATATTTCCACATGTACGATCTTGAAAATATTATGTTTTTTTATTTGAGCCCAATCTCCCTGGAATATTTGCAAAACCGGTGTGGAGAAGCTGGAAAAGTCAGTGAATTTCTGAGCCAATAACGCGCAACAACCATCCGTATAATTCCGTTTATTCTCAATATTCAATGATTCTTCGACATACTGAAGCGGTGTGTCTATTACTTTTCAGTCGCGATCCCTTATGCATGGGCATTCTGGATGACAGTGAGCTTTACGAACGTCAGCGAACGCATACGCGATGCATGGCGTGTCGGCGTCTTCGCAACAAGATAGGGAAACAGGATAAGCGACGTGGTGTCAACGTGACGCAGAAGTACGATCGAAGCCAGAAAATTGTAGATTTGGGCCGGAGAAGGTACGAGCGAAGCGCAATGTACTTTGAAAACTGACATCGTGCCCAATTTACGCAAAACTAGTGTTCGACAGGTGTAAAGTGAGTGTGAAAATTGGTCACGCTGTCGGAACGTGTTATACCGCGTCCCGAGTCGCACTGTCACGGTAGGGAGTTTGGCGTGAGTATGAGAGGTAGAGTTGCAACGTGTTCTATTTGTACTTTTATCGAAACTGATAATATACGATTATTCTTTTCTTTTTTTTAAATCAATTCGTCAGCCGGTTTTTTTCCGAAACCCGCGGGGTCTCAGCCGGCTTTCGTGTCCGTACCATTCGTCGTTTCAAAGAAAGTACATATTGCATTTTTGTAAGCGGTCGGACTGTGTGATACTTCACTTTGTTAAACGGCCCGAGATACCAATTGCGTCTGATGGGTAGGGCATCGAAGGGACTTTTCGTTCCTGCTGTGCAGCCGTACAAGCCGATTCTTGTGAATTTTGCCAGCGGACATCCGGTGCGATTCTATCGGTACTTCCCGATGTTTGACATCTTTGTGAGGAATAAAATAATGTTAAAACGATAATGTGACGAATGACGTGGTGTGTAATTGAAGCGGCCGTTCATTGACGTGCGTGGTTTAAAATAAACACAAAAACCTCACCAACCCAATGAATTTTGGTTGACCTCATGAGCTATCCAGTATTACGGGGCACCACTAGTGTGGCTGCCCAAACAAGGTGATGTTCGGGAATTTATTGAAAGAAAAGTATTGCATCGAATGTTTTGAAATTTCGACGATATAATTTGTGTATAAATTATGTATATACGGTAATTTCTTTGTATGAAATTATTCGGTTTTCAGCGACTTATGCGCCGTCTCCCGAGTCAGAAAAAAAAAGTTCTCCCACTGCTGCAGTGATCACGGCCTTTAGAGTGCCCCGAATAAAAAAAAAATCCGTTAAACTAGAAGGTATTGCCTGTACATTGACGTTTTGTAGAGAAAAAAACGGTCCAAATTACGCTTAAGGAGAGGGTAGGGGTTTCAGCGTGAAAAAAGAAACACTTTTTTTCGAATATTTTTCATCTATACGGTGTGACGTGATTTTTTAAGCCACGTCACAAAAATGCTACCGATGATCAAGATATGCTCTCGATGCCCGGGTTGCGACCCATCCGTTAGTGTTAAGGGTCTTTTCTCTAGAATGTTTGTCTTGTTACGTTTGAGGTTTTGGGTTGTGCTGTCGTTTAGGTTAGGTTGGCGTGCGGAACTCGGCCGAGCGACGTGTGCATGGAGACTAGAGGTAAGGAGCCCGAACGCGTATGCTAAAAGCACCCCAAACGTGGGCCCTGAAAGTGACGAAAAGTTTTGGTTCGAAATTCAGCCACATCAAGCGCTAGTGCCGACAGGGGAGGATGTGAAGTATGGCATCGGTGACGCTATGAAGTGAGCGTATATATGAACTGGAGAATTCTTGGTTCTAATATTTATATATCATTCTTGGCTGTTCGTCTGTGAATGCGAAATTCTAATAAGGATTTTTTAATTGCAGTAAAAATCAGTGTTGTGGAGTGCATAGTGCATCGATAATCTTTTCTGTTATGACCACGCGTGTTTTTCCTCGGAATAAAAGAACAGCTCATTAATTAATTAATTAATTCATTCATTTCGAGTAACGCTATTGTACTCATCTCGTTATATTTTTTTCCATATTCATGCATGTTTATATAGAACACAAATTTTCATACGTAAGCGGTCACCCATCCAAGTAATGCCCAAGCATACGATGGGTGTTCGTTCGCGTGCGTCCTTGGGGGTGAGTTGCGTTAAATGGGGTTTGGAGCGAGTTCCGCTCAATGGGGTATATAATAATTGCCTATGTATATAATTTAATTAACAAATGCACGATGACAGAATTAATCGACGAACGAATAAATTTATTATTTTTTCCATCTGTCTTGCGTGCATAACTGCGCTTTGAATATTCTCTTCTATCGCTCTCTCTTTTCTCATTCTATCTCTGTCGTATCCGATCTTGAGTACAGCAGCGCCAGCGGATATTTCCGTAAAAATTTTCGCTGATTCCATAGCCCGCGTCCACAGTACAGCGTTCGGGCTCCTGTACTCTAGTCTCCATGGTTGCTGCGATAGAGTGACGTAGGCTGTGCGAGAGAGATGGAAATCGATTGTTGACTCATAGGAACCTAACCTAGCTGTACAATTGACTGGTGTAGGCAAATTATGATTTGGCTGTACAATTGAATGGTGTAGGCAAATTATGATTGAGGCAAAAGTAACTTTATCGTAAACCAAAAGACTATAGTTATCCAAGTGTAATGAATATGAATGTTTTTTTTATATAGGTGTCAATGTGAGCTCGTGTTGGTCGAGGGGTTCGGTGCAAGCTTCGTAATGCTGCTTTCAGTGGTTCGATCCCTGTGCGCTCGGTTTTTTGAAAACATGTTTTAGCTTTTATAAAAAAAAAATAAGCTTCACGCGTTGTTTTAATTGACCGGAAAATAAGTGGCAACTATTCCAGACCGAAACACTTGCAGGATGTATTTCTTGAAAATGAAGCAAATACTTAAGAACTAGTGCTTCTTTTCCAATTCTTTATTTCGTCTTCGAAAACTTTTAATGCACTTCCCAAGAAACATTTTCAATAATCTCTACTTTGCAGTTTCCGAAACGGTTTGCGTTGGTAAATGAACAAACAAAAAAACACCTTTTTCTGACTTTTAAGCGAAGGATCTCGAGTAGGGTAAATGAAAATAATTCACTAACTTTGTTTTATGTTTTCCAGCCTGGAAAGTATTTATTATAATGATCTCAATAATTTTTCATTTTTTTCCAGGTTCCCGACTCCAACGCCTGTTTCGCCCATTCTCGCTGAATATATTTCCGTTCGAAATGATTTTCGCACATAACGTGTCTCGGCTTTAATTTCCCAACTCCCAGTATCGCGGCGTCCCATCTTTTTCAATTGCGCCAAGTCTCTCGGCACCCGAAACACTGAGCGTTTCGATTTTTCACTCCGAGAGCCTGTTTTACACGTTGGCACAATACACCACTTAGTCATTTTTCAATATCACCGTTTTTACAAGTTTACAAGTAGAGCACGTCGCGTGTGCTCGCGTGAATCAGCGGTTATGTTTGGTTTTCGTTTACTTTTGAGATCTATTTCCGTCTCTCTCACACAGCCTGCATCACTCTATAGCAGCGATCCTCGTGGTCACGAGTTGAAACAGTCGGTGCTTCAATAAGAGGCCATCCCCCACCACTGAAATTTTGAGCGAGTTTCAAGGCCTGTATGTAAGACCGTGACCCCGTGACTTTATCGTACCTCAACTTCTTCGTATTTTCATAAGAATGTAAATAGTGTGTGAGCCATCTGATTTAATCAACTTTCCATTAGTGAACAATCCATTCAAATACTGAAAACGGCAAAAAAAAAGTCATTTCTTGCATAAAAAATTGGCGTGCGACCGGCCTCCAGTCATGAGTTTTAGGGTAAAATAAAAATTAAAAGATAATCATAGACGAGAAATTGCAATTACTCAGTGCCGTAAGGAATTACAAAAATTGTCCTGTACTGTTTTCTTGTACAACATACGGTGGAAAACGTCTTGAGTAATCATTTTTTTAATTCTTGAATACATTTTTTACTCAGGTCAATATGGTGGTAAATTATTCCTAGTCAACGAACAATGCTTTGCGATCTGTTTGTATAAAAACTCGCAATCAGCGAATCAAGGCTGGTTTGTCTCGAAAATTCGATTTTAACAATCCTCAAATTGTTCGAATATTGTGTGTATCGTCTCGTATGGTATTGTCGTATTTGCTGGTACAGTAGAACCTCGTTTATCCGACCTTCGATTTCTGCGAATTATCCGAGGTGTATCGTCGGATAATACGCAGAATCTCGGATAAAACGGGAGAATTTGCCATGCTTATGCATGGAATAGTTCTATACTATTGCTACTGTTTTCCGTATTATCCGAGATATCACTAATCCGAGGTACGTTCTCCCCACATTACCTCGGATAAGCGAGATTCTACTGTATTTGCCATGGAGGCTGGGATGCGTATTCGATCCTCTTCCATCGCTTTTACACGACATGAATACTTGGCTTACTTTTCGAGGTCTTACAGATAGTTGCGCCATCCCTGTTTGACCACATTTTTGTAGCCGCACTATGAAATGCACAGATCGGACTCGTTCCGCTCTAGCCTCCATGGGTATACGTGGTTAGCTGGGTAGTGTAGGACCTTTTACCGATCGAACATGCGAATAGTCACTTTGACCTAGTGTTTTGCCAAACACGAAACGATGGCGCTTTCCACCATTGTTGTCGCGCCGACATAACGTGCAGCCTGCCTCATCGCGACATATTTAGCTGCATGTTGTGTAAACATTTAAATAGCGGCGAACAACGATTAGCTAAATCGTTTAGATTTCTTATCTATTAAATCGTCATAATTAACCATTGAAGGGCCGATTTTTTGTCGTTGCCAGATAACGAGTTCGAGAGTCTTTTGAAAATGGAGGAGTCCTTGATAAGGTTGGACATAAAGGAGGTTAAGTCCGATCTTTTGAGGGCTATAAACGAATGCTCGCAGCGCGGCCTAATGCATACAACAAAATGGTATTTGAATATGTTTTTCTTTCAATGTGACTAGTGATTATAATATTTATATTGTGATTATATTTAAAATAATCGTAAAAGTATACTTATCTTCTCGAGGCCCCGTTACAACCCACCTTTTCTCAATATTCGTGCGAATTTCCAAAAAGGATTGTATCGTGTTATTTAAAATCGTTTCAACAGAAAATTATAATTGGACTACTCAATATTCTTCAAATACAAAGAAATACTATTGCAGCATACTCAAATTTTTTTTATGCACACTTTTTTACCACTTTTTGAGCATACTTAGATACCTCAAAAAAATTACAAAAAAAATGTTTCTCGAAAGCTAATGCCGGCTTTAATAATTTTCTCACAGAAATCTTTACATTAGTCGGAGAAATATGTTTTTAATACTTATTTGTAAAAATCCCATTTCGAAAAACCCCAGAATGCGAAAATATTCATTTGTTTGGAGAATGTCCAAAATTTCCTAATGAACTTATCTCCTATATTTATAATTTATCGAATTATTCGATATTTTCCAAAACTTGGATAATTTGTAAATACGGCAGAGACTGGATGGTTTGAGAAATTTTTCTTTTGTCATAGAAACTTGACTACATTTGAGCATTTACGAAAAATATGTGGTCGCGTCATTGGACGTCACTACAATATCCACAATGCATGTAAATACATCCCGATTGCACATTATTGCTATTCAGAGAGATTGTAATTTAGCGGTTAATAATAATAATTAAAAAAAATTTAACCACAAAATTTCCAAGTTTGTTAATGTTTCTTTTTGTAACCACTAAGAACTTTGCACAAATTAAACATATTGCATCGACGTCAAATTCGATTTACTCGGAAAAGCGGGTCAAGGCGGGATAGACATTTACAACTAAGAAATATTCGATTTTTCTTTCATCAACGATAGAGCTATAAATGTAGAATATTTTCCCAAAGTTTTAAAGCAAAATTAGAAAAACTTGAAACATTACAGCCGGTCAACGCTGTGCCTCGCAGCTCGGATTAGGAGCGTGTGCTGCAGGTAGAAGCAAGAGCACAGAGGGGCAGGCAGAGATAGGCAACAAGTAATTAAATTAACAATTACAATTACTATTGTAATTGATGAGTTAATTACTTTGTAACAGATTACCCAAGTAACTAGTTACCACAAGTACCTAGTGCAATTTAATTCAAATTCTATGTAAACTACAAACGTATTTTTTCTCAAAACTGCATTTTCGAAATTAACATGCAGGATCAACTGAAAAACTATTATGCCGATTGAGTTTAAGCTTGGTGGAAATATTGATAATATTGCTAACTTCTACTTAACGGGAATTGGTTTTGAACAATTAGAACAAAAGTGACTTTTTTCATTGAAATTTTATAGAAATGTTGTGTGAAATGGTGATTTTTCTTTGTATATGCGTGCTATTCTCTTTAATTTTCATTTTCTTCATTTTAATTACTGTCAAATAGAAACTATACACGTTCTAATTGAAGAAAAGAAAAAAGTGTTAATTGCAAATTAACCCGACTGCTCTAATTAATTGATAGTTTGCACCTATTAAGCCGCTTGTGTTGAAATATTTATAATATTGCTACATTCTACTTGACCAGAATTGTTTTTGAAAAAGTCGTAAAAAGATTACTTTATCAATCCACATTTGACAGAAATTTTGCGCAAAATGTTGATTTTTTTGTATATGCCTGCAGGTCTCTTGAATGTGCATTTTCTTCATTTTAATTATTGTCAAATAGAAACTATACATGTTCCAACTGAAGAAGTATTGAATTCTTTTGAAAATCAAAGTCCACAGTAAGTTAGATTGCACACACCGATTTGCAACTCCCGCTGCAACCTCGCTGCCACGGCTCCCTCATTATAATGATAAATGAATTTAAAAAGATTTTTTTGTGCACTTAAGAATACTATTCAAGTATACCTACAGTTTGACAAATGGAGGGCAATTACTTCTTAGTATGACAAATACAAAGACAAATAAATGTATGATCCTGTCGAAGTAAATGAATAATTGATCTTTGCAAGTTTGAGCGACGCATGGCTTAGCAGATCCAAAAGTTACGGAATCAAAGAATCCGATGCATTTATTGATCTATTCCAACAGATCACTTCAATTTTCAACATCGCCCTGCTCTGTTTTCTCGGATGCTCAAAACTACTCCACATACGTATTGTACTTTTCTTTTTGGTAGCTGCGCCCCCCCCCCCCCCCCCCCCCCCCCGCACCCTACAGGGCAAATTGTCCATCCATTAACGGCATAACGAAGTTTGCATTGTTGGGATGCAACAATTGTTTTTTTCTTCGTAACTTTTAATTTCATTATTTTTATCATTATCCTAAGCCTTTTGCAGATTTGGCTCGTGAGTTTGCGATAAGAATACGTAAAAACGTTCGAGTTATTATTTTCACAGCCTTGATCGGCCAACTCAAGTTTGTGCAATTGAAAGAAAAATAATTTTCATTACGTTCCAAAGATGCAAGCTAGGGTATGAATATTGGCATTTCGGAAGGATTTTTCCTATATTTCATTTCCGGTAATCAATAGTCCAATATCATAATATCGGAATTAGTGAAAAAAGGAAAAAAAAAAGGTTACAAACGTCGAGTGCTCAGTGCCCATGCACTGCAGCGCACTTATCTCGCTAACGAGTAAAGTTTTTTTTAGTGTCATTCCCTTGTTACAAACTCTTGATTTTATTCGATTTTAAAGTTTCTCAAAGTTTTTCTATAGTTTTATTTTGCTTTCAGGAATGGGCATTCAGGAATTAATCCTTCTTCATCCCCTAAAAAACACTGCACCCCGATTTTTAGGCAAACTTGGATTTAGCTCCCGCGGCACTTACCGAATCACCTGTCAAAAAACTGTCCTTCTTCTCGGTTTTTCCGATTACGGGGTTTTCCAGCGACAGCACGACTGTATTATTATAAGAAAAGATCTGTTTTCGAGAACACCGAGACACCGACTGACTAATTATACATTAATAACGACTGATGCTATAACTATTGTTACAAGTTGTTAAAGGGATTGCTTTTATCTTTCAATTATTTCAATAATATGAATATGTGATTTGAAATCGTTATAAAGAATATTGTCGACTAATAAAGATTAGATGACTGATTTTGTAATTGTTGTAGCGACCTGTAAAAGGTCTTGATTTCTTTTTGTTTGGGTCTTTAATAATAAAAAAAAATAATTTGAGTAGTTGAAAAAAAATGATAGATTTATAAAGATTAACGACTGGGATTTATGAATTGTTGTAGCGTAGCGAGCTGTAATTTGTTTCGTCGATTGTTTCAATCGATTCAATTAATTTGATTTAAAATGCATCTCTTATATGAAATTCAACTTTTCATTGAAATATCCTAATTCCGATATTCATATGAAAATTCCCATGCTGAAAACCCACCGATATTACATACCCTAATGCAAACTCCAACGTCCGTCATGTCTGTCAAGCAGTAAAATTATTCGATAATTGGATTTTTCAGGCTCGCCGAACTGAATTATTCGCTGAAAGACGCGAAGCTCGATTATCTCGACATGTCGAGCACTGCGAGTATGGCAGAGCCGAGCAGCAGTAGCAGTAGCAACAGCGAACAAGACACGTACACAGTGGCGAAGAGTTACTTCGATCTTCGCGAGTACGACAGAGCCGCTTTTTTCCTTCAAGATTGCAAAACGTCAAAGTCGCGCTTTCTCTGTCTGTACGCGCGTTATCTGTCGGGCGAGAGAAAAAAGATGAACGACATGACGGACGTGCCGCCTGATCCGTTGCAAAACGACAGCCTGAAGTTGCTCTGCGCGGATCTGCGAAAGGAACACTTGGCGGGCAATTTGGACGGTTTTGGGCTTTATCTGTTCGGCGTGACGTTGAAAAAATTGCAACTGACGAGGGAAGCGATCGACGTGTTGGTGGAGTCGACGCATCGACAACCGATGCACTGGGGCACGTGGCTCGAATTGGCCGCCGTTATAACCGATCGCGAAAAGCTCGAGGCACTTACTCTTCCGAACCACTGGATGAGGCATTTCTTCATGGCCCACATGTACCTCGAGCTTCAACTGTTGGACGAGGGCCTTGCTCTTTATCGCGAATTACAGTCAATGGGATTCGAGAGAAACGGCTACGTGCTCGCCCAAACGGCCATCGCCGTTCATTACAGACGCGACGTTGATAACGCGATGGAGATATTCAAGAGAATAATCAAGGATGATCCTTACTGCCTCGACAACATGGACACGTATTCGAATTTGCTCTACGTGAAAGAGCTCAAGGTCGAACTCGCTCATCTTGCCCACAGGGCCACGGAAATCGACAAATATCGCCTCGAGACCTGCTGTATCGTAGGTAACTAACTCACTCGTTTGTGCAATTTCAGACATCAACGGACTTTCGATATGATTTATCCTCAAAATAAAAAACACAAACAAAACTATTCGGACGTTGAACGAGTTCTCGCTGTTTTCCAACAAATCAGGCCTTATCAGAACTGCGTGCGTGTAGTCTCAGGGAGGAGGACACCACTCTAACTGCTGATTTTCGACCGTTTCTTTCGGATTTTTTTTTGTTCAAGAAAGAAATAAAAGAACCGCTTCCTTTCGATTTTTTTCCCAAATAAAGGAATGGTCGAGAGAACCTTTAGGCTTTATTATGTATATATTGAAGTCTGTAACGAAATATTTATTTGTCAAAAGAATACAAAATGGCGGCGCACGACTCGCTATAGCACACTATGGGTTTTCACAGCCAAGCCTCTCCGCGACACGCATTACAACTGTCGTAAATTTAATCCTGAAACGAAGAGTAAAATATTCTTGTTAATTATATTAGTTAGCAGCCAAGTACGGGGGGGGGGGGGGGGGGGGGAATTAACAGACAATTAAAGGAAATAATAGAGACGCGTTTGAAGAAAAGCCAAAAAACGTTCCTTTTTTCGATCATAATTTTCATACAAAAAGTAATATATATTTTTCCCAATTTTCAATTATTCAAAAAAAGTGCGTGTACTTGACTGTTAAACTTGACTAATTAAGAAGCTGCAGTGAAAATTTTACGTCGATTGCACAAAAATTATTCGGCTTATGCTGCGTGCCGATTTCAAAAACATGGTTTTGAGAAAAACGCGTTTCAAGTCAACAGTTTCATAGACGCTACAACTGATGAATTTTGTTCTTCTTCCATAATCTAATGCCACCTATTCGTAGGAAATGAAACTATTTTTAGTTGGTAACTTTTTCCCCTAGCCTTACAAGAGTTGAGAACTGTGTCTACCGCTTTTCAGCGCTCGGAGACTCCCCTCAAAAATAGCTCGCAAACCACCTTAAAACTGTTTTTTCAGCTATAAACGAATATGCAAAATATTTTTCAACGTTCAAACGTTTTTTTCCAAGTATTTCAAAAAAAAAAAAAAAAAAAAAAAAAAAACGATTTTTTGAAAATTTTACAGTGCTGTTGTCCTCTCTTAATATTTTATTTTCCTCACGCGTT
Source organism: Ophion obscuratus (assembly GCA_964007375.1). Taxonomy (NCBI): domain Eukaryota; kingdom Metazoa; phylum Arthropoda; class Insecta; order Hymenoptera; family Ichneumonidae; genus Ophion; species Ophion obscuratus. The sequence goes on from OZ023324.1 coordinate 73,588, forward strand.
TTCTCTGCGAGGGCGTTAATTTTTTTAAACCCCCTTGGCCATAGAATATACGCATTGTTCGATGACAAAATGATTTTTTCAACGTTTCATTTCAGATTTTCAACTTTGTTATACGCGATAAACGTATGTTAATTTTTCCGAATACGTTATTATGTTTTGTGTCTTCGTACACAGGCTCCACCATATCACATTTGAGATGCTTTCCGCCATAAAAACACCAACGGAATTTCTCAAGGGTAGACACGCGTTCCACAAAAATGTCACCTTCATTTAAAAAGTCGCATTTCGCACAAGAAGCAAAGTTATAACGTTATGTTTTTGTTTGTTTGGTCGTTTGGTCTCTCAACGTAGGGCAGATTTGTGCTCTATTTCGCGTTTGTTGTTTTCGTAAACTATTGGAACGAAAGCGGCGTCCGTAAAGATGCTGTTGACCAGTGAATTTTTTCGTGTTTCAGGAAATTATTACAGCCTGAGAGCCGATCATCAGAAAGCGGTAATGTACTTTCATAGAGCATTGAAACTCAATCCGCAGTATTTGTCGGCTTGGACTCTGCTCGGTCACGAATTTATGGAGATGAAGAATACAAACGGGGCTATCCACAGTTATCGGCAAGCGATAGGTAAACAGCAATCGAACGTTTAAATTCTTTGCATTTTTCAACCTTTTCGTGAGTATTTTACTATTTCTTGGGCAAACCCATCAACACGGCCGAAGAATGGCCGCTTTGATTTTTGGAACTTTTTCTTCAAATCTACATTAGATATCGGAATATTATACGGAATAGTACACGAAATTGTACCTTTTTTGTTTGGGTTTGTTAAGCTTTTGTTATCGCAACAAACAAACCAATCGGTGCGTGTTTTCGCGAGATTCGGAAATAAAGTTCCGTCCAAAAGTCTTTTTCGGCGCGTATATGCGTCCATTGTTAAACGTTGGATGGCCGTAAATTGACAATGGTAGTAGACGCGATTGCGATAGCGAATTAGGAAGAGAATGCAGACGAAAAAATCTAAAATTTGCCAATAATTGCAGCGGGAAAAACCGTTTTCGAAAAAAAAAAAAAATAACGTTTCAGGAGATACACATGCAAGGGGTTAGGATGCTGTGACGACAGGAAAATCGGGGTTATTTACAAACATTAATTTTCAAGAAATAAGTGAGGTAGAAAAATCGTTTGGACATTTATTTCTATGTACATCAACAAAGTTGCGTACCAAATTTCATTTCAAAATATTAATAACTCAAGAAGTTATATACAGTCTCATGGGCCCAACGGTGTACTTGATATTGGCCACCCAGTTGATCGTAAACAAAACAAAAAAAAACCGTTTTTTCTCCAAATAGATAATATTGGCTAAGCCTGTACCGAGCTTTTTTCGCTATCGTCTTTCAATCAACAAACAAAACATTTTTCAGTTTTTTTTTACTTTTCGACGATAAACAATATTATTGTTAGGCTACTGTGACAATCCGAAAAACAGGATAAAAAGAAACATTTTGATGGAATAAGAAAGATGATTGAAAAATCGTTTACAGAATTTATTTGCATGTACATTAGCAAACTTGTGCACCAAGTTTAAAAAAAAATATGAATAGTTCACGAAACTATAAACCCAGTTGATCCAAAACAAAAAAACGAGTTATTTTTCTTTTTTTTTTTAAATCGTGTTTCAACATAAAAAAAAACCGTTTTTTTCTTCAATTTTTTGAGGATGAATGACAAGTAAAAAAGAAAATGTAATTTTCACAGTAGACTAACCTCTTAAACTTGTTCTGATTTCGCATTTGTAATATGCACGTAGCGCTATGTCTTTCTATATATTAAGTATTTATATTTTTCGGTCTAAAATATCGACACCATGGAGAGATGTGTTTTGGGCGGAAAGTACAAAAAAAGAAAAAAACCGTTTTTTGAAAGCTCTTTGATGAAAGGGTACTGCGCTCAAGGATCCTCAGTAATGGCATTTTTTTTTTTTTTTTTTTATACGTATCGACTTTTGGCCGCTTCTCCAGACAATGTTGTTTATTGTCTTTTCCATATTCAATTGCCGGTTGTTTTTTTTGTTCGCTCGCAGAGGTCAATCGAAGGGATTATCGAGCCTGGTACGGTTTGGGACAGACTTACGAAATATTGAAAATGCCCTTCTACGGTCTCTACTATTACAAGCAAGCTCAACTGTTGAGACCGCACGACAGTCGTATGGTTTTGGCGCTCGGCGAAGCGTACGAGAAACAGGATAAAATTCCAGACGCGTTGAAGTGTTATTACAAGGCTTGTAACGTCGGTGACATCGAGGGAATGGCTCTGATAAAACTTGCCACGTGAGTTAAACGGTGTTTTCGTGTTCCACATGTGCGAAAAGCGCCAAGTCCTGTGATGTTTAACGGCAGTTTACCGTCGCGAGAGGCACACAAAATGCATGAACTTCGGGAAACGTTTAATTATATAAAATAAATACTTTCAAAAATGGGTTTCAACGAATTTGATTCTTCTATCAATGGAGAGTAAATTCCAATTTTATTGCTAAAAAGAAATCCAGAATGGCGGCTCGAGCTCTCGTCAAATGAAGCCATGCACGGCATGCTTTAGTCTGCGCGGGGCGCTCAACAGCCTTGCTAGTTCATTTTAAACAAAAACGGGCTGAATATATCAAACTAGACTAAATTTGGGGGGGGGGGGGGGGGGGGCTTGTCGTTTTTCGTTTTCTGAAAAATACCTGGATAACAAAATGGCAGCCGTTTGAAAAAAAAAAACCCAACTTTTTCGCCAGGTTTTTTTTTGCTTCGACTGACGAGAAAAATATTTGTAAATCAATTTTTGACCAAAATCGCTTCCTGATGGCCCCGCAAATTGAATTTCCATTCAATTGCGCAGTTATTGATGTGGATCGCGGTTCATCCGACGAAACTGTAGAGCGCCCCGCGCGCTGAAAAAGGCTGTTTCCAGAAAAACGCATTTCAAGTTTAACGATATAAAAAATCATTTTTAATGTTTGGATTTGACAACCCAAAAAAACAAAGCCGCGTGTTCTAAACACTTCAAGGATGCAAATTATGTTTTAAAAAAACGGATTTTTCATCGTTTAAAAAGGTAACCTGTCCTTAAGTCGGGAAACCAGTTTAGATGACACAAAAAAATCGATTTGTTAAATATTCCACACATTGTCAGTGAAACTATTCAAGAATACGTTCCCAATGTTTCGAATAAGCAAAAATTCACTTTGAAGTTGTTCTTTTCGGTAATTTTTGTTCAACCGCGTTTTTCGCGAAATGACTTTTTTTTCAATTTGCGTACACTCTAGCCCATGGGTGGCCGCAAACCTGCGGCCCGCGGAGCTGGGTCAAATGAACATAAATGTTAACTTTGATTGTACATATCACCAAAAGAACATTAAAAGGAAACGTGCTTGTTTCCTTTAATTAGCAACAAAAAAGAGGGAAATTAGGTTAGAAAGAACGTTGGTCACTCTAGCTCAAAAAGTTTCTAACCTACAATTTCATAAAGTGATGGTTAGTTTATTTATATAATTATGCTCCGTATGCACCTAAACTTGGGGTAACATCATTGTTTGAAGTATATTTTTTATAGCAAAAAAGGTTATAAAATAAAGTAAAAAATAATACCCTTTTTTTTTACGAAAAAGGCAATTTTCAATATTTTTGGTTCACATAGAAGGTATAGAAACAAGGTTCATATAGAAGGAAAAAATATTCTTAACCCTGCGACGGCACGCTTTCGCTACGATCCCCTGACTGCATATGGGGTCGAACCGAACCCCGCCATTTTTCAGATCGTTGTTTACCGAAATCGATAAATATGCATTCTTTTTTGTAGAGACGTTTTTCGTAGTTAATGAACCTTATTTTATGGCCCAAAATCGATTTTTTAAGAAAAACAAAATTAAGGTGCCCAAATATTCATTAAAAGTGGGAGATGCATTGAAAAATGCACGTACTTGCACGAAAAAGATTATTATTTTTTTTTTGTTTTTCCAAATATAGAAAAAGTCCTTTGAGGTTTTTAAAGAGGAAGGTTTGTAGATGGAAAAAAATGACAGTGTTGACCGTCCTTCCGAAAAGTATATTTATTCAGAGGTTTGAATTTGAGCATTTTCGGGATAGTGAAAAATGGGGGAAAAATCGATTCCTTCGGCAGATTAATTGTTGAAAACGTATATTTTTCATATTCTTTCACTTCAATGTCTTATTATTATTCACTTTTAGCGCAATCGACGCATGAGTACATTCGGTGCTCGTTCCACATAGCCCTCCTGAATAACGGACACTTGCTTTTAGTTTTATGATCGGCATTCCAAATACATAATTACACTATGGTAGGGAAAAAAAAAACTCTGACCATTTTCTATCGTAACTCACTTACACGTAGTACTGAAACACCAAATTCCACAACAACAAAAAATGTTTTCACCTCCACCGCACTACTGCATAAACGGGGGGTAGATTCGACCCCAGGTCCTTTTTCGACAGATGTCCTCAGTACACGGGCAGAAATGTAGGATAGGGGCCGAGTGTCCACCTATAGCAGAGTAGGAGTGCGGGAAGATTCGAGCGCTGCACTGTGGCCGAATAGATTACTTCACGTTTCGCGATACAGCCAGTTGAAGAAAAAAAAAAAAAAACCTATGGTCAAAGTGACCCAGCAGTGTGCAGCCAAAGGATTAACGTAATCTTCAAACTGTATCGATTTCCGATGAAAACTGTGGTCTCCAGAGTGTACACAAACCGCAAAGTCGTATGGCTACCTTCGATTGGTTGTATGTTCCATATTTTCAGAGGCAATGCTTCGAAAAAATAAAAAATATTTCTTTCGAAATTATGTAAAAAATATTCCCAAAGTTTCAATAAATTCGATTTATTATTCCTTGTCAAAAAAAAAAAAAAAAAAAAAAAAAAAAAAAAAAAAAAAAAAAAAAAAAAACGGACTCCTAAACTGGTTTCGCGCCTTAATTCTGTGGTCGTCATTTTTCCGTGCAATCATTCGAAGGATTAATGTTGAACGGATCTGTCTTTATCATTGATGCGCCTGTTGAAGCAAAATCGTTTATTACGTACGAATTGTGATTTTTCAGATTGTACGAGAACCTGAACGAGCACGACCACGCCGCTGCGGCCTACACGGACTTCGTGATGGACGAGTTTCGCAACGCCGACAGAACGGAACTCAGTCACGCCTACAAATTCCTCACGAATTATCATCTGCGGAAGGACCAACTCGATCAGGCGAATCATTACGCTCAGAAGTGTCTGCAATTCGACGAAACTAAAGAGGAGGCCAAAGCGCTTTTGAGAACGATAGCTCAGAAGAGAGTGACGGTGGAGGAGAATCCGATGGTTGTGAGTTGAACGATCAGATTCATTTATTTCGTTCTCTTGTGTTCTATTCCTCTCGCCGTAACTTTCGAAAATCTAATAATTGGTGGAAACAACTGTTCTGGTGTGCGGTGGTTTTTTTTTTTTTTTTTCGGCAGATCGAGGATATGAACGAGACCGATCCGGTGGGCGAGATAAGTATCCGCAACGATGCGACACCCGGCAATCAATTGGCACCCATGAATCTTTCATTTACTCCAACTCAGTAGGCTACATTGAAAGAACAAAACGTATAATTTCGTATTTGTACATATATATATATATATATAAATACTAATAAATATATTTAAAAGTTTTTAAGACCCGTGGCCGACGATTTTTCGTCAGTTGGGCCCTTTCAAGGGAACTTTCTACCTTGTTGGGCCAAAAAATGTTGGATTTTTCACCAATTTTTTATGCGAAAAGTATTGCATATAGAATGTTGAAAAATACTTTCACGTTTCAACAAGGCAAAAAATTCTCTTAACGCGGGAAACCAGTTTAGGAGCACGTTTTTTTAGTGATTTTTATGATTTTTTTAAAAATTTTATTTATTTTTATTTATTTTAAAGGAACGAATGAATAGAATTTATTCAAACTTTGGCAATATTCTATACATATTTTGAAACAAATATTTTGAGTAGTACTTTAAGAAAATGTTTCCCTTCTATATGAACCTAGTTCTGGCCAAAGAATTGCGAATTGCATTTTTTAGAGGTGTTTAAACAATAGAGTATCACTTTTGTCATTATTTTTGATAACTTTATTTGCTATAAAAAATATACTTTAATCAATGATATTACCCCAAATGTAGGTTCATATAGAGTGTAGTCATATACAGAAACTGACTATCACAATTTATACAATTATTGGTTAGAAACTGTTTGAGCTAGAGTGTACACAAATTGAACAAAAAGTCGTTTCGAGAAAAACGCGTTTGAAAAAAAAAAAAAATTGCCGAAAACAGAATATTCAAGGCAGTAATGAAAGCAGTTTGTACTTTGTGCTTTGGGAACAACCGCCTTTCACGATTCCTTTCACGAATCCGAATATTTAACAATCAACTGATTGTCGTCTATAATCAAGTCGAAATATATCCCGGTATACTGGTCAAATATGAAGTCGAGTTACCGAACTTTTCACGGAAAATTGCGACTCTAAAAAATCATCTATTTTATACGGCGCTTTATGAAGTATTTATACGGTGTATACTTTATACGCCGAATAACTCTCTAGATGTCTGACATAAACGGCTCAACGCGTGTAAACAATTCTAAAGATTTCGCAACTAAAATAATAACAGGGGGTCACGGAATGTTTACAGAAAATATTAATGATAAAACTTGGAAAAATGTGACTAGCGGAAGAAAATGTAAAAATCTCGAAATCTACCAAATCCGCGCCGAGTTTTTTTTATTCCATTTTATCGTTGGGTATAATACTTGATGATCGTGATCTTTTTTTTCGTATAAAGCGCTACGGTATTTTACCAATGATTTGAAAAGTAGAAAGCCAAAACAATTTATTGGATGGGAGAGCAGGAGCCGCCATTTTGGATTTTTTGAATAAATAAAATTGGAATTTACTCTCCATTGCTAGAAGAATAAAATACGTTAAAGCCTACTTCCAAAAGTATTTATTTTATCTAAAAAGAAATTCCCGAAGTTTATGCATTTTTCATGGCTCTCGACGTTAACCTCCTGTTCAAAAATAATCGCGACTTTGGCAAAAATTAGAGATTGGCTCGCAAATTGATTTCTCCGTGCCGATAATCCACTAATAATTAGATTCGATAAAAAGAAAATCTAATTATTTCTCCGGAGAAGAATGAAACGATGGTCCCTAGAAGCATACACTGGAACAAAAAATAAATAAAATGCTCTCAATAGTTTGGTTCTGATGTAACAATTTGAGGGGGAAAAAAACACAGTAAAATGTGCAAAATGCAACTAGATTGGAAAACAATAAACAAACGCAAAAAAAAATAACTTGCTCCATCATCGAAGCGTTTGAATTTTCCCGCGTTTTCTCGTCATTCATAAAAGTCCCGCAACGGCGCTATCAGCGGTCAGCGGCCATTTCTTTCACATCGTGAGCAAAGCTGTATATCGCGATGAAACGACGGGACACGCGAGTAGACAGACGAGTTATGTTTGCTCTTCGTGCAATTTCCTCGTTAATTTGACACGCATAAGCAAAGTTTTTGGAAAAACGAAACTAACGAAGAAATCGTGACGTAAAAAGATATGCGGTTCAGTGGAGAGTGTCCATGTTCGGACGTTACCACGAATATCGAACTTATTTTTTCGTGACGTTGACGACCACTGGACGCTAACCGTCGTACGCGCGAGTAGTACGCGCAGTTCGTAAACCTACGTAAAATCCTCGTAGTTTCGTGTGGCAGTTGTCATTTAAGTTTGTTTTCTTTCGACGGCGTCAACGTGGGTGAAAGTTTAATGGCGAAAGGAGTGTCCGGGGCCGCGGAGATGTCCGGCCAAATATGCCTAAAGTGGAATAGCTTTTTGAACAATATAGCGACGAGTTTCGAGAATCTTTGGGAAGAGGAGGGTCTCGTTGACGTGACACTAGCCAGTGACGGACAGTGTCTGACCGCACATAAAGTCATATTGTCCGCGAGCAGTCCCTTCTTCAAGAAAGTTTTTCAGGTAAATATAGACCCGCGATTCTCGTCTCTCAAAGTGCCTTGTCAATTTTGCCAATTTGGATCATTGAAGGATAAAAGCAGCACAGTACCGATCGCGCAAAACAAGTTCGAGAGCGACGGTGCATTGCCGCCGCCGCCGCCGCCGCATTCTCACGGCTTTAACCCAAAAAAAGTATTGTTTTTCCCGGCATGACGGAAAATAAAAACGCGGCTTGTCATTGCTTGACATCCGCGGGAAAAAGTTGCTTTCTGTAAATACTAAGAGAGGTGATTTTCTACGTACAATGATTATTGGGAGAGGGCCGGAAGTTTGCAAGCTCGTGTAGCCGAGACCCGAACATTATCCGAGGCCTGTGCAAAAGCCAGAACTCCCACCGGTACCGTCGTATATCGCACTGCATCCAACTCTCGCTTATAATAATTAGTATGGGGTGGCGTTACTTGTTTGCTCTCATATTTTGCGCTTGAATATATTAAAACTGGCGATATACTATTAAGAACTGCCGTGGAACTATTAGTGAAGTATCGCGACCGAAAGAAAGTTGAATTCACTATCGCGGGATGCTTGGGTTCATATCGATGGCGTCTCATATTTTGGAATGCGCTTTATGGTGCTTTAATACTTAGAACTATTGAGGGACCATTCTAGTGTGAAATTGTTTAAAATTCATGTTTGTTTGCATTATCCAAAAATATAGACTTTATAAACAACGTACTGTTGAATTTGAACGGCGCAAAATTAGAATCATTCCTTAACGTCATACCGAAGCCTTTTTTTCTTACCAGGAAACATCTCATTTTTTTAAAACAACAAGCTGTAGAAAAAGCTCCAATTTGACACTTGATTTTGAAATGGTCATCATTTTCTTAATTTTCATGGAAACAAAAAAATCCTCCGTACGCCTCTACAGTTTTTCATGCTGATTAATAATTTTTTTGGTTTCTTTTTTGGACAGACAATTTTTGGAGGAGTAGGACTTTCCACCGCCAGGGCCCATTTTTTTAGGCACAATTTAGCAGTGGCCAAAAATTATATAAGAAATAAAACTAAAACATAAAAAAATGTTGTCAGTACAACACAAGTCGTTTGAATGAACGAAGAAAAAAAAATTGGTCTAATTGACAAATACTTTTTTGTTTTTCAACCTTGATTACCGGCCATTTTCAAGCCAGTCACACTGCAATGGTCCCGTAATATCAACTATCGAGAACTCTAGAATCATGTCGGATGCTATAAGAAATCGAGCGATACTCGGTACAATATAAGTCATTTGAGTCAAGTAAGAAAAGAAAGAAAAAAAAAACAGTCTAATTATCGAATTTTATTTTTTAAAAGATAATGAAAATCAGCAATTTTCAAGCCAGTCACACTGGAGAACGGTTCCTCAATATAAACTATCGAGAACTCTAGAACTATGTCGGATGCCATACGTACTTGAGTGATACTGTGAGCTGCTAACTTCATACACACGCATAGATGTTGAGTAGGGAATTAATTCCAAGCACAGACACGTTACCGCCCTGTTTATAAGAGAGTACTCTTAAATGATGTTGAAGTTTGCATCGTTGAAACGCCCCCAAAAATATATGTATTTTTTCTTTAGCGAATTTCCTCCGGCAGATTTAAGATAAGAAGATCAACCAAACACTTTTTTAGGTTTCTTATTTAGCGATCTAATGGGTTTTAAACTTCATTCGCGCTGTTTTTTTAATGCGATAACCAGTTTTCCGCTTTTAGAATCGGTCCAAGATATAATGTAAATGTTTGCTAACGGCAATTTCAGCAACGTTTAACTTATCGGACAATTCTTTACAAGTCTGGCATCGATTTCTATCGAGTAAGAGTGAGATCCAATTGTTTATCTTGAAATTTTTTCGTCTCTTCTGGACGTTCTTTGTTTTTAAGGTCAAAATCGTCCAAATCAGCGTTTCTCAAACTTTTTTGCCGCCGGAACCCTTTTGAAACACGAAATCTTTGTCAAAAGTCTAAAATAAGCAAAACCTGGTTTTATGTTGATTTTTTAATGAAAGTCGTACAAAAATGGTACTTTACATAACAATGTATTAATTCCACTGTAAATTGATGAAATTATTTCCATTTATTGGGAGGTATGAAGTTGTTTCTTCTTTCGCCAGGTCTCCAAGGAGCACACTTTGAGTATGGCAGATCTAAACAAATCTCTGCACGTTGTCTCATAAAAAGCTTTTTGAAGCAAGCGACGACTTTCGACGGCGCTCATTCTTAAATTAAAGGACAAAAGCAAAGCCCGCCACATACGCCGTTTCGTTGGTTCGCAACCTGACGTTTTACATACTATTAAAAAAGTAGCGAGTACAATTGAATTCACTCTGGAATACTGAATGTCGTAGGTCATGCCGAATACTCGAACACAGTATAGTTCTAGTGTTACTTGTATGAAAGTAATACTAGTTACGCCGTTTAATATAAAACAACGGGAATTGAGTTTAAAACCCAATACGACTAATCTGCAAAACATGATTTTGGATAATAATAAAAATGCGAAATTAAAAAGAATTTTCGTTGCATTCCAACGATGCAGATTTCAACCTCATAACGTAGGGGGCCGATACTGCAAATAATAATACGCATAGATGCCGAAATGATGGAAATTGTAATAGCCCAACCGATCGCGATCTGGCGTCGTCATTGAACCGAGGGATTAAGGAGTTATTTTTGGCTCCTTTCGACAGACCAATCCGTGTCAACATCCAGTGATAATACTTCAGGATGTTCGCTTCACTGAGCTCGAAGCGCTTCTTATGTTCATTTACAAGGGCGAAGTGAACATAGAACAAAAGAATTTGGCGGCTCTGCTGAAAGCCGCTGAGACGCTGCAGATAAGAGGCTTGTCCGGCGGGGATATTTTCGCCAAGGAGGCGTATAAGAGGCTGATAGAGACGGAGCAAACTCCGGAGGACGAGGACAGCTCCGTGACCCAGGAGACGGAGGAGGCTCCCAAGAAGAAGCGAAAGATCGTTCAATTGTCGAACGATTCGATATTGGAGAAGGCGTTGACCCCGCGTATCTCGAGGTCTGCTAGCATCGGTGAATCGACAAGCAGCGAGATATGCTCGAAGGACGACGACGACGACGACGACGACGACGACGACGCCGATTTGCCGAATCCAGAATCGGATACCGTTCCAAATCCGGCTTATGAACACAGGCTCGAGATGAAGGTGCGTACGGTTTGACACGCTATAACTAGGGCTCGCAATCTGGATATCCGAATATTATTTGGATATACGGAAATTTTTTAAATCCGGATAATCAAGGCAACTGAACATTTCAACGTGGAACTAGCGATTTTTTAGGCAAATTTTTCACTTTCCAAAAATTTGCCTCAAAAATCGTCAGATAATTGTTAATAACAAATGTACTATGCAATATAAAAAAAAAAATCCTACGTACTTCCATAGACAATGTATTTTTCAAGATATATTCAGCATGTCAAGTGAATCGGTTGAAAATTGTCGGCGTTATGTTTCCGGCCAACTTAAAAAATGCACTTTTGAGATAAACGCTGCACAGCCGCCGTTTTAAAATTAATCCCTTCAAAAAAAAAATGACTGTATACAGTCACTGCTATGTCTGATAAACACCCTTTTTTGTCAATTCGATTTATTTTGTAGTTTTACTGAAAAAAAAATCCGCGAAAGGCCAGGGAAAAAGTCAGGGAATTTCAGAGTCAATAATGCGTCACAATCATGATCTTGCAATAATTTCTTTCCAGTCGTCACTTATTATTATAGTACCGTTTATTTATTATTCGCAGATAGAACCCTTCGAAGTAACCGTTGAAGATTTACAAAGGCAGAATATTAAGGAAGAATTGCAAAGACTGGATACCGGGCAAGACGACGTGACGCGCGGTTAGTACGAAAAATATTCTTCCTTTTTTTTTCTTTTTTTTTTTTTTTCTTCTTTTTACGGTATTTCACGTTTCATCCTGTCGATCACTTCGCACATCCTTTTCGTTCACGAGATCGTTCATTTTTTTTTCCGTACACGTTATCTTTCTATCGTCTATCCATTAGTCCCCTATTGTCTGGTGCAGTCTTCGGCGGCGGTACAAAAACACGCACACAAGTACTGAGAGAAAGAAGACAGTGAAAAAAAATAATTAAAAAAACAACAACAACAACAAAACAGCGCAAAGTACACCGGGCGTCTCGAAGCCGCAACCTTCTCCGTGCACGTCATTTTTTTTTCTTCGCTCGTTTTTTTCTGCACTCATTTCGGTTTGTCGGAATGTTAAGTCTAACATTACTCGAGTTTTGCCTATTACAGACGTATGATTTTCGCCTCGGTTCGTGCACGTCACTTCCTCCACCTGGTTCTTTCACACTTGACTTAACATTCGATTAGCGATTGAATATTTTTTTCCTCCACGTTATGTGTTGTATTATGATTATTAAAGGGCCTCCATAGTCCACCCGATGGCGAATAGGTCAAAATAGAGTTAAGGGATCGTCACAGTGTAGCGAGTCGCAAAATAGCTGATTTTCGCGGTTTTTCTTCCATGGTTAAAATACGCTAATCAGTCTGATTTTTTGATGTGAAATGAAAACACTCGTGAAGAACCGAAAATAAATGTGAAAAAGTAGGGTGAAATTTTGAAAGAATTTTGTTCAAATAAGAACGTTGTAGCCCTTGAAAAGACGCGTCGATCGAGTATTTGATCATCCCTCTCCAATAATATCCCCCCCCCCCCCCCCCCCAAAGAATTGTTGAAGTATTTAAAAAAAAATGGGTCATCGAATAACTCAAAAACAATCGATTTTTCGGGGATGGTTCAAATGTACGAAATGTAGAGAATAATTTTGTCTATATTCTCGTTCCTATGGAACACCCTTGAATTTTGCTTTTTCTAACCTCTCTCAGGAGTTGACAATTCAAAATGAATTTCTACGATAACTATTGGCCAAAAATAAAGAGATACGAATTTGGCGCTGTGGACAAAAATGTAGCTGAGGGTTAGAGCTACAAATTCTTCCACGGCGGCAAATTCGTGCGGTCCATAGTTTTCCCAAAATTTCATTTTGAATTTTCGACCCCCGACAGGGGTTGGAAAATCAAAATTCAAGGATGGTCCATAGAAACGAAAATATGGAGAAAAATATTCTCTACATTCCGTACATTTAAACAATACCCGAAAAATCGATTGTTTTTTTAGTTATTCAATAAACAATTTTTTTTGGTATTTTAACTATTTTTCGGGGGGGGGGGGGGGGGGGAGGAGATATTATCGGAGAATGATGATCAAATACTCGATATAATCGGAGAATGATCAAATACTCGATCGGCGCGTCTTTGCGAGGGCCACAACGTTGTTTCCATTTGAACAAAAAGTGTGCGAATGTTTTCTAGAGAGTAATTGAATTAACACTGATTTTTCAATATTTCACCCCACTTTTTCACCCCCAAAATGATCTCGTACGACTTCCGTGCTGTGGACAAAACTAAAGCCCGGATTTTTCTGCACCTTTTGTCTCACGGTGCTGACCTCTTAGGGGTTGTACTTTGGCATTAATCCACCGCCATCCCCTTTTATCCCCTTAACAAAAACCTACAGCCCGATTTTTAGGCAAAATTGGATTTAGCATCCACGGCCAAACAAACCCAAACAAAATCACCTGTTAAAAAATTAGCCTTCTTCTAATTTTTTTCCGATTACGGGGTTTTGCAGCGACTGCACGACTGTACTACAGCATATTTACAACTGTCTATACAATCGCATGATGGGAAAAAATCGATTTTCGAAAGTTTTCATGATGACTGTGATGATCCCTTAAGGACAGGTTACCCTCGAGGGGCATGAAAAATGCATGTGCTTCGGGAATTTTCTTTCTCGATATCAAAGAAATACTTTTGGAAATGGATGTTCGACGTGTTTTATTCTTCCATCAATGGAGAATAAATTCCAATTTTATTTGTAAAAAAGAAATCCAAAATGGCGGTTCCAGCTCCCGTGAAATAAAGCCATGCACGGCGTGTTTTTGTCTGGGCGGGGGGCTCCTCCACAGCTTTGCCAGTTCATTTGAAACAAAAACGGGTTAAAAATGATGAAGCCTACCTTTACGTTCCTCATCCTCCGTGTTTAAATCGCCACTTTTAAACCGTCTAAGCCCGTACTCACAAGTTGAGATGGATAGAGCATGGTCCTCATAAACATTGCACAGCAATCGATGACCTACAGCCGCTTTTTGGTTCCTTTAATGGAAGCAGAAAAGTAAAGCTTCCCGCAAATTGCGTTTCGTTGGCACAAAAGTCGACATATTTGGAGTTGAAAAAAAACTATGTTGTTTACACTTCGACAAAATGAGACTGAAAACTAAAGCCTAATGATGATGACGCTTTAACATGAAGATGGTTAGGTTATGGTCCAATGAGATTCAATACTAGGCACACCCTCTCTTGTAAATCCTTTAAAACTAACTTGTACCCCTATATAGATTTGTCTTGGAAGCATTTTTCATAAAATGGTGCAGGTTTGAAAAAAAATCGCTGAACGCGTAATTTTTTCGGAAAAAGTGTTCAGCACATCAGAAATCTCTCATGTACTTGGATGGAAAATTTTATCAAGTTTCAAAGAAATTTCAAGCCAAACTGTGAAGAATTGGCGATGTAATGTGGCCGCCGGCCACAGGACACTGTCACACAAAGCAAAACGCGCTCCATCCAGCTTCAGCGCTTTCATCTCGTTCAATATCTGGCAAAAAAAATTGTAAAGATGGTCGAAAATATGTAGAATAAAGGCCGCGAGATGGATTTTTTTCTTCTATCAACTGGGTGTCTATAAAAAATGGTCGATATTCACCCTTTTTCCGTCCTCTAAACTGCGTTCAACGAGAGAAGGACCCAGTGCCGCGCAGCTTTGAGCTCGGATGGGGGTACTACTGGCGCATACTAGAGCCCCCGTATTGTTGGTGCAGAGCCCGCTTGCAAACGTGGAGAGGGTAAAATATGACCGTGCCGAACAAATTTGGGTTCTGAAGCGTGTCGGTCTCTCGCTGAACGCAGTATAGACTGGTGGTCTCTCTTAAGGGATCATCACAGTGTGGCGGGTCGAAAAGTCGCTGATTTTCGCGACTTTTTTTTCTTCAATCTTTAAAGTACGCTAATTAGTCTGATTTTTTTTGTCAAATCAAAGCACTCATGAAGAACAGTAAATAAATATTTAAACGTATATTTTTATTTTTTTTTAATAATTTTTTTGCAGGTTGAAAAATCCAAATAAGTATTGACAAAATTGAGGCTGTTTGAAGAAAAGTATCGAATTTAGCCTATTTTTTCGACAGTTTTTCGTTAAAAAAAAAGTCGTTCCCATAGCAAGATAAAGACTGGCGTTAAGAATGATGTGTCAAAATTTGAGACTGATAGCTTGAAAACTCTTCCTTTGAGAGTGTACACCGTTTTGAAGAAGAAGAAGAAAAAAAAAAAAAAACGCGTTTAAAGTTATGAGTGCGGAATTTTCACATAAATTGTCTATTTCCGATCAATCGGCGATGCCCAGTCCGTGCTTATAAGCGTCTATACTATCGGATAATGCGAAAACAAAAGAAAAATAGATTTTGTGAAAATTTTACGCTGTGATGATTCATTAAAAACATTGGGTTAAAACGACAACTTGCTCTTCCACTTGGAAACCTTCAATCAAGTTATGAACAATCCCGTGAAGGACCTTTGAATGTGAGGGGCTCAGCGGTGTACGTGATTTTGGCCACCCGGTTGATCGGAAGCAAAAAAAAAAGTTTTTTCTTTTCTTTTTTTTTTCTTTCTTATAATAGACAATGTTGGCCAAGACTTGACCGAGCTTCGTTGCGCTGTCGTGTTTTCCATAATAAAAAAAAAAAAATTGACTTTTTCACGATTTTTCGAGAGAAAATGATATCATTATTGTTAATAATCAATGAATGGATAATGTCAAGAAGAAAAACTTTGCTCAAGATTAAACTATTATTACACTGAATAAGTGTACCAAATTCCAAGTCAATCCGTTTATTACATCGAGAAATCGTTTACATCGTATTGAAAAGCATAGTTGCGATAAAAACGCGTTTAAGCGACGATTCCAGTTTATCGTCTTGAAAATTATTGATATTCATGATCTTTAAGAGGGAATGACACCTCATCGCGGTTGGTATGGTAGAACAATTAAAGATTCCCAAAAATCTCTGAAACGGCTCTTCAGATCCCGTCGAAACTTTGCCAAACGACGTCAAATAGATAGACGAATAGCTGTCAGCCCCTCAAATTTTCTGAATTTGAGAAGAAAAAAATGTAGATTGGCTTATCATAAGCCAATCTAGTTTTTTTTTCTCAAATTCAGAAAACTTGAGGGGCTGACAGCTATTCGTCTATCTATTTGACGTCGTTTGGCAAAGTTTCGACGGGATCTGAAGAGCCGTTTCAGAGATTTTTGGGAATCTATAATTGTTCTACCATACCGACCGCGATGAGGTGTCATTCCGTCTTAAAACAATAAAATTCGATAACAGGTCAACAAATTTTTTTTTACTTTGTTTTTTAATAAATAAATTTTTATTCTCTTCATCGAATAATAGCCAAAATCTTCATTTGTTGCTTATAAAGTTTTCCTTTGTTTTTTTTTTTTTTTACGTTGATAAATAAGCCTTCAAGTTTTTGGTTGATAGTATAAGCAGCAAATAGCAGCCCGTTTGAATAATAAAAGCAAACTTTATCTGATAAAACTATTTTTTTCTTTTATTAGTTACGTGGAAGAAATCGAAATTTGACATCTAGAACCCAGACTCAAAATTTCTGTTTACGGGTGTAATCAGCACAATTTTTTTTCGTTTATTCAAATGACTTATGTTGTACATCAAGAAAATTTTGATTCTTTTAGTTGTATTTTTTTATATAATTTTTATGGCCACCACTGCAAAATGATGCCTAAAGAAATAGCGCCCGACGGCGGAAAGTCCTACTCTCCAAAAATTGTCTGAAAGAAGAAAAAAATCCAAAAAGATTATTAATCTGTACAAAAAAAAACTGTAGAGGCGAACGAGGGTTTTTTTGCATTTTATTTTTATTTTCATGAAAATCACCAAAGTCATGACCATTTCAAAATTAAGTGCCAAATTGGGCAGTTTTTTCGACATGTTTTCGTTAGAAAAAAAGTGATATTTCAAAATATAAAAAATGCGCCGGTAAGACGTTGAGGAATGGCGTGAAGAATGATGCGGCAAAATTAGAGACGGATAGCTTGAAAACTCGTCGTTTAAAATCTCCCACAGTTTTGAAAAACGACGCTTCGAGAAAAACGCGCACCGTTCGCGTCAGGTCTCACGCAGCTGGTCGAATTCCTTTTTCTACACTGAGAAGAAAAAAAACCAATTGAATCAGGTATCCGACTGATTAGAACAGATACTACACTTTGATCTTAGCCACAGGCGAAGAAGCGATACTCTTTAGAGTTTCTCCAGCGTTTAAGTAGATTTTCGGTTCGCGCTACGCTTACGGGAAACGAGCGCGCGTGCGGCTTCTAGCGGTCACTCCGAGAACTACGGGCTTCCTCACACCTATAATTTCTGTGGCGCTCGGCCATGATTTGGTTGAACTTTTTCAACTAAAAGTGCAAGAAACAAATTTTACTTTCGCGTAATTTTTTAACCAATTCAGACATTTGTTCAATATTTTTCAATCAAAATAATATATTGAAATTTTAACGAATCGTGTACTTAAAAATCAATATCGGATATGGTGAAAACAATAAAATAACATATTTACTCAATGGAAATTTTATTTGAATCAAATGAGCGAAATTCAGTTTTTCTTGTGTACTCGTATCAACAATATTTATGTTATGAATTGAACGTTTTTTTTCCTTCGTTGCAGAAATTGCATTCAAAACTATATAATTTGCTCGCGATCATTTTTTAGATAGTTTCAGTAATATATTATTCTCGGCTAACATATATCTCTGTTGAATGAAAAAGAAACTTTCAATTTTATCATGTTATTGAAGTCAATAGCGTTTTGTTTGGACTGATAAATCCGATTATTTACACCAACAATTTTACAATGAAATCAACGAAATTTCATTCAATAACATTAATGATGTCAAATCAATGATTTTTTTTCTCTCAGTGTAAGAAAGGCTGTATCGATCGGAATAATTCGAATTCTCGCGACCAAAATTTGCCAGCGTGTTTTTAAAAGTCCATCTTTTTGGATAATGCAAAAAAAAAAAAACGTTTTTCATAAAAATTGACAACGGAATGGCCCCTTAAGGTTTTACTAGCAGTTGTATCGTTGTGTTGATAAGTTTACCTTCAATTTGTGATTCCTCCACCATATGTTGGACCTTGTTCAATTTGAGTTGCTTCGAGCAACGAACGAGTGTTTGTCATTTTCACAATAGCCTAACTTCTTAATTCTCAATATTGCCGCTAGTTTATGGGACGTGTAGTTTGCGCACTTGAACGAATCCAAGAATGACGTTGACGAGTACACGGCCTTCTATACAGGTCTGGGCAATCCATAGTCCTCACCATGGGACGAGGTGTAACATAAAGCGAAGCCTGTGATTTTGTCCGCCAGTTCCCGCGGCGCTACGATCGAGAAGAGCCGGTTTCCAACCAAGAGAGCTTCGGGCAGTTATCTTGTTAAACGGACTCAATTTTTTTTTACAATATATGGGAGTCTTAGTGAAGAGACTTACCATGGGGATGAAAATGTATGGCTTTATAGTGCGAATTAAGGCGGGAGCCTGAATTAGAAGGTCCAAAAGAGCGTTTTTTTTTTTTTTTTTTTTTTTTTTTTCCGGGAATTCGTTTAGAAGGGAAAAAAAGAAGTGAATCCAGTAAACATTGAGGTATCTTTTCATGTATATTTGAAATGTATGAAAAAAATAATTCAACGTGAAACAATAAGTGACTGCAGATCTATCGGCCTATTCCATGTGCGTCTTGCCGCTGTAGTCCCCAATCGGCGGGACAGATGCAGCTCGTAATTCTTGACTGAATCAAATGAACGAAAAAAAATTTCAATTGTCATATTTTTCTTCTGGGTAAATGAAGAAAAAGCTGAAAAAATCGTGAAATTATAACTTTTCTCAGGTTTGAAAAAAAGCGTTAAAAAAAACAACATTTTAACGTGGTATAAAAATGATTTAATTCAACGACTTTTTTAATTCACTGAGAAGAGATTTTCATGCTGATGCAAATAAACTTTGGTTCGATTCAATTGGTCGTCTAGTTTTTTTGCTATCACGCCCCCCAATTTGGAAAATCGTGAAAATGAAAATTGAAGAAAACGCGCTTCGAAGTATTCAATAGGAGAAAATATCAATGTCAAATATCAATCGCTTCTCTGCTTTTGGCCTCGTATCTTCGAAAATATTTACAATTGGCCTCTGTAACTTTGTAAATATATTCTGGGATAGTTTATCTATCGATTTAAGCGATTAAAAAAAAAACGATTTTTCGGACCTTCTAATTCAGGCTCCCGCCTTAAGAGCGTTAATAATAACGCTCTAAATTCGCACTACTTTACAAGCCTCATTACGGGGCGTTGCTTTACTCGCAGATATGCTGACGAAATGAACGATGAAAAAATGGTATAGGTTGTTGCAGATTTTTGTGTTGATGCTCCGTGGATAAAAAAAAACATTCTGGAGAATTTCACAATTATTTACGACATATTAATACTATAATTAATCGTACCGTACTGAAATTCTGATCATCAACGAAATATATACAAACAAAATGCATTCTCCCGACGGCGCATGCACGGTAAACTGGCGGCCTTCTCGATATCATCGACTTGGGGCAAAATGCTGCGAAGAGGGCTTCGCTCAGGGATGCGAATTTGATACCCAAATACCCCATACCTGTATACAATGCCGTCATTGAGAGCATGGCTGTTACGCATATTTAAAACGGGGAAAACTCAGGGAATTTCTTTCCTCCTGGAATAACCAGGGAAGAGTCATGGAATTTTGAAGCAAGCTTTGAAGCAAGCTTGAAATTCAGTGCGTCATTTTGCCAAAGTGTAAACAACTTTTGTTCTTCATAGTGTTCAACATGTCAAATTTCGCGCCAAAAGAAGCGCATTTGCGGGGAATTTTAGTGCACTAGTTTATTTTTAAAAAATCTGTAGTTGAAGCACACAGCATTCTTATCGAGACTTACGGCGCTCACCATGCTCTATCGGAAGCAGCATGCAGAGATTTTTTTAGGTGCCTCAAAAATAATGATTTTGAATCGGGTCGAAGTCTGCATGGCTGGAATGCAACGAAAATTCGTTTTAATTTCTGATTTTCATTATTAGCGAAAATCGTGTTTTGCAGATTTGTCGTAGATCGCTAAATGAGAATCCTTAAAAAAGGTTTGCTTGATTTTCGTATCTTAGATCTGCCAGAGGAAATTCACGTAAGCAAAAAAATAAAAGTATTTCATTGCATTCCAACAATGCAAACTTCAACGACGTGATTTTGATGTGTTGAGTCGGAGACATTACTTCATGAAGGCTAGTGTCAGATGCTAGCTGACCTTGCAGAATCGCGAGTAGTTTATCACACCACACTTTTGAAATGTTTGAAAGCATTGGGAATGATTCGTTAAAACAAAGCATTAATTTTTACGAAAAGAACAGCGAGAACTTGTTCAAAATCCAAATATTTGATCTAAAAAAAAAATTATGCTCTTTATTTGAGCGCAATCTCCCTGGAATATTTGCAAAACTTGTGTGGAGAAGCTGTAAAAGTCCGGGAATTTCTGAGTCAATAATGCGTAACAACCATGTAGAGTAAGTAAGAAAGAGAGGGGGGTGGGGGGGGGGGGTGTCAGGGGATTAGGAAGCGTGTGAGAAAGAGGCAGAAACATTTGAAAGGATCGCTAAGGGTAAAATACTGACGTGCCATTGTGCCGATGTGTGTGGCAGGGTCTGGGAACAGTCCCGCTGAAGACATATCCGGTTTGTCCGGGCTATCCGGCCTATCGATTATCTCGGATGTGAAGCAACAGACTTACGCTTATCAGCAGCTACCATACGCCGATCTTCTGCCGAGCCCCGACATAATATCAACCTGGGCGACGTCCCGTCCCATGGATCATCTAGCCTGCGACCTCATGAAGATACTCTTTACCCCAGAGGAGAGAATATTGTGTAACGTTAACGGTAAAATGGGCAAGCAACAGTTCGACGGTAACAAGATACATCTCATTAGAGAAGTACTGTTGCAGTTTAGCGGCATGTTGCCGAACAGCGTTGAATGGGAGGAGGCGTGGAAGAACTGCGTTACGAAAATCGATACCAGCAACCGAGGCTTGAAGAGATATCTGTGTCAGAGACGCTCGGTATACACCCAATGACTAGGGCGTTACAAGTCGGGAGTTAAGTTCAAACGTTTCCACTGGCTGAACGATTGAAACGCAAATACTTTTCCGTCAGCCTGCCTATTATTATTTTCGATACGACGGGGGGTGTGCTTTCGTTGATTATTTTCACGTGGCGACGACGTCGCCTCGGCAAAGCCGATCGGGATTACGGAAATCGCGTTAAAAAGTCATCAATCGAAAGTAAATATTTGTCCACTGGGAGAAGACGTGCGCGATTGATGTACGGATTTATTGTCATCTGGTTCGCGCGATTTCCGATGTCATTTATCCATTCGATCGTGTGCCAGGGGCACGCGGTCTTACATATAGGTATGGAAACTCGATGAAATTTCGGTGGTGGGGGTGACTCGACTGTAGAAGCCGAATTTGTGGTGTTGTTTTGACCACGGGTTGTTAGGCTATAACGCGAATGCGTGAGTATTGTTGTCTCTGTCGCGCGCACCCAACACCCCTCGATTGCAGCAGCGCCTCTAGCGTCGAGCTCCGCGCAAAGGAACCATGTCAACTAACGCAGTTTCCAGACCTGTAGGGGTAAGACCGTGGCCAGGGGTAAGTCGTATCGGCACAAAAGACGCAAACTCGAATATAATTATATACAGTAGGACGCTGGCTGTAGCGGTAATGGTAGTGTATAACGAACATTTTGAGGGTATCGATGAATCGCGGCGTGTCTCGGACGCGGGCGGACGAGACAACGTTATAGGACTGCGAACAAACGAAAAAAGCGAGTGCGTGACGAACTCCGCATTGTAGTTGGGTTCCGTAGCTTGTTAGCATGGCTGTTACGCATATGGAAAACAGGGAAAACCCCGGCCTTACAAACAGGTCTTGAAATTATTACGGTAGTGGGGAAAGGTTCACTTACCCTCCTGTTTTTGCTTCAATATTCGGCCGCACGGTGGACATAGGAAAGGGGGGGCCTCGTGTGCGAAGAAGACAGCAATATCATATGTCGTCTTTGTCTTGGATACAGCGCGTGCACTTTAGACTGTGAAGCCTTGTTATACGGGTTATTGTTTGTTCTTTGTAAGAAATATCCATTACACGGAAAGTAAACGAGAAAAGTATGTATTTTCATGTTAAAATGGACAAATTAAGACTCAAGCGACTATGATAAAAATATGATTGATTTTTTGTTCTTTGTATTGCGATCGTAGTTGAGCTAAATTGTTACGCTGTGCACTCGGAACCCGAAAGGTCCGGATCGTCACTGAATTCAATTGTCAATAACAATTATTTAGGCATATACAACTTTTTTTTCACGCCTAACGATTTTCAACTTTTGTACGCACATACACGCCTCCTATACGACGAAACATTTTATGATCGGTTTAGGTTAGTCTCGTGACATCTCCCGATCACAACGACGCACGATGACGACGATTAGAAACAAAAAGCTTGGACACTAAGCGGCCCCCGCCTACTCGCCGCCTATCAAATACGATCGCCCTTTCAAGACCTGTATGTAACACCGTGGAGAAAACTCACGGAATTTCTTTCCTCCTCGAATAATCATTGAAAACCGAGGAAATGTTGAAAATTCTCTGGAATTTTTCCAGCCTTTACTTTTTGCAAGAGATACGAAAAACGAAACTGACTTGAAAAAAAAGGGAAAATTGCGAAGGAAAATATTTTCGTATATTTTTAATACTTACATTGTTCATCATATACAACAGCGACAAAAAAAAACAAAACAGTTATGTCGGTGCCAAAAATTAAAATTTTTAAAAACTACAACCTATTTTACGTTAAACATTTGCATTCGATTTGTTGATAAACAATCACACAATGATTATTGTAGACAAGTGTTTATATTTATTTTTCATTTATTGGCACTAACATAAAAATTTCTGTTTATAATAAAGAGCAGGTTCTGTATTTGCTTTTAATGTATTTTCTTTTCACTTTGCAGTGTTTAAATTATTTTTCGAATTTCAGGTAATTTTTTAATTTCTTCTCGTCTCGATATATTTGACTTCAGTCTTCCTGGAACATTTGCAATACCTGTGTGGGAAAGGTCAGAAAATTTCTGAATCAATAATGCGTAACAACCATGGTTAGGCACGCACAATATTGTAATATTTGAGCGAATCTTTATTAGTTCGGAAACGTTTTCTAATAATGTGCTAGCAATTGAACAACGGTCCTTTGCAAACACCCATAACTATTAATGTCCGAGGTGTAATATATTTTCGATAGCGTCGAAAATATGAGAGACGGAATCTTGTCGAATTGATAACCGTTTATCTTGTTTTTTTTGTTCCCCATGAAAAACTTATCGGTTCGCAGAAATCGCAATGATTCGGCTTCAAAGAATTCGCTGAGCGCTATTTTCACGAATTATTACAGATTTTTACACCAAAGGGGGGTTGCAAGAGTAGAGGCGGGGAGCACTGGCGAAGTGCTGGACACTTCGCTGTGACGGACGGACGGACAGGTTTGACGAATTTACAAAGGTTTCCAGTGGCTACTTGAAAAGCGGCAACCAAAATGCATTGGCTTGTAACATATAGTAGTTTCCTTTTTTTTTAGCGTTTTTAAATTAATTTATTTTTTGCTTCAGAAATAAGTTTAATGATGTATGAGGTATTTTTATCAAGTCTTTCTTCCATCTTTATGGTAGCTGAAGGATTATTCTCTTCGAGAATTCCAGCGTCGTGTTAGTGAGAAACCGATCCAAGTAGGTTTGGCAGCAGTTCTAGTCTAGTAAATCCGCACAATTAAGGGGTTAGGCTACTGTGACGACCCGAAAATGAGGGTTATTAAAGAAGCGTTCCAGTGTGACTGGCCGGAAAATTGCCGATTTTCATTAACTTAAAAAAAAATCGATACCTTGTCTGATTTTTTGTTTATTCAAATGACTTGGGTTGGACATAAAAATAGTTTTAAATGTTTTAGTTTTGTTTTTCATATCATTTTTTGGTGACTGCAAAATGATGCCTACAAAAATAGAGCTTGACGGCGGAAAGTCCTACTTCTCCAAAAATTGTGTGAAAGTAAAGAATCGAAAAGATAATTAATCAGTGTGAAAAACTGTAGAGGCGTTCGGAGCATTTTTTTTCGATAACAATTAACATGATGTTGGGCATTTCAAAATCAAGTGTTGAATTGGGTCTTTTTCGACAGTTCGTCGTTAAAAAAGTGAAGGTTGCAAATTTAAAAGACAAAAAAAAACGCGTCCGTATGACGTTGAGGAATGGCGTGAAGAATTATGTGGCAACATTTGAGGCAGTTAACTTGAAAACTTTTCGTTTAAAATCTTCCACCGTTTTGAAAACACGACGCTTCGAGAAAAACGCGCACCGCTCGCGCGCCAGGTCTTACGCAGCTCGTCCAAGTCCTATCTCTAAGAGAGGCTGTGGTGGCCGGAATAATTCGAATTTCGCAACCAAAATTTGAAAGGGTGTTTATGCAAGCCCATATTTTTGGATAATGCAAAAAAATTAAAAAAAAAAAAAAAAAACGATTTTCAAAAAATTTTACGCTGGAATTGTTGCCTTGAAGTTTCAATAGCAGTCCTGTCGTAGTAATTATAAGAAGTTGACCTTCAATCGGTGATTCCTTTGATGTATCCGCGTTTAAAGTTAACTAGCAGCTGGCCGAAAATCTTTTCCGAAGAAAAGCTGTAGCGACCGGAATAATTCGATTTTGGCGACCAAAATTAAACAGGCTGTTTATGAAAGTCCATATTTTTGCATAATAGAAAGAAAAGAAAACGATTTTCCGAAAATTGTACACTGGAATGTTCCCGCAAATTAAAAATAGTTTAGAAGGAATAAGTAAGATGATTAAAAAATCGTTTGGACATCTATTTGTATGTACATTAACACAAAGTTCTGTAGCATATTTCATAAAAATATTAATATTTAAAGAAGTTATAAACAATCTCGTGAGGAGGGAACCTTTGAATGTGACGGGCTCTACGATGTACTTAATTTTGTCTGCCCGGTTGATTGAAAAGCAAAAAGAAAAAAAACGAGTTTTTTCCCCCCTCAAAATCGATAATATTAGCTACTACTTCACCAAGTTTTGTTGTTGTTATCGCGTTCCAATCATCAATAAAATATGTTTTAATGTTAATTTCGATTCTCCGAGGAAAAATGACATTGTTAATGATTGATGAAAAAGATGTTAAGAAGAGAAAAATGTCGGTCAAGACTAAACTACTGTCACACTGATCAAGTGTACCAAATTTCAAGTCAATCCGTAAATTGGATGTCGAGAAATCGTGTATAAGTACCATATTTTTAAAAAACTGTTTCGAGAAAAACGCGTTCAAACTTTTACTAGCACGTTGATCGTTGTAATCATAAGTTTACCTTCAATTTGCGATTCCTCCACCATATGTTGGACCTTCCTCTTCAATTGAAGTCGCCCTAAGCGACGAACGATTTATAGACATATTTACAGTAGCCTAACCGCTTAAGAGAGGTCTGCAAAGGTGTAAAAGAATGACTTGAGTTTCTGAGAGACTCGAATTGACTCGGAGAGCCAATAATTAGCACAATCACAAGTTATCTCAATTACGTTCAATTTATACGGCACTTAAATATCGTGATGCTTGATCGGCTCGAGGTGTCTTGAATGACTCGAAACCGTACTGGCAGTAATGTCTGATGCCTGGCCAATAACGTTCAATGTCCGACCGGATGGCCAGTCTTTGGAGACACGTGTCATCCGATATATGCTGGATCTTTGACATGAAAATTTCCGTCGTCGAATGTTGAAATTTTCGTAGCCCAAATTTGCAACGCAATTTCGCCTTTTTGTTAACAAGAACAGCTTAAGGTAATCCTATCGCCAGGCTTCACAACAAATGATGTTATACAATGTCATACAAATGATGTTTCTTTGCATACTTAAAAAATATGAATTGTACAAGTGTCAAGTATGATGAGTGGTATGAGCAGTGTGAAGCGATAGGATTGCCTCAACACGACGAAAGGATTTTCTACTTTTCAGCGTGTCTAAAATTTAAAACAAGTCTACCAGAGCCCACTGTTAAAAAAATAATTTCATTCAAACGACAGCTTGGCCCGATGCTTCGAAAATGGGAGATAATATATATCTGCGTGCGTGAAGTTGCAATAGCAAAAAGCGAGTTAAGCAATACGCTTTCATTTAGCTTCTCCGTTCTATGAGGCGAATGTTTAATATTCCACGGGGCTCCCTCCCCCTGTAAGTAAGCACTTTTGACCAAATAACGCATCTGCGGAAATGTGAATATTTTTTTTTGTACATTGCTATATTTCTCTTCTGTCTCTCAATCTGACAATTGCGCCTATGCGCGAGTGCGTGGAAACATATTTGTTGTCGTATCGGGTGGCCGTACCAGTATTTTTTTCCTTTCGAATCTTTCGCCATGTTTTGTCGAATAATTGTGAGAAACAACACAAAGTGTCTTGAAGCAAATGGGACGAAACGAGGCTTCTTTGCTTGTACAGTACTACACTACGTAGGCTTTCGAAAAGATATCTATTCATCCACCCATTCGTGTACGTTAGGGTGTCCCTTTTTTTTTACGTCGATATTTTTAACGCATATGTCCTGGTTTAATGTATTTTCGTCTAAAATGTTGTCAAAATAAATTGTCGCGCATTCTAGGTGCTATAACAACCCGTGCCGATTTTCATCGAAACATGTTGTTCATACAAGTTAGTGAGGAGGAGCCGGCCGAGAAACCGAGGAGGGTTCTAACAATTTTACGGGCTACCTCGGATATCTCTCAGCCAAAAATAGTCCTTCCTCTGTGAAGCCTGTAACTTAAATTAGCCAGTTCTATAGACAATGTAAACGAAAGAATAAAATAAGTAAAAGTAATAAGGGTCCGTGAGAAAATCGGCGAAAGCTGAAACAACTCCCCCCGCGTCACAATTCTCCTAGTGCTTAGGTAAGTTGGGACAGAGGAAGGAAGTTTCATTAAATAGGTTATCGAAATATATATTGGTTAAAAACTTACTTTTTGCATTTTTTTCTTCGTCTGGACGTTGAATACACGCAGCCGCTACCCTAAGCGCGCGCGCGCGCGCGCACTTGCTGTGTTTATTTTCATTCTGGCGCGATATTTTCGGATATTAACACTCACCGTTTTAGAACTTGAAAATGTCACTGGAATTACAAAGAGCGAACAAAAGTATTACCTTAGCTGGGGTGTTAAACCCAAACAAATAAAGGGTGCAAAATTACCGTCAAATCGACAAGTCTTTGCAGTCTTGGTCTTTAACATTCGCGAAGTTAAATTAACGGTGAGTGAAAGCGCCGCGAATATAGTAATTCTACGTGAGTGTAGAGTATCCTTTGGAAAAAGGGAGAGAATTGCGTCGGATGTTGTTATAATTTTGATAAATATCAATGTAAATTTTCTTGTCTTTTCATTGACTTGAGTGATTGTTGCGTGTTTCATAAACCATTCGCAAATTATAGATGATAGTCAACATTTATTCTATGTAAAACTTCAAGGTCCACTCGGCACCCCGCTTAAAGTCATCATAGAAAAACAAAATTTAATATTTAAGTAAGCCTCGGCACTTGGCTGACACAAACAAAATTAGGGGATGTGCGTTACGATTTTCGAAAACAAAACGATTTTTGGTCGATATAAAAGACAGCCTGATGTGAGTCCTCCCGTTTATTCGAAAGGGCACTAGAATAACGATTTCTTCAAATGTATTTCAAATTTAAGAATACGAAAGGTTTTTTTTACACATTGAGAGTAAAGTTTTTAACCAATCGGAATATCCGTTAATTCGATCGTTTATTGAGACAAAAGTGGTACAAATGAAATTTGGTACACGGCTGTTCTCCTAGAATAACAAATATAGACAATATTAATATCGGATTGAGGGCTTAGGCTACTGTGAAGACTTGAAAATCAGGCAGGCTAACCTGAAAAGCTAATAATTTTCAAGGAATAAGTAAGATGATTGAAAAACCAGTTGGACATTTATTTCCATGTACATTAATATATACTTTATCGCCAATTTTCATTAAAAAGCTTGACAATTAAACAATCTGGCGAAGGACCTTTAAACGTGAGGGGCTCGTACTTGATTTTGGCCACCGGGTTAAGGGAGCTTTCTACTCTTGTTGGGCCAAAAAATGTTGGATTTTTCACCAATGTTTTGTGCGAAAAATGTTAAATATAGAATGTTGAAATTTGGTATGTTTACTAAGCGGTCTTTATTGAGGACACGAGGATAATTTTTCAAGTTTGACAGAACATGGCACTGGGATAATAGTGGGAGGAGCCACGTATGTTGGTGCGCCGGCGATGATTATATTCCCTTGCCTAATTCCTGAAGCGGTGATCAGAAGTAAACAAATCCAACATATTTTTTGTACATATCATATGGTACAATATATATATATGAAAGGGGGAGTTTAGTTTTTATACCAACATTTTTGCAGTTCATAAAATAAAAACGCTTGAATATTTTTGGACAATTCTAGTTGAATTAATGAAGACGTTTTTTGTACACCTGCCGGCCAAATTTCGCATACCCTGGTACCGCATGTTTTATCAAACTTAAAAAATATGTATTGCATTGTATTGTATTTTATTCCAGTGTACAACGCCTTGCGCTCTTTACATGGCCGCCTTACGTCTTTCCTCCATCCTCGTTACATCGTCCTCGTCTTAATTACCTTAACCTTAATTCATATCTATAAAAACACTAATATGCCCCTTTCTTGAATCGCCGTTTCCCCCTTAACTCTTTACACTAGCCCTCCCTCCAGCTCCTCTTTCACCCTCTCGTTTTTTCTCCTCTCCTCCGCAACTGTCTTTTTGACTTTTGTGAATTCCCTTGCATACACAGAGACTTCTTCTCTAATTTCCCCTTTTAAAGTTTCCACTATCCATTCTCGCAGCTCGCGGCCCCTTCTCCCTCCTATTATCCATGCCCGAACTTCCTTCACGCATTCCTTCTTCATATATTCCTCCTCGCTTCTTCACACTCCCAAATATGTGTTATATACTTTGTTCTTTGATACCGCATACCCCCCGCACAGCCACTTTCTATATCCTTTCTTCCCTACTTTTACTACATTCCCGCATCTCAACCTGGCCCACTCTTCCTTCAGCCCCCCTCCGATTCTTCCCGCGCAGTCCCAGTATGCATCCCTCTCGACTCCCGTTTTAATTTGCTTGTATATCTCGTTGAACGAAGAACGATCGACTTTTGCCCATGCTTATTGCGAGTCTTGTTCCTTACTCCTTCTTACACCCCCTTCGCGGAGTGCTTTTTCCAACTGCTTGGAGTTCCCTCCCTACCCGCGACAGGAGGGGTCTATCACCCTGCCCTCGCCCACTTCCGCCATAGCCTCCTTCAATTATTTCCCCCACCTCGACTCGTTCCTCTTCTTTATTCCCCTCAATTCCTCCCTTAAACATATTTTCGGCCACCCGCCCTCCTTCTTCATTTTCGCGATGTTCACTAGGTGGTAGTTCCCCCCCCCCCCCCCCCGCCCTTCGCCTCGCCTCTGCCTCTACACTTTGTCTCTCCGCTTCCAGTTTCCATATATAATCGGGCGTATTCCTTGCTACTCCTATTGCCATTTTTACCGCCGCGCACCCTGTAATTTCTCCATTTCCTCCCTTCTTTTCCATCCCCGTATTTCGATTCCGTACAAGCTCCCGCCCCCGCTTTGATTAGCGAATCGATGAGTTGTAATCTTGTCTTCGTTTCATCAACGCTGGCCCTTTTTATGATGCTCCACACTGCATTCCTTTCCTCGCTTTCTCATCCAGTGAACTTAAAAAAATATGATAATCTTCGATGAAGACCGCTTAATAAACATGCCAAATTTTCACATCCTAAAATTAAATATTTTTCGCATGAAAAATTGGTGAAAAAACGAACATTTTTTGGCCCAACAAAGGTAGAAACCTCCCTTAATCTGAAATGAAAATAAATAAATCTGAAAATAGATACTTAATATTGCCTACGACTTGACACCGAGCTTTTCTTGTTATCGTCTTTCAATCACCAATAAAAAAAATGTTGGATATTTCTTTTTCGATTATCTCGTGGAAAAATGACATTGTTAATGACTAATGGGGGAAAAAAAAAAAAAAAAAAAAAAAAAAAAACATGTTAAGAAGACAAACGTCGCACAAAGTGGCATTTGAATGAAAAACCTGGCCAAAAATGGTTCAACAAAATATTGCTCTATTAATGTATAACATTCCTAGAAAAGTTAAGGAGTTTATGCAACTAAAGGCGAAAAGCGCACGGCTCTGATATGAATCAAACTATCGGTTGAAAGTTGCCATTCGCTTGCAGTGGTTGTGTGATTTTTCGGCGCGCTTAGATTTTGGTGACTTAAAAAGGGTTGCGGTTTTGATTTTAAACAGTTTACCTTTGATTTTTGTGTTGAATTGTCCTACGCCGGGTATGTACGCAATTTAACAATAACATTTCAAACATATTATCTATTCTAATTTCTTCTATAAGCTTGGAAACGGGCAAGTACAAAGGTGTCGTAATCTTTTTCATTAAATATTACCGGAGGTTTTTCTATGTGGTTCTAAGTATTTCTATTTAAAGTACTCTTCCTTCTAGACATTTGAAGAAAAAATAAGTACCGCCCTTGTACGCTCCTTTTTTTTATTTTCTTCTTTTTAACGCTTATGGCGAAAATGGTATTTTTTGAACAATCAGTAAATGTTGTTTTTGTAAATGATGTTTTTCATCTACTTCAGGGCGTGCTGGGTTCAAGTTTATGACTTGCAATGAGTTTTATACAATGATTGAAGCCTCAAAAGAATCAAATTTTCATGAAAAGTTGATACAACGCGTTGTATCTATCGAACGTTTGTTCCATGAATGTATCGTTTTTTTTTAATTAAAAGTTTTTTTTTTGCGCCTTCGATAATCACATACAACTCATTGAGAGTCATAGAATTTAACCGGGAAGGCGATGAAATGGAAAAAAAAAACATTTATTTATGGTTTCGAAAATACCATTTTCTGACATACGAGTGAAAAAGAAGAAAATAATAAAAGGAGAAGCGCATATAAGTGCGGCACTTTTTTCTCTTCGAATGTCCAGAAGTAAGAGTACTTTGAATAGAAAGACATTTTTTTTTCTTTAGAAATACTTGGAACCAAATCAAAATATCTCACATAATTGTAAATAAAATAAAAATTACGACCCTTTTCTACTTGTCCGTTTCCAACCTTATAGAAGAAATTAAAATAGTTAATATGTTGTAAATGTTATTGTTAAATTACGTACATACCTGGTGTAGGAAAATCTATCACAAAAATGAAAGGTAAGCTGTTAAAAAGCAAAAGCACAACACTTTTTATGTCATCAAAATCGAAGCGCCTCGAAAAAATCACACAACCACTGCAAGCGAACGGCAACTTCCGACTGATCGTGCGAGGCGGTGCGCTGATTCATTAATCAGAGCCGTGCGGTTTTCGCCCTCAGTTGCATAAACTCGATAACTTTTTTAGGAATGTTATCATATATTAGTAAATAAATATTTTTTAAAACCATTTTTAGTCAGGTTTTTCATTCAAATACGACTATATGCGTCGATTAAGACTAAACTACTATTATACTGAATAAGTATTCCAATTTTCAATCCAACCCGGTCATTAGATGTCGAAAAATCGTATGCACCGTTTTGAAAATAATAGTTTCGAGAAAAGCGCGTTTAAAGTTTCACTAGCAGTTATATCGTTGTAATAATAAGTTTACCTTTATCCTGCGATTCCTCCACCATATGTTGGACGTTCCTTTTAAATCGGAGTTGCCTCAAGCGGCAAACGAGTGTTGGTCATTTTCACAGTAGCCTAAGCCCTCAATTCACTGGTACAGCCAACCCCCCCCCCCCCCCCCCCCCCCTATGTATTGCTTTGTTGTCATTTCGGGCGCAAGGCGGCAGCACATTCCTTTGTCACGCGATAAAACGTTGACGGTTGACGACATAGTAGCAACTAGTAACAACAATAGTACAAGATTCTTTTTATCGTTCAGTGTCTCGCATTGTGTGTGTGTGTGTGTGTGTGTGTGTGTGTGTGTATCATGTCAAGCATGCACGATTTATTAGGTGTAAACCAATAAATGTTCATACTAACCGAAGTGAACATAGTGAGTACGTGAACAAGACTCATAAATAAGAAAGTACGGTTCGTTTGAAAAGCAAATGAGAAGAGAACATGGATTATATATCTATATCGAGTGTGGGATGCGCTTGAGAAGCGAAAAAAGCTTTACGCGGAGAATGTAGCATAGTGTAGTAAGTAAGAACAAACAAAAAACGGAAACAAAATGTGCTTGTAGTGTTATTTGAATAAGAACGGAACCTCATCGAATGAGCGTAGCATAGTCGGAAGAAAAAACATAGACGATGCGCAATTCAGTTGCGGTGTTTCGACTTTTCGCCTCAAGAAAGATAAATCGAAATTTGAGAAAAAAAACGAAAAGTTTTTGTATAAATTTTCGCCGTCTATCGAAGACCATTGAAAAATGCAATTTCATTTTTGGTGTGGCTGAACAACGTGCGTGTATATAAATATATATAGATGTGTGTGTGTGTGTATATTTCGTCATAGTTGAATTACTATCAAGACTACTGTGAAAAATGGCTAAGCTAATGTAGACGAGATACTCCGGCCGAAATGAAACAAAGCAGAAAGTAAATACAAAACTATTTTACATTTTTATCCGTCTATTCTTTGCCCTTGCTCGACTTTTCATCGATTTTGTGTCTTTTCTCGAAAGTTTGGACGTTGAAGACTTGAACGCCCACGTTTCTTCCATGCGCGACGATAGAGTCACCGAAGTTTCATTCGGACGAATCGTTTATTGGAAATTAGGCGTTTTCTTTTCGTTTTCAGTCGATCGAACGATCGGTTCGACTCCTAGAGCCGCGGTAACGGTAATCGCGAGTGCGATATGCCGTCAAGATATTTGCAGTCGTAACGAGCGACTCGAGAGTCGAGAGTTTGATAATAAGTCTCGTACCGAAGATGCCGAAACGTGGCAAAAATCGACAATAGCGTCTCAACGATCGACTGATGACGCTTGCCAGGGTTGGCGGCCGGAGACGGCGACGACGACGACGACGACGACGACGACGACGAGGACGAGGACGACGACGACGACGACGACGACGAGGACGAGGACGACGACGACGACGACGACGACTGGTTTCTCAAGTCCAGGAGAGTCGCGGCCGAATTTGACAAGTTTTGCCGATCCGAAGAATTCGGAAATTTCGGAAGAATACGATGCACAGACGACGGCGAGAGGAGAAATTGCCTATCCGCCGTTTCCCTGCCCTTTCTGTGATCGAGCATATGCCAGCTGGGGATTCCGTCGACGACACATCAAGGCCGTCCACACGTTGTCGCCGAGACTCAATTGCAAGTGGTGCTCACAGGTTTGTTTTTGAGCGTACCACGTTTCTTCATAAATGTGCGGCGATCGGTTTTTCGCAATAAAATAAAATAATAATATTCTTAATATGACTGAAAATCGAAGAAATTAAAATGTGAGTACAATTTAATTCTAACTAGACTTGGATTGAATGCTCCTTAAGGTTGTCATAGGGTTTAGCCGTCGGGGGTGAAGTACGAGGGAAGCGCGCGCCCTATGATTATGCACGCGGAGCCGATTGACAGTTTACCAACCGTTAGCTTTCAAATAATCGTCATATTAAACGTGCGTTTCTCAACTATTTTTTTTCCATCTTTCTGTCAAAATATGCATTTTTGGACATTCGGTGAGATTACATCAAGTGTTTTCATTACTTTGTATAATTATTTTCCAGAACTTTTTCTCGCTCAATAAACCCGAAATGAACGTCGTAAATCGTAGTATATATCATAATGCCCAGGTTGGCAGACGTATCGCATAGTTAGAGATACGTGCGTGTAACCTCAACATCGGCCCGAGGAGCTGTCAAAAATGAATATCGGTTCGAGTAAAAACGATTCCGCTGGAAAGAAAACGTGTGTACCAAAGCTCTTTATAACCTCGAATAAAACAAACACTTTAATACCTTTCCGGTATGATAAAAATACATTTATGTATAAAAAAAATGCGCGTTATTTTATCTTTGCCTAGAAGCAATTAGCCTGAGAAGTAATTATTACTAATTGAGAGAACAAGTACCAATAATATTCGTTGTTAATTATCCCCAACCGAGTAGTTTGCGGTTCGCGGGCATAATTACTGAATACCGCGATAAGATAGATAGCATTTTTGCCGTCTACGACGTTGCCATTGTTGCACAGTCTAATATTTTGCGTGCTTGATCTTGGCACAAATTCGCTATATCGAAAACGTGGATAATTTGATAACGGGGTACTGTGTGAATCCACATTTTCACGGGGTACCAAGGGTTAGTCCGATAATTAGTTAAACCGTGCCTATTTTTTCAGCCCTGTGGTAACATTCACTTAGCAGATATTAATAATGTACTGAAAAATGATGGGGAGTTTTCCATAAGCGTATTGTAATTAGTCCACGAAATACGTAGAGTTGTCGATTTTTGTTTTAAAAAACGCTACTGTGGATCGTATTCAAACTGCACAGAATGATCAGCAAATAAATTATCTTTATAACCTCTCCAGAAAAAAAATCATATCGCTGCTAAGATGTCGCGACTTAACCCCATAACAATCTTAAGACTGCCATTCAAGACAACTCATATTTACTCATGTACGTGACAAAAAGCAACGATTGTTTTTATTCAGTTATAAATGTCGATGATATTATTCAATAATAGCGGTAATTTTTCAGGTGCAGGAAATGTCGACAAGCTGGATTGTGAATAATGAGAAAACGTGTATATTCAAATCGAAGCTTCGATGACAAAATGAACCGAATCAACATTTATTCTGCATTCGATTGATCGACTCTCGAATTATTTACAGCGAAAAATCGATACTTGCTCACAAATGTATATAATTGAGGGGTGTGTGGGTAGCACAATTGATCGGGTCGGGTCGGGTCGGGTAATTAGACTATGATCCGATCGGGTACCCAAGTTTTTCGAGTACCGGTGATCGGACGGGTATACTCGAACTTTATCGAGTACCCGAGTTTTTCAGGTACTCGTCTCACATCGGGTACTCGATAAGTCGTGTTGCCGGAACTAAATTTCCTTTCATAGAATACACAGCGCCACGGAAACGTACCAAAACGGACCAAATAGACTTCATCTTTATGTTCCCTACCCTTCGCCGATAGGTTGGAGTTCATAAGAAATACAAATAATTTATTTCATAATTTTTGTATATTTGTTATGTATATATTTACAATTTTTTTCTGGCAAATTTCTGCCAAACACACACACACACACACACACACACACACACACACACAGGATAGAAAAGTGAGGAGAAAAAAGATTTTTCACAGTATTATCAATTATTCGTTTTATCACCTTCTTCGAGTTTTCGTTTTCTCCCATTATTTGGTCGAAACACCTAAATAAAAAATATAAATGAATATAAATAATAAATACGGATCTCCGCGTCGTTTACGAATATTCCAAGTTTAAGAGTACTCAGCGTCTACGAGTACCAAACATTTAAGAGTACCCGATTACCAAATTCGGATACCCGATAGTGGCGGGTGATGCAAAAACGTAACCCGTCGGGTACCCGACCCGATCCGAACATCGGGTACCCGAGTGAATCGGGTACCCTCATATCCCTAATATAATTCATTTTATTTATTCGGCCTATTAACACTTATTTGAGGGCGACGATACACCTTTAGGCGAGGAAAAAATTGCTGATTTTTATGATTTTTTTTTGTTTCAAAGGAAACATTTATTTACCATTTTTGAGACATAGGGCATGTACTATTATTAATCAACTTTTTACTATTACTGATCTTTAAAAATGGCGGAGGTAGCACGGTCTTTTGAAAAGATCGCGGCGGATGTTGTCCGACGGCGGAGAACAGGTAGCGTCGGCGGGATTTATGTGAAAAAAAACCAACCAAGATTTTTCTTTTAATAACACTCATACGCAAAATATGAACCAAGAAAAAGTGAAAAATGTTAAGAATCGTTGAAATGACACAAAGATATTGAATTTTCCGAACAAAATGGCTACATTTGGCAATAAACAATACGTTTTTTTTAGTTAATTTTCCAGAATATTCAGTGTATTCATGTTTTAGACAATAAGGCTACAAACATTTAAACCGAATGTCATCAGAATCGGTCGATTAGTTTTTTAGCTTTACGTCACGCCAGTTTTGGACATGCAGTTTAGAAGGCCGTGCCATACCTCCGCCATTTTTCAAGATTAATATAAAAAAATACTATCCAACAGCCAAAAGTAGTAATAAAACATATCCCGAGTCAAAATTTTTAGTCTCCTCTGAACACTCGCAGGACCTATTTGTTTTGTAATAAATAAGCCGCCAGCCTCCGTTGAACCGACGAAACCTCATTTGTCGAATTCATTGCCATAAAGAGACCTCCTCTTGGTCCAGGGTAGCCTCTGCTAGACCTCCCAAACCTTCTTTCAATCCCCAGTTTCAGTTAAACGTGTAGAGCACAGGCCTCCTTAACCTGCTTTCAATCTCAAACTGTTGCCTCGACCCCACCTAACCTGCTTTCGGCCCAAATTCGATATCTCCTCCATCATCATTCCATAAATAATACGAAATTAATGAAAATACATCGAAAATACAATAATAATAAATCGAAAATATCGATTTATTATTATTTTATAGGCAATTCATAAAAGAATGCTTGAATGTACAGTCTTACGCCAATTCTATCGGATTAATGGGCCTTTTCCTGTGAGAAAAAATCTCACAGGAAATTTTTTTAAAAATGCCAGGCTATCCAGTATAAGCTTACGCGACTTTTTTCTTAAACCCTCTAGTTCTTTAGTTACATTGCATTATCTAGAATTAGTCTTTTTTAGCAAAAAATGAAATAACATTGCGAAAAAAAATCGTACGAAACATTATAAAAAACGCAAATGGAGTTCCTGCTACCCCGTTTAAGTTGATCATGGATATACGTAACAAATTTATTTTGCATAAGTCCTGCGCCCAATTCTCGATGGTCGAAAAAAGCCGAAAATCAGTCACATATAAAAGTGCGTACCGGGTCGACAAAAAAATCATAAAAAAATATTTCAGAAAAGCAATATAAAGCTGAATTTATTCCCGTCAAAACCCCCGTTCGGTAAATTTGGTTATCTTTTTTTTACGGAGCTATGTAACTTTTAGTGCAGCGAGAAATATCGACCGGTGTATCCAAACTTTTAAGTGACGGTATATATTATACAATACTATATATATATATATATATATATATATATATATATATATATATATATATATATTCACACACACACACACACATACATATGGGTCATTCCATGTCAAATCGACAAATTTTTTACCTGACCCCCTTTGATTTCGCTGAAAATTTTCTATCTTTTTCTACCCCCCGAAAGCTATTTTTTCAGAATTTTTTCAAATTTTTTTTCCCGACTCAAAAAAAGTTATGAATTTTTGAAAAAAACCGCTCTTTTATTTTTGAATTGCCAGAACTTTTTCAAAAATTGACCGTTTGGGATCTTTTTTTTTCAAAATTTTTGTTTTTAAATGTAGTTTTCGAAAAAAAATATGAAAAATTTTTCAGAATCCCAGATATATGAAATATTTTAGTTTTTTTTTTAAAAAACCGTAATTTTCTCAAAGTCCGACCGTTTTTTTTTTTTGCTCTGAAAATACTTCAACTAATTCTGCAATGATCCCCGTTAATCAAAAGATGTGACGACAATCGCTTCTAATTTTTTTTCTTGATTATAAAAAAAATTTTGTTGAATTTTTGCTGATTTTATATAACTTTGTTATGAAATTTTTTTTATTTCCTCGTGAAACCTCAAAAGTTAAAAAATAAAATTTTATTGGAGAATTTCAAGTGATTATCGTCCAAGAAATTGTTATTTTTTTTCAAAAAAGTAAAAAAAAAGGACTTTTCATACTCTTAAATAAATTCACCGTCTCTTAACATCTTTCAATAAATTAAAAACATTTTTTTGTATGTGTTCAAATTATATTATCTTTTATTTAACATAATACTTGATTCTAAAATTCAACATTACACCTATTTTTATTATCTCTTTTTACTGGATGATTCCCTTCTTTTCTTCATCGTACTGTGATTTAAATATTTTTCTGAAGAAGAAAACATCTTAACTTGCATCATACAATTTTCCAATGGTGAAATTTTATGGATTTTTTGTGTCGCTGGTATTGTTTTTGCATTTGTGAACCGATCTTCTAATTTTTCTTTCATCGAATTATAAACTTCAATTGTTGAGAACCGAATATTCATTTTCGTCAAATTTTGTGACGCCCATTCGAATAATTGTTTAGGTGTTAATATTTGCTGATCAGGTGGTAACTGTAGACTTGCCCGCGAGGCCTTTCTTTTAATTGTCCCGCCGACTCCGTCACAAGGCCCTTTTCCGTGAGCTGTTGCGAAAAAATTCCATTCGACGATCACACCAAACTCTCTACGATAATGCGATAAATTACTAAAATGCTTGTAATTTTTATATTGCTGAGGTGCACCATCCGAAAAGAAAAATATTTTAGCGACTGTAGACGACAGAGACTTAATAAAATTGATAATGATCTCAGAATAAATATGGACAGCAATAGAATCATGGTTCAAGCAATCAGAAATGATAACCATACTTTGATGAGTAAGTTGATTATCTACCTTATAATAAATAACGACTGTGTAAACTGTTGCTTGATCGTTATTCCAGTGGAATCCCGGTGCAGCATCTTGAACAACAAATGCATAATTTTCAGCAAAATCAACAATTTCCATAAATTCGTTCTCTGTTATAGATTCTTTTAACGCTCTCAAATAAGCCGCTTGCTCTTTTGCAATGAAATTATGTGGTAATAAAGCAACAAGTTTTTCACAGAAGTCATCAACAAAATCCAAAGTACTTTTAATGGTTGTTTCAAGTGTTACTTTCGGAGTCGACACCCATTGTT
This sequence comes from Ophion obscuratus, assembly GCA_964007375.1. Taxonomy (NCBI): domain Eukaryota; kingdom Metazoa; phylum Arthropoda; class Insecta; order Hymenoptera; family Ichneumonidae; genus Ophion; species Ophion obscuratus. Next base: position 113,028 of record OZ023324.1, read on the forward strand.
TGTAACTTACTTCATCGATTCCATTATTATCCATTTCTGTTAGTAATAACTGTTTTATATTTTCAACACCTGGACAATTAGCACATGTATTGAAATAGCACTCAGTCGTTGGTTTTTCACACGCAATTGCATTTAAACAGTCATTATAAGTTCTCACCGGCAAATTTGAGCCTTCAGTTAATCGACATAACTTACCACCTAAAATCATGAGTTTTATATTCTGATGAATCGAGCAAACGCAAACTGTGTGAGTACCAGATCCACCAGCTAAAATACAGTATTTTGGGCGTAATGATGCAAATGAAGAAAATCCAATTTCAATTTGGGGAAATCTTGATTTGAATATTTTGTGTAACTCTTTCAAATTACAAAGTACTAAACGTTTTTGCACTTGAACTTTCGAACCATCATGATTACGCAATGAAATAAAATCCTTTTTTCCTGGCATAACACTACTCATTTCATCGTCATTATAAAAATCTATAACAGCCGATGACACTTCAGGAGATAATCCATGGCCTGAAAATAACGATGTTATAAATTAATTTATAAATATTCACGCATTGGTGATTTCAAACAAAATTAATTTGTAACTCAATATCGTACCTATTTTCTTTTCAGGTATTGGTAAAACTCCTTGGTCAGCAGCAAGCTTTCTCGCTAATCGTGCCATATACGTCGTAGCACCCATAACCTTGACAATCTTATCAATGCTCCAACTTGACGGCATTAGAGTCAAAATTTGTAAACGTAACGATGTGCTTGTATCAGTGTCATTAAACTTCTCTCTCAATTTTTCAATTATTTCAGCAGCATCTGTATCGCTGCATTGAAATTCCACTGCATTTTGTACTCCTAATGCCTTTCTCAAATTATAAGCAACACGAGTGATTTTATTGTTCAAATACGTATCATCATTCTGTCTTCTCGTAAGCAATGGGGATTGGTTTAACAACAGTAGGGCATCATTTATGGTCGGACGAGTTATCTCCAGACTCAGTTCCGATAACGACGAACTACTTTGTTTAACAAGTGATTCTCCATAACTTGTCGTTGGGTCTAGAAAAAAGAACGAATAAAAACTATAAAAAATTAACGTTAATAGTTGAATACCGAGACGTATGAAAGTTTAGAAAATACCTGTCAGATTATTGCGTTCGGAATCGTAAACTTCTATAGATCCGCTGATAATATTTTGATCAATTTCAAAATAATCATTGTTTTGATTATCATCACTTTCATCAGAAGTATTGTCAACAGAGGGCTGAAGCATTTTTTTATAACATGAACTACATATTCGCTCATCAGTCGACAAATTGTATCGAATTGCTAAATGCTCCGGTAAATTTCGCAGGGATATTTTTTTTCTATGCTTCTCCAAATTAAATGGATTGCAACATCGATCAAAAAACTTCGGCATTGTAATCACTCGTTAACAAAATCTAAATTAACAGCACTTTATGATAAATAATAGGTACTTTATTTAGCAATAGTAAGTCTACGTGACACGATGAACACAACGACAATGTAATTATTCTGAAAACATAACCTCCATATTATTTAAATGAAATGTAGATGATATCTTTTTACCGACAATCGATAGCTCTTAAATTATCACATTGTATCAACTGGAGGTAACTTTTAAACCCATTGTATTTTTGAAGATGTCATATTTCAGTACCAAAAAAAAACGTCCATAAGAGTAAAAAAATAACGTCAATGAGAGAAAAAAATTATTTTTTTTTAAAAATAACAATTTCTTGGACGATAATCACTTGAAATTCTCCAATAAAATTTTATTTTTCAACTTTTGAGGTTTCACGAGGAAATAAAAAAAATTTCATAACAAAGTTATATAAAATCAGCAAAAATTCAACAAAAATTTTTTTATAATCAAGAAAAAAAATTAGAAGCGATTGTCGTCACATCTTTTGATTAACGGGGATCATTGCAGAATTAGTTGAAGTATTTTTAGAGCAAAAAAAAAACCGTCGGACTTTGAGAAAATTACGGTTTTTTCAAAAAAACTAAAATATTTCATATATCTGGGAATCTGAAATTTTTTTCATATTTTTTTTCGAAAACTACATTTAAAAACAAAAATTTTGAAAAAAAAAAGTTCCCAAACGGTCAATTTTTGAAAAAGTTCTGGCAATTTAAAAATAAAAGAGCGGTTTTTTTCAAAAATTCATAACTTTTTTTGAGTCGGGAAAAAAAATTTGAAAAAATTCTGAAAAATAACTTTCGGGGGGTAGAAAAAGATAGAAAATTTTCAGCGAAATCAAAGGGGGTCAGGTAAAAAATTTGTCGATTTGACATGGAATGACCCATATATATATTATACTCGAAATATGTAGTTGCGTTAATATATTCGAATATACACTACCAGTCAAAAGTATTCGGACACTTCAGATAACTGCAAAACTTAATATCACTTTGGATCATTGCAAACTTATGGTAGAATAATTATTATTTTATGAAGATACTGAAAAGCTCTGTATAATTACTTAATTATATAGACCTTTAGAGTATCTTCGTGAAATAATAAATGAAATGAATTATATTATTCTAACCTTATTTGGCAATTAGCCAGCGCTCAAAAGTTGTGCGATTATGTGGAGAGTCCGAAAATTTTTGGCTGGCAGTGTAGATCTAAATAAAATATAATGTTGATATCTATATGGAACGTTAGGGTGTTAATTATAGTCTATTTCATGTTCTAAAAGATTGAAATTGTCGGTTTGGAATTTAACCTCATTCGATTTTTTCTTTATTTTTTTCCTTTTGTTTTTGCTCGTTGTGTTTTTTTTTGTTTATTCAATAATGAGTTGATAAATGGCGACGGCTGATTACCGTCGATTTCAAATAAAATGTTTGATTTTTCTTTGTTTTCATTTTTAGCACGTCGAAAATTTAAAAAATATTTCCATGTGTATGTATGAAGCATATTTTTATTTTTTTCCGCTAAATATTATGATATTAACTAACCGCGTCTATTTGATTCTTTTTTATTTGAATTAACTAGATTTTTCATAGAACCAAATTTTTCCTATTGCATTCCATTATTAAAATTATTGATTTAAAAAATGTTTATTTATTCAAATCAATCTATTTAATATCGTCCAATAACTACATATTTTATTTGATCCTAATAAACCTGTGATTCGGTTTCATCAGTTCAACATTTTCATCTGTTAAAAAAAACAATTTTGTTAAGTTCACTGAATGGATCTAGTAATGTTTTTTTTAATTTACCTTAAATAGAATTTTCGTAGAGTTAACCATTTTTTTATTTGATTGAACTAATGGTCCATATTGCAACGCTCATATCAAAGGGGCGTGGGGGTAGAGAAGGTGGAGAGAGAGGAATTATATATGTGTGTGTGTGTGTGTGCGTGCGTGCGTGCGTGCGTGCGTGCGTGCGTGTGTGTTTATTTGAAAAATCTATAGCATGTTATTCGATGAAACTTTCTAATTATCACAATCATATTAAATAATTGATATAGCTTATGTGATACAACAAATAGTTATAGGTATTCATTTCGTCTCTTATGCCATATCAGCGACCAAAATGTTACAAGCACTCGGTAGCATAGCACTGTAAAAAAAGTCATTAAATTTACTATACTTTTGTAATTGAAAATTTCTAAACTCGGAATATGAAACGCAAATTCGCACTTCAGTAATGGAAACTTCAGTAATGTAAATGAATTTTCATAGATGCGTATTCATTTTAATATATCGGACATTGAATATTGGTATGCTGCGTATGAGTTTTTCAACGCGCATCATAATAATAAAAAATATTTGTTTGATTAATGCAACAAACGTATACGATATTACTAAACGATTATTAGACATTCGAAAAGCAGTGCATTGATTTTCAAACGACGATATTAAAATTCATAAACGGTATCTGTAAAAAGACTTCCTACAATTTATATTAATTTTAATACAGAAGTTTTTTTCAGTGTAGGGGCAGCGAGCGTAGCTATGAGTAGGTAGGACTAGGTTCAATGCGCATATAGGGCAAATATTTTCGTAAAAAAAAAAAATCATTTCTAAAGGCTAGGGAATGACGAATTACGATGAAAAATCCTTGTGGTAAAGCTCTCAATTAAGGAGTTCATTTTATTTTCGATTTATGAAATATTTTATGCATATAGTACACTTAGCTTTACAGTGTACATTGTAAGCAAATAAAGATTAATTTGAATCTCATCTTTATTAACATATATATTTGAAACAAATATGATCGTAGTAGGCTGTGAGACAAGGAAAAAACCTATTTTATTTAAATAGATTCTATATAAAGTAATTTTTTGTTTAGCAGTGTACAGTAGGCCGAAAGGGGGGGGGGGCAGTAGGTTCTGCGGGAGCGCTCGAAGTAGGCCGACCTGAGGTTCCGTAGGTTCAATTGTGATCCTCACTGACCTCCTTTGAGTCAAAAAGTCTACTTTCTGCCATGCCGGAGGTTCATCGGCGGCTCTAACGCATGGTACTTTCAAACATTGTACCCTCCTTTAAATACCCAATAATCCGCTCACGCTGATTTCTGCTCGCCTTCATTTTGTGGGTTGAACGCGGCTCGAAAATTTCTACTCGGGTATACCCCAAGTCTCAAAAACGGCAAAGAATTCTTTCCTTAAGGGCGGGGTAAAGTTAATTCGGGGAAAAAAAGGCATGTTTTTAAGATTTTTTTGGCGTAACGAATAGTGTTCGTTTATTGAAAAATTTACATATAATAAAGTAACATTTGAACAACATTTTCCTAAATTTGCATTGCGAAATATTCAAAATTGAGCGAGTGAAAATTAAACCCCGGAGGCGCCTCGAAAAAAAGTTGGTTTGCGGTGTGCACCATAACTCGCAACAGAATCATCTGAAACAAAGAAATCAAAGTGCATTTGTTAAAGGAGATGTTTCTCGAGGTAATGACGGGAGGAGTTTTTTTTTCCGATTTTTCATAGCACTTGGGAGCCAAAAACCCGATTTTCGCTCAAAAAAAATCGGCTAATTTGTTGTTCAAAAATTAGTAATTATTAAAAAAAAAAAAAAAAAAAAAAAAAAAAAAAGCTCCCGACAATACCTGGTGAATTATGTGAAGAAGTACTGTGCAAAATTTCAAAGCGATTGGTCCAGTAGATTTTGAGTTATTGTGCACACGGACTTCAAATATGACAAGTCTCAGAAAAACGGTTTGAAAAACGCAGAAGAGTTTGGCCGCTTAGCGCTCATTGCACATAAGTTTGAGAACACTTCTCGATTGCATAAAAATCTGAGAAAATTCATGCATATTAAAGGTACTCAAAAGATTAATTTTGCATAATAATAATTCCAAAATGTTATTAACAAAATGATGAAAAAAAAAAAAATTAATCCACAAATTTCCCCGCAACCCAATTTTTTTTCGTGATTCGTTCATTTTTCTGAATACCTATGAATTTTTTCAGATTTTTCAATTATCTTTGAATTTTTAGAAATTCAAAATAAAACTCGATAATTTTCTTATACTCACTCAAAGTCGTCGATGCCAGGTCCGTAGAGCAAAAGGCTTCCATCAAAAATACGTCGAAAAATACAATAGCAATAGTAAAATAAAATAGTAAAATAATAGTACAATAGCAATAGTAAAATACAAATAAAAATAGTCGAAAAATACAATAGCGCGCCGCGCAGCTGCCGCCCAGGTATAAAACCCGGCATGGAGCAATAGACGCTCAAATACTCGTAACTTCGTCAATTTTACTCCGATCGACTTGAAATTTTAACACAATATTCTTGATATATTATGCATTCATTTAAAAAATGAAAAAAAAAATAATTTAAATACTTTACCCCGCTCTTAAAAAAAAAATCATGAAAATGAGCAATTTTTTCGACACTTAACGGTATCTCCCCCTACAGTTTTAACTGGTCTTCAAGTCTTCAGATTTCTGTAGTTGAGTTCGCTGCATCTTTCTCCCACACGAGAGCGCTATTTTGTTCAAATGTAAAGCATGCGGAACATGAAAAAACGTCAGAAAATTAGTGCTTAGATTAGTTGCGGGGAAAGTCTGTTTTCTGCAGGTTTACGACAAGGTTTCATGGATATTCGACATTCTCAGGTGTTGCCAAGTCACGCGGCATGGAGGCGACACGTGATATCAGCCCACAATCTGTCCGCCGGCGATGCTCATAATGGCCTCCTCATATTGGAGGAAGCGCATATGGTGCTGCAGATAGCTCGTCCAACCAGACTCGATACTCTCGTCAACATAATAAAGCAGAGTTCTCAGCATAGCGGTAAAGCCCTGCATGATTCCGAATGACAGCCCGATCAGTAACTGTCACGAAAGTGTGTATATTCGCTACAACTAAAAGCTGTACAAGCGACTGTTTCAGTTCGGATATACGGTACATACGCGTTTACGTCTACTGACGATATCACCTTTTTATGATTTCCTAGCTTCCAACGTATATCCTTGCAGGCTTTTTAAGTGTTACCCTTCCCAATTGAACCCTTTCCTATCACTCCCCAATTGGAGCCTTTTCGATTAAAACCCGTACCGCTATAGACGTCCCATCATATTCTTCTGATTCTCTAGTGCACAGACGTTTTACACAAGTTTCTACACCAAGTTTTCAGAAGTATATGACTTTCCGCTCACTGGTTGATGCGCTAGTCGGTGCACGGCTATAAGCGGTCACCGCTGCGAGTATTGGGCATTCACAACGTTGCTTAAGGCACCATTCCAGTGTGATTGACTTGAGAATTGCTAGTTTGCAAACATTTTTTTTCTTAAATCAAATTCGATGATCGGTCCAACTTTTCTTGTTGTTGTTTATTCAAATGACTTATCGTGTACAAGGAAATATTTTTAAATGTTTTAGTTTTTTTCGATAAAATTTTCTGGACCACTATAAAATGATGACTAAAAAACCGCCTGACGGCGGAAAAACCTACTGCTCCAAAAATTGTCTGAAAGAAAAATATCAAAAAGATTATTAATCAGTATGAAAAACTGTAAAGGCATACGGAGTATTGTTTATTTCGATGAAAATTAACAAAATACTGGCCATTTCAAAATTAAGTGTCAAATAGGGCCTTTTTCGACAGTTTTACGTTGAAAAAAATGTGAAATTTTCAAATAAAAAATAAAATAAAAAAAAGCAGCTTCCGTACTTTGTTAAGGAACGGCGTGAAGAATGATGTGGCAAAATTTGGGGCGGATAGCTTGAAAACTCTTCGTTTAAAATCTTTATAATAATTCGAATTTCGGAACCAAAATGTAGCAGCATGTTTATAAAAGTCCATCTCTTTGGAAAATGCAACAAACAAACAAAAACGATTTAAAAAAATGTTACACTGGAATGATCACTTAGGAGCCGAACCTCGACCGCCCATCCACCAGTGTTGTTGTTTTATTTTTATTTTTATAATATAATATTATATATCTATTTATTTCCTATTTCTATAAGATTATGTTTTCGATAAAATAGCGATTTTATAATCCCTTTGCAGTCGAGGATAAACGCTCCCAGAAATTTCGAGTTTTTGAGGATTTAGCAAAAAAAGGGGCAGCTGATCACTTTACCCTAAAAAAACTAAACTACACGAATAATTTGGCCCTTGTAATTTTCAACTTAAGGCGTTACCCCCACTTGTAGCGCAAAAAAGGCCTTTTTCATGATTTTTTTTAAAGAAAACTACAAAACTTTTTTAACCGATCAATATACCATCTTAGAGAACGCATCTTGAAGAACTTTCAGTAATTTTTTTATTGAAAAAATATTACATTGTTTAGTGGCAAATGGCCGTCAATGAAATAATGTTTTTATATACACGGTTTGCGGTGGCCAACATTGCGGCGAAGTGGATCATGTGAAAAAAAAAAAATGCGGATGGATTTAGTCAAATATAAGTATAAACTAGTCTTTAATCGAAGGATTTAAAAAAATATTCATTTTTCACAAAATGGCGCACAGTCAAAGTTGGTTCGATTTTAACGAAAAAGAACGGCCATTTTTTGGCTATAAAATGGCCATTTTTTTCGAAAAAAAAAAAAAAAAAAAAAAAAAAAAAAATCGAACGATTAAAGACTACATTTTTATGTATTAAATAAGCCTGCAAAATTTCAAGAAGATCGGTTCATTATTGTTCGAGTAATCTTGGTCACCGACTTCAGAAATGTCATTTTGAGAAAAAACGCGTTTAAAGTTTCAATTTCCGGTCGTTTACACAACGGATTCTTCTCTTTCAACGCTCATATTCTCAGTCAATTATGTTCGGATCGACTTGAAATTTTCAGGACATATTCTCAGATACGTATACTTCAAAAAAATTCAATAAAAAAAATCGATTTTTTCAAAATCGCAATTGGGGGTAACCCCTTAATAAATTAATCCCGTACGTATCTTGGACGTTAGTGATTTTGGACTTGCGAAATGTTAGTCTTCAATGAGTCAAGCCTTAGCCAATTTCTTTGAACATTCCGATTTATTGGTCTTGAAGAATAATTTATGCGAAGTAGAGAGAGAGAGAGAGAGAGAGAGAGGGGGGGGGGGGGTAGCGCGTTTTTGACTACGAGTCTCACGACTCATAGTTAGTTGTCCGTGTCTTTCTTTGGCAACATGGATAGCCATGTTGTACTATTCGATTTATTATTGTTATTATTGTTATTATTATGACTATTATTAGTGTTTCTATATTTTTCAATGACCGTCTTTGATTTGTTTGTATGTGTACTCAAGTATTTCGTTACAAAAATTGGATTTATCCATGTGTGGCATTATAAATTGTCATCGTGTTTGAATATCATTCGACATATATATATATATATATATATATGTAGACTTATCATCGACGAAAGTTCCATCTTCTCATAATAAAAAGTATTTTGTGCCTCAACTGAGTGTAGAATATATTATTCTATTAATTAATAAACATTTAATGAAGAAAAAAATCATTTACGTGAACAATTGATTGCATTTATTTGTGAATTTATACTGGTTAAATTTACCTGAGGTTAAATAACCAAGCATCCACTTTGATAGACGGTTAATCTGGAGCAAGCACAAAAAACAAAAAGAAAATAACTTGGCATAACATTGTTTTTAATGTATTGGCTGAACGGAAAAAACTCTCACATATCCATATAGAATAAAATACTGCTGGACAAAGTAATAGCCCGATTCCTTTACTTTGGACATACGGTATCTAATTGTGGGGGACGGCCAGTAAATCCAACGTGGCAATACTACTGATATTCCAATAAAGAATTCTGGCAATAATTAAAAATGCCCCTCGGTGCGTTAGCAACGAAACCATGCACAACGATTTACAAGTTACCTGCACAAAAAAAGACATCCGCGAATTCAGCAAAAAAATACGTGTGGAAAGACTCCGGAACCATTCCAACGAGCTGGTCCTTGGATTACTTGATCGCCGCAACGAAATGAAAAGACTCAAACGTTTCGGATTGGGGTTTTAATGATCTAAAAGTGTATACATTCAAAAATATGTTTAATTTTCTTTATTTAAAAATATGAAAAATATACAAGGATATTGTATGTTCCTTGGAGCGTCGTAAAAAAATGTGCGTATACGGTACCCACTGGCGTTTCTTGAAAAGTCATCTGAAAAAAGAAACTATAAATATTATTAAATTAGATACTATAATCTAGTGCTTGTCATATCCGATTTTGAAAATATCGATTTATGACAAAATGGCGAACGTTTGAACATAAATAGCGATACTTGGGCCAAAAATTTGTTATTATTTTGCCTATAAAACAAAAACTACGTAACGGAAAAACATCCTATGACACGTGACATGATAATGGTGTATAGAATAACGAAAAAAAACCTCAAGACAATCGGCTCATTGGTTTTTGAGAAATTTTGGGTACCGATTTGAAAAACGTGGTTTTGAGAAAAATGCGTTTGAAAATTTGGAAATGAATAAATCATGAAATATGTCAACTTACATGGAATCATCGATACCAGGCCCATAGTGTAGGTCTTCTACGGTCGACGGAATGTTCGTAGCTTCTAAATCCTCGACCTCGCCACCGTCTAGGTGTATATCTGCCCTTAAGCAGGATATACATTTAGACAAGAAAAAATTAAGCACGTTTGAGGGATGTTTTAAACTAAGAAATAATTTGTCTACATTTATCAAATTGCATGTATACTATATACGTATATTTAAGTATTAAAAAGAAGTGTTGATTTATCATGAAAATGGCGGAATTGTGGCAGAGTGTTACACAGCAAGGTTGCCGAGGGAGTTGCGAATCGGCATGCAGTCTAGCTTCCCGTAGACTTTGATTTGCAAGAAAATTCAACAAAGTTTTCAGTTGGAACATGTATAGTTTCCATTTGACAATAGTTAAACTGACGAAAGTGTAAATTTAAGACAATGCCACGCGTGTACCCAAAAAAATCAACATTTCTCGCAAAATTTCTGTAAAACTTGGATGGAAAAAGATCGTTTTTTGCTTCTAATTATTCAAAAACAATTCTCGTCAAGTAGAAGTTGGCAATATTACCAATATTTCTGTCAACTTTAAACTCCGTCGGCTCAATAGTTTTCGAGTAATTCTGCACGCCAATTGCGAAAATGTAGTTTTGAGAAAAACGCGTTTGAAGTTTTACATAGAATTTGAATTAAATTGCAATAGTTACTTGCGGGAATCAATTACTCAAGTAATCAGTTACAAAATAATTAAATGATCAATTACAGTAGTGATTGTAATTGTCAATTGTCAATTTAATTAGAGACAACAAAGAAATCGATTTTTTTAATCGCTCAAAATGTACATCCCGCCTTAACAAATCGTTCAAATTCCTCAGAAGCAACGTCACTTGACATCGTATCTACAACGGGCAGAAGTAAATCGACCTTGACAACAACAAAATGATCGAATATCGAATTAGTTTACAAAGTCCATGGATAAAAAGAAATTACCCGCTTGATTGACTTTATTTCGGGTGCAATTCACCTCAGGCTCTGTCTTATCCCAGGATACATTTTTTCTGTCCGATTTTCCTCAGATTCCTTATGATGAATTTTTAAAGGTGAATTCGTACGAAACCAGCAGAAAAGGCGGAAAGAGTAACAATCAACTTTTAGCAGATTTAAGAGCGTATCCGTAAGACGTTTTTCGCGGATTATATAGTAAATATCGTGTTTTCTTCGAAAGGTCAATACTTGGAGGCAAATCCTCAGAAATTGGTGTGTCTATGCCGTACGTCAAACGAATCGGTCATCCACTACGATACAAATAAATCCATTTTCTGTGGCTTGGGAATAACAAAAATACGACGATATCAAACAGCATGGAGATGAAGGGTTTTTCAATGAAATCATTCGCTCAAAGCACAGTCTCGTTAATTTATTCTCGACAAATATCATACATAATATAATAGTTGAGTGATTTCTTCGATACATTCCAGCGGTGTATTCGATGTCGCGAATTCGACTTCCGTGTCCCAAAATAGACTAACGACTTTTGCATTATTTTTTATCCATCAATAAGTATAGGTAATATCGTATTTTTTATTTATTGCCGAGTAACGATTTTTCATAGAATTCATAACTTTTTAACATCATAATTATCGCGAATATTGAAGATGTGAGTAGGGCGTGCTTAATTATTATTTCGACGTTCTTTACAGTGATATTTGCATCTCGGGCGACGGCAAATGAGTATTGATAATTCGGTTAGACATTTTTCTCATTTATTCCTTATACTGCAGGAATCGACGAGCTTCGTGAACGATGGGGCATATAAATATAAATATATTGTGTGTGTGTGTGTGTGTGTGTGTGTATGTATATAGCTTATAATTAAATAAATAGAGCCTGTATATAAAGCATTTCAGTTGAAATCGAATCACGACTGATCTGGTGCTTCTTCAACCTTGCTCACCAATTTTGCCTTCTACACAAAGTCCGTAATGTGTTTATTTCATAATCTTATATTTTTTTTCCAATAAAAACCGAAGTTAATCTCATTTACGCAACATAAAAAAACTGCACTCCATCAGTGGTCCAGTTTTTTTTTAATCTGCTCGGAATCGACAAGTGTTTCTTCCTTTTTTTGATAGGGCGACGTAAGTCGAAAAAAATTGCAGAAAAATAAAAGCATTGCTTTCGGATCCTTCTGAGCTGGAGTCATTAATACTAAAGGACTCTCGAACTTTTGGAGTGAAATTATGATTGAATACTGTTGTTGAAGAGCTTCGATTCGAATGTTTGGAAAACTTTTCTAAAATCTTTTTCGACATCTCCAAAACGTTTGTAACTTTTCGGCTTAAGAATAAAGGTAGCATTCTCGCCACAGTCACGTTTATAAATTTATTCTACGGTCAATCGATGAAAGCTTTGAAATATTGCGAAATATCCTCATAATGTAGTTTGTGTATCTCATCGAGATATAAAAATGTATAAAGTAATAAATAAAATGCCTGATATAGTGTTTAAAGTTCCAAAATAACAACGTTCCCTAAATCACCTAACCCTCACTTTTGTATCGGACTATTAGTTCAGTAGAAGCGACGAAAAGCCAGCACTTTTTAGCGTAGAATATGAATTTTCGACTAAAGGTAGATGGCTGAATACTGAAATAGAATTTTGCCCCGCCAATCGCCCCAACCCTAAGAAATAGGGCTTGAGAACTAAAAAAGCGCCTTATCTCGATAATTAATAGCCCGATGAAAAAATGTTTCAAACAAAAGTTGTTTGGAATAATAAAATACGTATAAAGTAACGTCTAATGCCCTATATTTGACAATAGTGGAATAAAAACACGAGAGCACCACTGACCCAGGCAAGGACGCAGCGATATGTCTACTCCGCTCGCACACGCATCAACCCCGAATTTTCGAATCGTTTTTGTGCCGCTATTTACCTTCAGTCAAAAATTCATATTCTACGCTAAAAAGGTTTTTGTCTCTTATACTGGACTATATCCATCCCGACTACTAATACGCAGACACTCTGCGCACACACTACTGTACTCTAGCGAGTTCGGAGATCGTGGCAACGTCGCAAGCCCAGCGCATTTTCGTCGTGATATTTAGTGTAAACTGAAATGCACAATTTGAACGGTGGGCGAAATAATGAAACAAGTATGACATAAAGGCAAATTTGTCGAACGAAAAGCATAAGAATGTAGAGGTTATGAAAAACGAAAATTTTATTAATTTACTAATTTGTATTGTGTGTGTGTGTGTGTGTATATATATATATATATATATATATATATATATATATATAATATATTATATATATTAGGGTGGCCGTTATTTTGGCTTCGGTAAAAAAATTAACGTCTAGCAAAAAAACTAATCAAGATATGAAAAAAAAAATCTGTGTAAAATTTGGACGCGCTGGGATAAGTAGAACACGTGCTACCGAGCAGTTTAATTTTTAAAAATAAATGAATTTTTTTAATAGCTGCACTGAAATATTTATTAGTCTCATAATATTAAATAAAAAATCTGGAATTGGGTACATTGATTATACATATTAAGAGTTACAAAATATATTATTTACTGATTTTTTTTTCATCAATCACGTACCGCAAATTCGTACCTTCACATGAAATATTACATAAGTAATAGCAGTTCATCTATGAAATGATTGAAGTAGTTATGTTATATTGAAGTAGATATTTGGTTATGTTCGGAATTTTTTTTTTCATATTCGGCGACAACTTGAAGAACAAATTGTATTTGATCTTCATCATAAGTCAATCGATTGTTATAATCGGTGATAAGTTTGATCCCCCGCTCCGCTATATCATTACAGACTCTTATTTTTTTAATCAATTGCGCGCCCATTTCATAACTCTCGTTCGAGTCCCCAACAGATACATTGGTGTCGAGAAAAGTACAATCAAATTTAAATAATTCAAAAAACGCCATAGATTCGGGACTCATAAAGAAATCAATGTCTTTATCGAGCAGAAAAGTTAAGTCTGACTGGAAAACCTGATACTGTTTGGAACCGCATCGTAAAATCGAAATAAATTTGCAGAAACGTAAAGATTTCACGTGTCATTTTTTTTCTATGTTCAACAATGGCAAACCAATTCGGTCGGTAATGCTCGGTCGGCAAAAATGAGCGGACGAAGCGCCACGACCAAATTTCGAACTATTTGTCTGCACTATATTTTGTATTATCGCCACTACAGTTGGAAAATCTTCTCTTAGGCTCAAGAAAAAAAAATATCATTTTGAAGCATTCAATACGCGATTATTATATTATTATTTGCATAAAAAATCCGCTCCGATAATTAATTCACTGCTTCGATTTTTCGCCGCAATGTGGCCAAACCGCGACGTCCGTTTTCAAATTTTCTATTAATTTTTCAATCTACTCACGACTGTACATAATTGATGGAAAAAAATCAGTAAATAATATATTTTGTACCTCTTAATGTGTATAAGGGTCATTCCATGTCAAATCGACAAATTTTTTACCTGACCCCCTTTGATTTCGCTGAAAATTTTCTATCTTTTTCTACCCCCCGAAAGTTGTTTTTCAGAATTTTTTCAAATTTTTTTTCCCGACTCAAAAAAAGTTATGAATTTTTGAAAAAAACCGCTCTTTTATTTTTAAATTGCCAGAACTTTTTCAAAAATTGACCGTTTGGGAACTTTTTTTTTTCAAAATTTTTGTTTTTAAATGTAGTTTTCGAACAAAAATATGAAAAAATTTTCAGAATCCCAGATATATGAAATATTTTAGTTTTTTTTTGAAAAAACCGTAATTTTCTCAAAGTCCGACCGTTTTTTTTTTGTTTTTTTTTTGCTCTAAAAATACTTCAACTAATTCTGCAATGATCCCCGTTAATCAAAAGATGTGACGACAATCGCTTCTAATTTTTTTTCTTGATTATAAAAAAAATTTTGTTGAATTTTTGCTGATTTTATATAACTTTGTTATGAAATTTTTTTTATTTCCTCGTGAAACCTCAAAAGTTGAAAAATAAAATTTTATTGGAGAATTTCAAGTGATTATCGTCCAAGAAATTGTTATTTTAAAAAAAAAATAATTTTTTTCTCTCATTGACGTTATTTTTTTACTCTTATGGACGTTTTTTTTTGGTACTGAAATATGACAACTTCAAAAATACAATGGGTTTAAAAGTTACCTCCAGTTGATACAATGTGATAATTTAAGAGCTATCGATTGTCGGTAAAAAAGATATCATCTACATTTCATTTAAATAATATGGAGGTTATGTTTTCAGAATAATTACATTGTCGTTGTGTTCATCGTGTCACGTAGACTTACTATTGCTAAATAAAGTACCTATTATTTATCGTAAAGTGCTGTTAATTTATATTTTGTTAACGAGTGATTACAATGCCGAAGTTTTTTGATCGATGTTGCAATCCATTTAATTTGGAGAAGCATAGAAAAAAAATATCCCTGCGAAATTTACCGGAGCATTTAGCAATTCGATACAATTTGTCGACTGATGAGCGAATATGTAGTTCATGTTATAAAAAAATGCTTCAGCCCTCTGTTGACAATACTTCTGATGAAAGTTAAATAAAAGATAATATAATTTGAACACATACAAAAAAATGTTTTTAATTTATTTAAAGATGTTAAGAGACGGTGAATTTATTTAAGAGTATGAAAAGTCCTTTTTTTTTTACTTTTTTGAAAAAAAATAACAATTTCTTGGACGATAATCACTTGAAATTCTCCAATAAAATTTTATTTTTCAACTTTTGAGGTTTCACGAGGAAATAAAAAAAATTTCATAACAAAGTTATATAAAATCAGCAAAAATTCAACAAAAATTTTTTTATAATCAAGAAAAAAAATTAGAAGCGATTGTCGTCACATCTTTTGATTAACGGGGATCATTGCAGAATTAGTTGAAGTATTTTTAGAGCAAAAAAAAAAACAAAAAAAAAACGGTCGGACTTTGAGAAAATTACGGTTTTTTCAAAAAAACTAAAATATTTCATATATCTGGGATTCTGAAAATGTTTTCATATTTTTTTTCGAAAACTACATTTAAAAACAAAAATTTTGAAAAAAAAAAGTTCCCAAACGGTCAATTTTTGAAAAAGTTCTGGCAATTTAAAAATAAAAGAGCGGTTTTTTTTTAAAAATTCATAACTTTTTTTGAGTCGGGAAAAAAAATTTGAAAAAATTCTGAAAAATAACTTTCGGGGGGTAGAAAAAGATAGAAAATTTTCAGCGAAATCAAAGGGGGTCAGGTAAAAAATTTGTCGATTTGACATGGAATGACCCATAAGCAATGTACCCAATTCCAGATTTTTTAATTAATGTTATGAGACTAATGAATATTTTAGTGCGGCCATTAAAAAAATGCATGTATTTTTTAAAATCAAACTGCTCGGTGGCACGTGTTCTCCTTATCCCAGCGCGTCCTAATTTTACACAGATTTTTTTCTTCGTAACTTGATTAGTTTTTTTGCTAGACGTTAATTTTTTTTTACCGAAGCCAAAATAACGGCCACCCTAATATATATATATATATATATATATATATATATATATATATATATATATATATATATATACACACACACACATATACATATATATATTACCGGCAATCTGTATAATCCGGTATTCTATAGAGTACCTAGGCATTCTATACAATACCAAATGTACGCGCGGGTATAACCCCCAAGCCACAAGAGTTCAACCCATGAGGACAAATAAATACCATTCTATTGAAACGATTTATTAAATTGATGCTTTTGAGCAAACAAAAGATGTTTCATTTCTCCATCCCTTTATACCTTACCTGATCTTCTGATGGCATGCTATATAATTCCTAGCTATTGCATACATTAACTAGGTACCCTATGTAATGGTTAACGATGGATAACATATTTTATACATTGCCTCGACGAACCCGGTATTGTATAGAGTAATTGGGTATTCTATCGAGTGCCAGCATTATACACATTGCCGGTAACATATGCAGATAATAGTAATATAAAACATTTGCTTCGCTTCTAGATACAACTAACGATGCACGCGCCAAACGCTTGCAGCGTTGGCAGGCAGATCTCCGGCTCTAGTCTGCTCCAGCCGCCTCGTGGCTATAGCGTTGCTAGACGTTGCACAATTCAAATCGGTATATCTTTGAAACTAGACCGTCAAAATTCTTGATGTTTTTTTCCCAACTTTGTCATATGTTCCTCTGTACATGCGATTTTTTTTTTTAATCTGTAGACAAGTTTCAAACTTAGTGCGTGAAAATTTCCACAGTTATCGATAAAAACACGTGTAAAAATGTACAATCTTTGATTGCCAATATATCGAATACAAAACGGTGGACCTCCTTTGAAATGTTGCACGTAATCACTCAATAGTGTTCTCAATGTGTGCTTAAAAGAAAAAAGAAAAAAAATGTATTAAAAAAAACGCCCTGGCGAGAGACTACTACTTTAAAGAGTTGAGACGAATAGAAATAGCTTTTATCGATAGATATGAAATACTCATGTATTTCGTCCTCCTGTATTTTATTTGCATGACTATGTATTCTTAACGCTGCATGAAAAAGAAAGCGCTTCGTAATATTTGTAATTATCCGTCTTGTGTCCAGATCGTTCACGAAGAATTTCTAGCAGCACCGTAGACTTCAAAAGAGACATAATTTATTCGTAACATGAATGAATCGTGACATAATTTTATCGTAACAATGCTGTGTATGATATTGATTGAGAATGCTGTGTATGATACCGGTTGATTGGGCAGTTATATCACACCGTCGGACGGTAAAACCGGCCATCGTGTTTCGGTATAATCGCAGGGTGGCTACTTCTATCAGGCTCCATATGTAAAAAAAGCTCACGCATCGAAGTAGGGTTCCGTAGCTTGTTGGGTACGCGTGGGATTGCAATGCTGAATAAAAATCTCAATTTTCACCAAAGCGTTTGCGAATTGAGCTCTTGTCTGAGCTAAATAACAATTTTCTACGACCAACCATATTTGTCAGTACTTGACATGTGACAACTCTTCGAATGGTGTTGAGAATGGGGAGGCGGATAGGCCATACTGTTGATGACAGTTGACCCGTTTTTTGACAAAGTTCATCGTTTGGCAGTAATCGCAATCATTCGGCTCGCCATATTTTATTGTCGTGAACTTGACCTAGTTTAAATGCCAAAGCGTTAGAAGAATAGGAAGGGAAAGGAGCGAGCCTCTGCTGGGCCAGACGAGCATGAGAAAATCCTAGTGCGGCTACGGAATCCTACAAATGGCGGATCAAAGTGACATTGGGTTTTCAACTGCGGCGTTTTTTGCTGTTGGTTGAATATAGCAACGAAGCGACCGTGCTGGCACAAGATGGTGCAAAATATGTGGACTCCGGATGTACGTGGTGTAACCCCTTCATGGCTTGGAAAATTACCCAGCAAATATCGTCGTTTTTACCTTCACTGGATTATAAAATCGTCTCTTTAAAATGGACTACGTTCGCCATCTCGGTCAACATTCATTTTTGGACATGCGCCATCGCCTACATATATTGACTAGAACTGCCGGCTGGAGTTGCTTCAAGTGATAGCTAACGAATATTTAGCATGACATATGCGGGGCTTGATTGATGGTCTTGATTTATGTATACAGGTTTTTTGTTTTTCGTTGCACGGTCCTCACTCGGCTTCGCTAACGCTGTTTGGGTTTGTTTAACTATTCGTAGTTGCGTCTCGGTTCGTCATTCTCATTCGTAAGTAGTTTTCCTTTTCAGCATAATTTACAAATCGTGGACGTAACCGTGAACTGTTATTCCCGGTGCTATCTCAACGTGCGCCATTTTTGGGCCGTCCGGGGGTTCACCGCCCCAGGCTCCATCCCGGCCATACTTTTCCGACATTCTTACCATTTCGTTAGGGCTCCATTCCGGGGAATCCACCCGGCTGCCACTGCCACCTTTGTTAACGACATTGGCCTCGTATGGATCTTCGCGACTGGGGCGACGAAAATCGGAAGAGATCTGTGGCAGAGGTGACGAAGCAGTTGCTACTGCACCAGCGTAGCTGTCGTAAATTGGATTTCGCTTCATCGAGGCGCGAGGATGGCTCGTTTTTCTCAGCATTGCCTGCAAACCAAGTTTCATTAGTTTTTCGAATTAAGACGAAACGCCACTTGGTGTAGTTTCGCCTTACTCTGTTGGTCTGTCGAGACACAAAACCGCTGCCTGCTGTTACATTTTATGCCTATGCCGCCTGACCACACGCGCGCGCGCGCGCGCGCGCGCACACACACACACACACACACACACACACACACACACACACACACACACACGCACACACACGGATAAGACGTACTGTGCTTAGTGAGCCATTACCATCAAATTTTCCCCAGCATGCGCATGTGTAAGGGGTGTCTCAAAATGACCTGACATTTTAAATTGTGCGCCATTTTTTTTGTGCCGAACATAAAGTAGTAATATTTCACAACTGGCATCAGGAAGTATTGAGGTTTAGTGATGGAGAATTACAAGATCGAGCAACGCATATAAATTGTGAAAATTCACTACAAATGCAGGGCGAAACGATGCAGTTATTGCAGACCAAGTTTCATCTAAAAAAAATGTGTTGACTAAGTCTAGGTCGGATGATCTAGGTTTGTCCAGGATGTCTAGGTTTTCCAATATATTGTAGAGTTCGTATGTGCACGGGCATGTATATATGCTGGCTACGTAAGGCAACATTGCGATGACCTGATCAGGCAACCTGATAACGGCCTCATCAAGCAACCAGACAAGGTCCATATGTGACACAACGCTACACTGTCTAGCGGGGCGCGAACAGGTTGACTTATGCGTGCCCTACCAGAACAGCCGGGCAACCCTGAAGCATCCTAAATCGCGGACCGTGTCAACATTCCAACGCGGGATGGGGTATAGCTCGTTCATCTACCTATTACGAAGTGTTGCAGCTGACCAGATAAGTGATCAATTGTTACCAATTCGTATGTAATGCAATGGTATCGGTCCCTTTCATTCAACGAGCACTTATCGTTCGCTCAATGAATACATTCTACGCTTAGGTATGATGCATTTATTTTTAACCTGGAAGTTGAACGGGGGTTCGTCCAGTTCATCGTTGTTGTTATTCCTGCGGCCAATTCGCTGCATCTCTTGAATAGGATTGATCCTGAGGAATCATAAGTTAGGTTAACATCGATTGCGTTCATTTATCACGTTCCCGTACAGTATACAGCTAAGAAAGATATATATCTGTAAGGTTCCTTTTTACAGATGATTTTTAGCCTTCCGAAAGGAACATTTCCATCATCAATATTCCAAGATGTCAATTTCGAGAGGTCCAGAAGATATACTAGGTTGGTAAGAAAGTCTTGCGACACAAACGACACCTTTTTACCAAATAAACATAACATTTTTCATTAAGGTAAGATTAATTTATAATATAGTCTCCCTTTTGATCTACAACTCGTATCCACCCACCCACACCCCCCCCCCCGGTAAACTTTGAAAGCCAGCCGGCCAGAAATCCTGAGGTCTTAAATTGAAAAATTCTTCAAGGGTATTTTGAAGATCCATTCGATTATCAAATTGTTTATCACGTATATCGTTTTTCAAAGTCCAAAATAAATGATAATCTGACCGGGCCAAGTCCGGCGAGTATGGTGGATGTGATAGTACTTCTCATTCTAATTCGGAAATCGTTTTTTGTGTCGTTGCAGCTATTACGTGGGGCCGCGCGTTATCGCGCGAAGAAGACGAACTTGTCGACGTTTACGACGTTATTGTTTAATAATTTTAAACATCTTCTGTAAACGCATCGAGTAGATCTCGCCATTTATTGTGGTATTAGGCGGAAGAAGCTTATAATACAACAAGCCCTCAGAATCTCACCGACAACAACTAAAACTTAACTCTCTTCGCGGGATGATTTAGGAGTTGGTTCTGCTTTTCCCCCTTGGGGTAGCCATTGGCGCTTTCGTGTTCGGTTAACGTATAACACCCAGCTTTAATCTCCAGTGATTCCAGTAATTCCCTTGAGAAAATCCTTTCTGTGCAAACGAAGGAACAATAAAAGGCAAATAGAAACGCCTGTCGCCTTGTTCGACTCGCTAACAAGGAGTCAATGACTCAAGTGCCCGCCTCCGATTTTGTTGAAACTCATATATGTTATGTAGCATTGAACGTTATTAGATACGAATTTTTTGTTTATCTGCGGAAAAATATTCTTTAGCGGGGAGACGACCCCTCAAAGAAAGGCGTACGCCTTCTTTGGCGTACCCCTTAATTTCATTAAAGAAAATTATTCTATAGCGGATTTTTCGTCGCTCAATATTCGAAGAATTTTGGTTTTTGTTTCATTGATATCGGTGGAGTACTTGTTGGTGAAAGTGCAAAACCAGCCCTTGACGTGCCTTTCTTTCAGGGATGGTTTCCTCCTTAAAACCGTTTTTCCACAGATAACAAAAAGACGTGTCTAATATTTTTTAATGCTTTATCACATATACGAGTTTGAACCAACTCGTCGGTGGACTCTTAAGTGATGTTCCTTGTAAGATAGTGATGTCTCCAAGATTATATTACTTTTCTATGTCCAAGCTCTTTCAAATGTTTTGAAAGCAACAGTTCTCCGGCTCGACCTAGGATTGTCTCTAAAGAATATATTGCCAGTATAGAAACGTTCAAACCAATGGGATACTGTTGAATGACGTGAACTACGTTAGTGTTGAACACACTGCACATATTAGTAGGAGCAGATCTTGCAGAACGTCCTTGTAGAAATTTGTAATAGGCGATCACTCCAAGTGTTTCTTTTTATCCATATTTACTACTGCCTGATCGCAACGAACGCGAGCGCCTTATATACTCTTTAGCACGGAAGTTCCTATAGCATTCTGACAATTTCTACTTTCGGATTATCTCGAACTGCTTTGCTAGAAAAAAATATTTAACCGAGCACTTTAGTGTCGCAAGACTTTCGTACAAACCTAATATTTTTTCAAGAGTTCCGCTAAAAGATCTCCAACAGATAATTATTGTAAGATATATTTTTGATGGAGTATTGAAGACGTATTTTTCAAATTATCTAATGCCCGTCCCTATTCAGACCTCAGAACGACGACATCTTTGTCATAAGTTCCTTCTAACTAAAAAATTGTACCATATCAGTAGTCGTGCTCACGTAAAAGTTGCACGAGAATTAGTAGTAGCAAAGGTGTCGAAAAATAAATTATTTGCAGAATTATCAATAAACTACGGAAAAAAAAAAAAAAAAAACGACGAGGTTGTATTGCCCTGCAAATTGTGCGGATGTTCGTACAAACAGCGCTGCATTTTGAATCAATAATTTTCCATATACATTTTTAAATATTTCTCAATGTGAGATTGAACGTGGTCAGAGTACGAGTTCAATAGGTAATCCGATAACTAGGTCAACGACGTAGTAATCTGCCAAAAACATATTTCAAAAATGTAATATTATCATTTATGTGAGAAGAAAAAAAGTATTACCAGAGTAAGATTTGAATACTTATTATTTTGCATGTTGACATCCAAAAGGAGAGCAAATTCAATTGAAATGTATAATGTTTACACTAAAAGGTACTGCAATTGATTTCAATATTACTTTTTTATACAAAGACCTTAATTTCCGTATCTCGAAATTCCGGCATTTGATTTAGCCGAAAAAACATCTCATAGATATCATAGATTCGATGTTTATTCGATCTCACACTTCAGACATGTTTGTGACATCTAGATATTTAGATATCTCATAGCTCTCTGTACATGGAGCATAAGAAATGTTCTCTTTGCGTTATCTTTTTAAAGGTCATTTGGGGTGTCCAAGTTTTGAGCAAAATATCATTTAGGACTCTATCTGATACTATTTGGCTTGATGGGTCTCATAAGGGAACTGAGTATCCAGCCTCAATGCATGTTACGGGTCTCGAAAAGCTAATAAATATGAATCCTTTTTCTCGATCAATGTCGACCATTCGGAAGGTGCAATTATCCCTCAAAGTAAATGTCTCTGGCGGTCATTGTAGCGTTTCGCCTCGATTGGTGCGGTGCTCATAAAATACTGCGCGCTCACTTGCTGGTTCCATCTTTTCGAATGAACATATTTCGAGGCTCATAACGCACATAAAGATCATTGGACAACGGAATGTTTACATGACAGTCTCGTCTCCATATTTTCGTCTTCTCACCGATTTCCGTTCGATGAGTCTCTCCTCATCTTGTCATCCAAGTCCCAATGATGCTCGATATTTTTATTCTCCACGTCAAAGTTTTGAGTGTTGTAACTGCGGATGGACGACGGTTGCGCGTTCATCGGTATCGGTGGTGGTGGAACCTTCTTTCTCGAACGTATGGATCCCGTATTTTCGCTCTTGGTATTCTAATCACAATTAACGTACAAGTTTTGAATCAAGGACTCGCAATTAATTTTTTTTTTTAAATTGATTTAATCAATTAAATAAAGAGTCATATATTTGCATTTTTATCGTAATTAGAACAGGTTTGACGATAGTCGTGGTCGGAAAGATCGTTGATGGATTGTTGATTTTTGTTGAACTTACTGAGCGGGAGCTACGAGGGCCAGAAGTCAATGCTACGTTGGTTCGGTTGTCGGTTGGGGGTTGAGAAAACGGCTTCGGTGCTTCTTCCGGAGAGCATTTCACTGGGACATTCGGGTCCCTGGAAAATGGCGTGTTGATTAAACTTTGGCCCCCGCTCGGGTTCGGCTGAGCTACGTGATGCGGTGATTCCGTTGTCTGGACCTCCGCGTCTGAAAGCAAGATATCAGGGATGGCCGGAAGGACAACACTTTGTACGAATATTACGAATATCTGCGTTCGGAATCAATTTTTTCGTCACTTACGATTTGCGTTTTTTAATTTCTTTCTTTATAGCCATTTAACAGCTACCGCAGTTGAAGCAATAAAAGTGCTCCTTTCATTTATGACAAAACTGACGATTCGGGTTAAAAAAAAACGGTTCAACCGATCGATTTGAAAATTTACAGGGTTTTTGGGCATGTATTGATGCCCAAAAACCCTGGGCATCAATGCATGCCCAAAAAAAACCTAGAAACATTGGTGTCATTGTCGCAATATTTGCAAACTTGCGCTGGATTTTCCAAAACGTACTTTTTCAAATCAATATTAAACTTACAAGGAGTCGGCAC
The DNA here is from genome assembly GCA_964007375.1 of Ophion obscuratus. Classification (NCBI taxonomy): domain Eukaryota; kingdom Metazoa; phylum Arthropoda; class Insecta; order Hymenoptera; family Ichneumonidae; genus Ophion; species Ophion obscuratus. The sequence continues at coordinate 137,203 of OZ023324.1, forward strand.
GAGCGTGGGGTCGGGGATTTGGCCGAATTGTTTTGTGGTGAAAGAGGACCCCTAGCACCTCACGTGATTAGGACGTAGTAGGACGCGCTACTCGGAAAATTTCGAAAAAAATCGATTCAAAGTCTCTTAGGCGCCGTATGAGTTTAAAATGTCAGGCATTTGTCGAGTCGCCGTCTAGTCTAGACGGTTAGAGCTCGGTCTTTTGCGCCGGAGGTCTCGAGTTCGATTCCTCCTTCGGATCTTATTTTTTGCTTTTTTTTTGTCATCCCAACAATTACTCACAACCTTTCTCATCCCTACATTATTCCTTAAAATTTATTTACATTCTTTTTTTTAAATTATTTTCATTTTTTTAAAATTATTTTCTTTTTTTTCCCAATAAAACAATGGGTAACGGTGGATTTTTTTTTATTATTTTTCATTGTAAAGTATATGAGGAGGAACATTGGGTTTTTAATGAGAATAACAAAGTTGATTAGGAAGAATTCAATTTTTATTCACACAATAATTATATACAAAAACCGCAGTGGTAATTATCGTAGAAACAAACAAAGCAATCATTTTTGCGACATCTTGCGCAACATATGAAAGCGGATTTTTTACAATCGCAGGGAGTTTGCAATACATCCGTACAAAAGCATGTCCCATTAATATTCATGAGAATGTTTCTAGTAACTGATCATTTTGAGGCAAACCAGGCGTATTAAATCATGTCTCGAAATATTGGTGACGATAATTGATGGTGTATTATTGAATGGATTTTTATACAATCTTCCCGGGAATTAATTTCACGATTCTGCTCTAACAATTCGCTGAAATTTACTAAAAACATTTTCATGAATGTCAATGGGGCATGTTTTTGTACGGATGTAAGCTCCCTTCGATTGTAAAAAAGTCTGCTTTTATATATTGCGCAAGATGTGGCAAAAATGATTGCTTTGTTTATTTCTACGATAATTACCACTGCGGCTTTTGTATATAATTATTATATGAATAAAAATTGAATTTTTCCTAATCGACTTTGTTATTCTCATCAAAAACCCAATGTTCCTCCTCACATACTTAAGAATGAAAAATAAAAAACCCACCGTTATGAATTGTTTTATTGGAAAAAAAAGAAAATAATTTTTAAAAAATCGTGTAAATAAATTTAAAAAAAATGTAGCGATGAGAAACGTTTTGAATAATTGTTGGGATAGCAAAAACAAAACAAAAAAAAGATCCGAAGGAGCAATCGAGCTCGAGACCTCCGGCGCAAAAGACCGAGCCCCAACCGTCTAGACTAGACGGCGGCTCGACAAATTCCTGACATTTTGAACTCATAAGGCGCCTAAGAAACTTTGAATCGATTTTTTTCCAAGTTTTCCGAGTAGTGCGTCCTACTACTTTAACTGCACGTGAGGTGCTAGAGGTCCTCTTTCACCACAAAAAAATCAGCTAAATCCCCGGTCCTAGGGTCGCGCCGTCTCCTTGTTAGGAAAAGAAAAAAAAAAAAAAAAATATTCCCCCTGCAATACCAAATGGCACTTATAGAAGATTCATTCAAGTTTCCGAAACCCACCTTCTGTTCGCTGTACGATCATTACTTCATGAGATATCGATGATCAAATAAAAAAGCTGACTTTTCATTCAATCGGCAATATCTCGGCAACGAATGGTCGCACAGAGAGCAAACCCAAACGAAATGGAAGCTAAAGGATCATGCTACATGATTTCAGCATTGATTTAACCAGGAATTTTTTTTTGAGCCCAAAAACGCTTTTGAGAAAACAAAAAATTCGAAGAAAAAATTCTCGCTATTTCTTACGATAGCGCCGAGCGAGATGCTAGAAAAGAAATTCTCCCCTTGATTCTTGAACTACAAATTTCAAGCTTCAAGACGCTTTTTTTGCCCCCCCCCCCCCCCCCCCCCCACCCCGTAAGACAATTTTTCACCGAGATACGGTTTCTCGAAGATCACTGAAAAAATGCTGCTGATTTAATTTGTTTGCTGACTGTATATTGTGGTATGTATGGCGAGTGTGTCCATGGCATATTGGTATACTGGTATGGGCGCGGGTTCCCTCGAATGAGCGCGTAGAAACGTGTTGCGTGTGGAAGACTAGTGTGGGCGTGATTCATCCTTTTTTAACACCGCGCCCCTGAGCCAAATATCGACATTTGTCACTCTTAAAAAGTTTCTACCAAAGTTTAATTTAAATAAAAAGTACAAAGTGTATTATAAAATTTGATTTTTCGGGAACTAAAAGTTTATAAAGTGCGTACTGTTTGCTGGCTTTACCCTGCGGGTTCAACAGATTTCTTTATAACCGTTTTTTCTCTTTTTTTCAAATTCTTTTTTTCTCCAAACTACAGCTGACTCTGTCGCACCTCTCGTGAGAATGTTGTCGTTGGCCCAAGGCACGGTTTGTCTCCGTAATGGCGCGTCCCAGGGCTCGTGTTCGTCGTCAGTCGCTGACGACGTTGCGGATCTGTAGAACGTATTATCATATGTAACGAAAAGAAAAATTAAAGATCAAAGGCACCGTGGCCTCGTAATGTTTCATTCAATGAACGGCACAAAAGCAGAAAGCAAATCACTGGCGGCCACACGGGATAAAATGATAAGCAGCAGCTGTGTCGTGCCCGAAAAACTCAACAACTTTCAGGCACATAAATTTTGATTTTGGATTTTGCAAATCCATCGTTTCACTTCGGCAGTTCTCATCTTTTCTCGTGATGCATAGAGATCGATTTGTTAAATTTAGTAGGATGTAATTGGAAAGATATTCCAAATTGAAATTACGGTTCCATTGTCCGTTATCATGTTTGAGCTTTGTCCGCGAAGTATCACGTTCCCAAGTGAGGTGCGCTGTGGACCTCACCCCCCTTAATTTCTCAACCGTTGATTTGTAAAACCTACAAAAGTATAGGTACCGTAATTTTATTAGAACTTGCGATTAAAATGATTTCGCTCAAGGCATAGCAGCAATTCCAGGAGGTATAGATAATTAAGTTGTGGCTCAGTTGACTCGGAAAATTCACTGCACTGCACAAACTTTGGCGTGGGTGGAGCCTCGTTAATAAAATATCAGACATCAAATATGGGGTCCTCATTCTGCCCCCCCCCCCCCCCCCCCCGCGCCTATACCGCTGAGTATTATGATGGGGATTTTCGAATAAAATGGAAATTAGTACATCATTAATGATCGCGGTATATATTATAGCGTTATAATATTGATGTTTCAAAAGATTGCAGAAACAAATTACAGAAGCATGCTTCTGTCTGATGTCCTTTTATTAATTTCTAGCAGAAGCAACTTATTCGCAAAGTCAAATTAAGTGACTTACCGCATTATCCCAGGCTACTATATATTACCGCCCCTTCGTTAATACTTTTACTAAATCTTCTTTCCAAACAGCTGTTACTGATTTAGAACTACAGGACATTTTCTTTCCTACTCACAAATCAAAAGTAGCAGAAAAATCCAAGAAATTTAACGTTGCCTTAGCATGTGGAACTTCAAGGGTGGAGGTTTAAGGCGGTCATCCGATGTGACAGGTCCGCAAAATCGCAACATTTTTCTTTGCGTAAATTAAAAAAAAAAAAAAACGTGCGCGCGTTATATGGACCCGGCATAGAAAACTAATGGTGAGTCAACATTTTCTTAGTGTAAATCGTACTTGAACTTTTAGACGCGTTTTGTTTTCAAAACTGTATTTTAAAAATAGTCTTCCGTCATATTTCAAAAACTATTGATCGGATTTCCCTAAAAATGTTATGGTATAGTCAGCACATCTATAGTCTTCACCCAAACTATAATACTTCTGAAATCTGCCATAGTTTTTTAAGCTGAAAAAGTCGAAAAAAAAATGACGAAACTTGGAAGTTAACTTTGAAAATCGTGCGGAAAATTCAATTTTCGATATTTTCCCTTAACTCGAGTTCCGGCGATAGTCTTGGGTCTACAAATTGAACTGCCGTTTGGTTTTTGGATTTAAGATGAGCAAAACTTCCGGAATCATGGCAGCCGTCAACCAACTTTTTTTTACACACGAGTGTCTTCCGAACGGTGTAAAGTCGATTCAACTTGTTATTTTTGTTTGATAAAATTTTGAGGGACTGTACAAATGTTAATAAATTCAAAGATAGTGCGATTTAAAGGATCATAAAAAAAAATTGCCCCCAAAAATACCTGTCACATGGGATGATCCCCCCTTAACATACTTAATATACAGCTAAAATGCTTATCGAGACATCACTGACCCGGTTCTTCTTTTCAACTTCGCTTTCGTCGGGTCGTTCATATATGTGCTGTCGAAGTACGGAAGTTCATGATGAATATCGAATGGCAACTTATGAACTTGGGGAGGTTTCGACTGGCCTATGTAAACGCATGCAGTCATGAGCGGATCGATTTTATCGAGTGGTACACGCTCAATCGTTCTCTGCAGACTCGCTTGCAGGGCTTGATTAAACAGATGGACCTTGGCGAATGTTAGAGAAGAAAAATCGATTAACCTAACTATCCTCTAAACTCAATTTCATTTGGTGGAAATAATAGGAACCATATGATTATCTGTAAATGTACAGTTTTGTAATTTCATCACGTTCGTTATTTTCTTTGTCTTCCCCCTTTGATCTTGTAATCATTCGCATTAAAAATTTGAAATAATTCATGTTGATGGTATTTAGTCAGTACTTTGGAGAGAAATGATTGCGATTATTGTAAAATAATTCGTTTCGGCATAGAAATGAGAAAAATTGCTCTCAATTCGTCAGGGTTTTGTCACCCATATTTTGTACGCTGTTTCCACATGGCAAATATCGCGATAACCATCGGTGTTTGAATAATACTTTAATTGAGAAAAGATTCCGGTGGAAACTTTTTGCAAACAATGGAGTTTGAATTCAATATTTGCGGTTAGGTGTTTTTCAATTTAGTAAATATCTTTTGTAATGATTACATTACAAATGGGACACAGTGTGTATACTTAATAAAACAAAGCAGATGAACTGGTAAAACTGTCTCTTTTCGTACATTGACGTTCTCTCGTTTTTTAAATTTTTTTATTTTTTTAAATTTTTACGTTGCTATTCGATTGTTCACAAAGCCTCTGATGACTTGTTTTACAATGTATGTTCGTGGATTTTGTGGATGGAATCGGATGGATCGTTTTCATATTCCATTACGGTGTGAAAGACGTCCGCGGAAATGTGACGTAGCGTAACGAGCCCGAAACTTTTGAGATGCACATTGGCATGCATATACATAACAATTAACAACAATAGGCATCTCTTTCGTACAATTGACAGACATTGATAATTTGAAGAAAAAAAAAAAAAAAAAGGAAAACGATCATACAATTTGAAAAAAAATGATGAAATGAAATGAAATGATGAAAGATGAAATGAAAAAGGATAACATTCCAAACAAAATTATCCAGTTATTGGAATGTTGAATAAGTTCTGGCTGTTTTTTCGTGGAAATTAATGCTTCACTTGAAAAAAATCATTCCTAATGCTCTGAAATGTTTCTAAACTGTTGTGTGATCAACTCCTAATGATCCTGCAAGTTAAACTGGCGTGCGACATAAGTCTTCATAAAGTAATGCCTCCAATTCAACACATTGAAATCATTCTTTTTTAAGCGTGTAAACCAACCTCTGCATGCTGTTTCCGCGACGGCGCATGCTCGCCGTAAGTCTCAACAAGAATTCTCTGTGCTGAGCTGCAAATTTCTTTTTAATAAAGTGGTGCAGTAAAATAACCCGCGAATACTCTTTTTTTTTGTATGAAATTTCACATGTTTACCACGGGAAAAAAAAAAAAATGGTTTCTTACTCTTCGGCGAAACGACATACGATGAATTTCAAGCTTGCTCATAGTACTTCTTTATAGATGCGTTACCAGTTTTCAGAAAACTACATGGACGCAGTTCTGGCAACGCAATCTGTTGGAAAACATCGAGAACTTATTCAACGGCCGAATAGATTAACAAATACGTATATACCGATGAGATAGCAAATATATTCTTCGGGAGTCGAATCAAATTCTACATGCCATCGGAAGTAATGCCTGATCGAGAATGATCCGTACTTGCTGCGAAAACTGCACGAGGTCTTGATAGCGGGCTGCGCGGTACTGTAGGAGGACCTGAAACATGCTCTTCGATCGCCATTTGCTGCAGTAATATTGCATAAAGTCCTTCGTCCCCTGATCCAGTTCCCCCTTCAACACCGGACCGACTTCCTTCCTCACAGCATGGCCCCGATACACTTCCGGCAAAAAATAAAAGCTCATCAAGTGGCACATACACAAATTTCGATCCACAAGAGACAAGCTTCGAGTTTCATGACGCGATGCATCGCGTGACGTCATCAACCAATAACGACACTTAAATACGTTACGTTTGTTTATCACCGTTTTTGCGATTTTTTTATTCCGCAGCTTATCGAGTAGTGGAGACTAGCCTAAAACGGGTAAAACGGGGGTTTTTTTTTTTTTTTTTTTTTTTTTTTTTATTTCGCGCCTCTGACACTAGTTTGAATGGGTGTGTACAAAAAGGTGGGGCGCGCGCGTCGGCCAATCACAGGTAGTTTCCCCGCAACGATAGGTAACGAGGCCGCAAGGTAAGTTGCAAACAAAGATTTGTGCTGCTTTTTATAAAATAACTGATGTTCCATGACTACTGATTAGTCGATTTTTGTTTGCGATGTGTTCTTGCTAGTTTAGTGACATTCTTATGCTATTATTTGGAAAAATACGTATGCCTTTGGGCGAGTCGGGTATGGGTTAAACGGGTACCTGATTTGCTCCAGTTGATTTCACATTTTGTTTTTTTTCTTTTTTTTTTTTTTTTTTTTTTTTCTTTCATTTTGTAGATGGTCAATAAGTACAAACGAAAACCAATCGAAAGCAAAAATTACAGAAGACAGAAATACTTAAAAGCACTCCCGTAAAAGAACAACAGAGAGAAAAAGAAGCGAAAAAACGAAAAAAAAAAAAATGTCGAGGATAGAGGCAGCAAAGAAAAACTGAAAAGATCTTGTACCTTCGACAAGTATGAAAAGACAGAAAAAAAGCGGAGAAAAAGGTGAACAAAATGTCCCAAACGGAATAAAAAGGGCACAAACGAGTGCCTATGCCTGCGTTGTGCAGCGAACTTTACATAGATCCACAGACAGAAGATTGGATCAAGTGCGATGATTGTGAGATGATGTGGGCTCGTGAAGCTTGCGCTTCTTATGCCGTCAAAGGGTCCTATTACTGCGACATGTGTCAAGAATAATTACGTGAAATTTGATTTTACCCTACGATAAGTGTGTGATTCTCGACTATAACAATGTATTGTTATAGTCTGATGTTATGGTTGTGATAGGAATATGAAAGAGAAACTGTTGATTATAAGAAAATACTATGCGATATCTAGCTATTAAGGTTAATTGATCTCATTATTTTAATCACTGGCCACTTTGTCCAAAAGCCCTACTAGTTTTAGGCACCCCGACGGGCAAAAAGGCTTTTTTTTCGCAGCGTTTAGTTTTGTTTCTTTATTGTTATTAATGAAGGTTTTTTTAAAGATTGTGACTGATTCATTGAAGATCGATAAGTAACAAACTCTAATCGTTCTAATAAAAGTAATCGAAATATACGAAGAACTTGGTGTTTTTTTGCCTTCAACCTTAGCTCCCCCATTTTGGGCTGGTCTTTCCTACCCAGTGAACTCAATGATTAAACGAACAAGTTCAATCGATGCGTCATTTACGTGTCTGGGAAAATCGTACCTTTCTGTATCATCAGCGCAGCTTGATCGTCGGACAGGTCCTGTGTTGTTGCCTGTCGCTGAATCGACGCCTGTTTCTTTACTGAAACGATGATTGTCGATAACTCTCGATTATTGGCGCAAAATAAGAGGGAAAGGGAATAATTCTAATCGATCGATTGTTGTTTCTCGGCTATTAATTTGTTTAGGAGACGAAGGGCGGTGGTAGGGTATCTGTTTGAAATATGGCAGATTACGCACCGAGTTCTTTCTTGACTTTGATCGCTTTCGTCGATTTGGTGGCCTTTCGCGCCAGAAAAGCCCTCAGCATGCACTGCACCTTTATGATTTTTTTCACCTGCGTCTCGTATAACCGCGAGAGATATTCCTCGTTGTAATACTTCAAAAATACTTTCGTCTTGCCGATTATCCAACCCTCCATTTTCAGTCTAATGAGCAGCAGGCGACAGTTGTCCTTCGTCATTTCCACGTTCTCGTCGAAATCGAACGCCAGGAATTTGTATCTTTAAAATGAAGAATCAAAACAAGCAGTCAAGCGTGCGTTGGACCCGTTTATTACGAGGTGCATTCTGATATTGAATTAAACCGTGTAATTATTCTGGAAAAGTTTGCAAAGCAATCTTTTGCTTTTTATGCAACGATATGTTTATTTTGCACAAATTAAACCTGTTTGGAAAATGCACACGACCGTTGAAAATAATAGAATGCATTTTTGAAATAATTGCTTGTCTGAAAATAATGATATCGAGATATAAAAAAAAAAATTTCAAAGCCGTCTCTTTTCGTTCGATTTAGAAAGAAATGTCATTCTACGCGTTTAAACTTGAATAACTCCTCAACCGATTGATATATAGTTTTCAAATCCGGTTGGAGATTCCAAAAGCTGTCCATTACACCCTGAAAAAGCTGAAAAATTTCGATATACTTATTTTTACTAAAATTACGTTTGTATGGAAAACGCATGTATTGCTGGTGATAATAGAAGAGAATTTTGTTTTCTTCAAATAACGTTAATTAATGCCAGTACAATGATATCGAGATTGAAAGAAAATCTTTCAAAGCTGGTCCTCTTCACTAATTTACAACCAGAATTTTCCATTATCAATTGGAAGTGGACTTATTTAAGTTCGAACGTAAAGCTCGGAATTCTTCATGAGCATCTAATGGGAAACAAATTATTGAGCACTACGACTTAGGTCACATAAAAGTGCCCACCTTTGATTTTGTTGAAGCTCATGTATGTCATAAAGCATTGAAAGCTATCAGACAAGTACTTTTCTTTTATCGGCGAAAAAAACGGTTTTAAGGGGGGAAAGCACCCGTCAAGAAGCACCAGGGTGTCAAGGGGTGATTTGGCAGTTACACCCAAAAGCAGTTCGCCGATCTCAATGAAACAAGAACGAAAATTCTTTCAATGTAGAGCGATGGAAGTTCCATTATAGAAGTATTGAAGAAAAAATAAATTAAGGTGTGACCCGCCTTTCTTTGAGGGGCGGTTTCCTCCATTGACTGTTTTTCCGCCGACAAAAAATACGTGTCCAACAGTTTTCAATGCTTTGTTGTCACATATATGAGTTTAGACAAAATCGAAGGTGGACAGACAAGGGATGTTCCTTGTTAATTTCACTTCGAGAGCTCAAATTTGGCATGCATTTTTTTCATGGCCGATTATATTGTTTGAAGGGAAAAAAGTTGATATTCATTTACTGCTCGATGTACCCTGATAGAAAAACTTGTCAAATTAAACCCGTTGTTTTTTTTTTTTTTTTTTTTTTTTTTTTTATTTTCCGTAACTGATTATTTCACAGTAACCGTCATACTTTTAAGGGGTTGTCTGGGTTTTGAAATTTCAAAAAAGGAATTAAAAAAATTATCCAATCGTACAAGATGTCAAGAATTTTTTTTCCAAAGGGGCTGGAATCGACGATTACATGTGAGTTAAAAAAAATCCGTTTTATTCATACTTTAAACTTTAACCGCTTTTATGGCAAAAGTGTATCTTTGAAGTCAGTGGGTACGATTTCTCAAAAACTAATGCACCGATCTTGTTGAAATGTTGCACACTTCTTCTAGATAGCTTTGACTAGTGATTGAACGAAGGACTTTTTTTTTCCTCTCATTACAACTGATTTTACAAGGCATTTTACATGGCCTAGATCTTATCGAAAATCGTACTGTTTTACATACAACTCCACCAAAACTTGAAATTTCAATTTTTTGTTTTGTTTGTTAATCCTTGGCTCAATCACGAACTATACTCACCTACTAACGGAAAATATTTGGTATTTTATTTCAGATAAAGCTATCACGAATTATCCTAACCACCGCGAAGATACTTCAGTCCAAGAGGTCTTCAATAACCAGTTCTCGACGGTTGAATTTTCAAAAATATTGTTCAAATGTTGTACATGCTTAAAGTTTGAATAAAATGACTTTTTTATTATACGTAAAAAAATTAAAGAAAATGTGTTCTTTTTGCATGCAAACCCGTGTAACCCGTTAATTGAAAGTATTCGCTCATGGCTATTTTTATGAGTTGTTGAACATTTTTGTTTACGAAAGTGTTACGGGAATAGAGCGGGACATGTTTGTTCGCGCGTTACCTCCGAAGAAATTCTTGAAACGGAATTCTGTGGGGATAACCGTGTTGTCGAGCTTTCGCTGTGTCCAGTATCGCAAGCGCACGTAGCTGTTGCTTCACAACTTCACGATAAAATCCTCGGGCAGTGCCTTCGAGATCGCCTCTCACGCAACGGACGAAGTGCGTGCCGCCGCTTCCACCGCCGATCGACAAATTCTTCAACAACTCGAGACTCGTTGCGCGAAACGTCGCCGCGCACGTTCGCATTTTCCGTGTTTGCGAGAATTGACCTCTCGACGTTGTGTTGAATTTCTGCTTAACGCATTAAAAATATATATATATAAATAATAATTGACGATCAATTTCCAGTCTATCGTAATGGTCAAAATTTCCTAGATGGGACTAGACGATGTGGATCGATTAAGGAGTAAGGCCACTGTAAATTTTTTGAAAAATCAATTTTTTTTTATTGCCTTAAAAAACAGGTTAAACCCTCTAGTTTAAAAATAGTTAAAATCCTTTTAACTTCTTTTTTTAATTTTTTCCAATAAAAAACTATTCGCAAAACTTTAAACGCGTTTTTCTCGAAACATGGTTTTTCAAAATGGCACGTAGCATAACTCGAACAATTTTCATTTTTTTTACTTGAAATTTTAACCAGATGTGAACATTTACATTATCTTGAGAATGTCGATCGGAATTTTCAAGAACTTTATTTATTGATTTTTTATTAACAAAAAACTTGCCGTTTTTTTTCGTCAAAAATCAATTTTTTTTTTCAAACGCACGCCAAATCCACAAAAATTGATACTTTTTAAAATCCGATCGACATTCTCTAGCTATAGCCCTCTAGATTAATGGTTTTTTTTTGTTCTAGATTCAAAAGTGCACCAGTGGTGCTGCGTGCCGCGGAGCCCTGGAAGCAAAACATGTCCCGGGAAGATAGCTGTGGAACCGCCATTTTGTTTTTTTTTTACTGTAAAAAAATTTTATAATAAAGTTTAATGTATGCCCGATAACACCATTAAAAGTTTTTTTTTTCAAATACCAAATCAAATTAGTGAAAAAACGTTTTTTTTTGGGCCGTTACAGTGGCCTTACTCCTTAATTGAAGATGTCGACACTTTGTTTCGAATGATCTGACTCGTATGAGGAGCGTCATTTTTTTTTTCACTGCTTGACCTTATCTTTTTATTGCGGTGTCTCATTTCATTTTTAACGCTTTGCGACTGCACACTGGGTCATTTTGGCCGAATTTGTTTTTTCTTCGCAAAACCGGGTAATCTTTTGGGCTGCCGTGCGGCGCTCGAATGTTCCCCCACTCCTACTCTATGGGTGAACACTCAGTCCCCATCTTACATCCTGCCCGTGTACTGAGGACAGCTGTCGAAAAAGGACCTGGGGTCGAATCGTTTATGCAGTAGTGCGGTGAAAGTGAAAACATTATTTTTTTTTCCCTGAAATTTGGTGTTTTATTACTACATACATGTAAGCGAGTTACGATCGAAAATGCTCATAAATATTTTTTATTTTTCGCTACTATGGTAAATTATGTATTTAAAATGCCGATCATAAAACTAAAAGCAACAGTCCGTTATGCCGGAGGGCTATGTGCAACGAGCGTCGAATGTACTTCGATTGCGTCGATTGCGGTAAATGCCAATAATAATAAGTCATTGAAGTCATAAAAAATGCGGAAAATATAAGTTTGCAACAATTAATCTGCCAAAAGAATCGATTTTTTCCATTTTTCGCTATCCCGAAAAAGCTCCAGTTCAAACCTCCGAATAAATATACTTTCTGGAAATACGGTCGACACTGTCGTTTTTTTTCCTTCGTATCTACAAACCTTCCTCTTTAAAAACACCAAAGGACTTTTCTTATATTTCGAAAAAAAATTTATTATCTTTTTCGTGCTGCAAGTACGGATATTTCAACGCATCTCCCACTTTGAACGAATGTTCACGAAGGGCACGAAATTTTAGTTTTTCTTGAAAAATAAATTTTGGGCGATAAAATGAGGATCGTTAACTACTACAAAAAACGTCCCTACAACGAAAATGCATATTCACCGAAATACAACGATCTGAAAAACGTCTGGGGTCAGACCGACCCCATATGCGGTCAGAGGTTCGTGGCGGAAGTGTGCAGTCGAAGGGTTAAAGTCAATTTTCCACCCAAAAATGATTCAACAGTATGTCTAGCGTGATCAAAAAACGACTTTTTTTTACGTGACCTTTCCTCATTCACTACTTGCAATGAGGTGAAATAAGATGCTTGTTACAATATGAGCCTTTGAGGACAGGTTCCCTTTCGTAGCGATGAAAAATTCGATTTCGACGTCATTTGCATCCTCAAAGTGTTTAGAACACTGTCGTCCGTAGAAGCAAAAAAATGGGGGTTTTTGTCAAACGGCTGCCATTTTGTTATCCAAGGGGTTTTTAGAAAACAAAAAAAAAAACAAAAAAAAAAAAAAAGGACAAGGCCCACCAAATTTAGTCCAGTTTAATAATTATTCAGCCGTTTTTGTTTAAAATGAACCGACAAGGCTGTGGAGCGCCCCGCCCAGACCAACACGCCGTGCATGGCTTTATTTGACAGGAGCTGGAGCCGCCGTTTCTGATTTGTTTTTCTTCAATAAAATTGGAATTTACTCTCCATTGGTAGAAGAATGAAAAACGTTAAAAGCCATTTCCAAAAGTATTTATTTTATATATGAATAAAAAATCCCGTGGTGCATGCATTTTTCACGCCTCTCGAGGGTAACCTCCCGTTAATTAAATAGACAAAACGAACCCTAATTTTGTGAGTCTCCTGAATCAAACATCCCCATTTGCTCTTAGCTGTTTTATTTTCCGATACTCTCGGCCTCTCGGCGATGATTGTCAAATTTCCCGATCTCGTCAATTGGTTGACAAACATCGATTTGAGTTGCGGGGAAGTCGAGAGCCGCAGGGTCTCGATCATTTCGGGTGGCACGAAATCACGATTCTTCTCCGCGATTTCGCTCGCGTCGTAAATCAACTTTCCGGTGTAATGCGCCACCGTGAATTCGTGAGTACCGACGGCTTTGACGTTGGTGCTTTTCGGGCGCTCACTGATCCTCTCCAGAATATACTGAGCGTCCTGGAGTTGCCTGGAGGCTTCGTCAATTATGTGAAAGAGACCGTCGTTCTTGGCCATAAGTTGATCGATCGCTGCCTTGTTATCGTAAAAGTGGAGCTGCTGAACCGGAATTTCCTCCTCTTGTTGTTCTTGCTACGGGATGCCAATTTTTATATACATTTGTATTAGAAATATTCCAAAATTTATGGTGGCCATCACTCTCGCTATTGCTCTAAACTTGTCACTTGAATTTATTCGAGATTTTCACAGACCTCACCAAAGTGTTGCCCACAGTCACTCGTTTTCTACAGTACTGCTGTATTGCAGTTGCACGGAGGCACATGTAAACTGTGAACAATCGGTGTAGGGCTACCCATCAATTTCTTCTTGAAATTCCAAACCCATTGAAGAAAATAATGCTTCAAATATTAATAACTAGCTTTCCCCGCCCACGACTTGGCTCGCGGAGACTTGTGTTGAATGCACCTTAATGAAATGTGCTCCTGAAATGTCTTATTAAGGCGGAAAACCAGTCTAGGAGTACGTTTTTTTAAGTGATTTTATACATTTTTTCAAACAAATATTTTGAATTTTTTTCGAAGCATTCCCTATGAAAATATGGAAAACGTAGCCTGCCACCTATTGAAGGTTGCCATCAGACTTTGCTGTTTTTGTGCACTCTGGAAGCTACAGTTTTCATCGGAAATCAATACCGTTTTTGAAGCGTACTTTGAGAACATGTTTTCCATCTATACGAACCTAACTCTGATGAAAAATTGAAAACTGCATTCTTTACAGGTGTTTAAACAAAAGGGTATAATTTTTTCCATTGTTTTATAAACGTTTTTTTTGCTATAAAAAATATACTTTAAACAATGATGTCACCGCAAACTTAGGTTCACAAAGAGCGTAAGTTATATTTTAAAAAACTATCACTATATGAAAATATAGGTTAGACACTTTTTCAGCTAGAGTTTACACAACTGGAAAAAAAACGTCGTTTCGACAAAAAACTCGTTTGAACAAAAACGACCGGTAACAAAAAATTTAAAGCAGTAATGAATAATTTATACTGCTTACCGGTTAATCAACGATGAATTTTGCTAATAATTTATGGAATTTGAAGATAAAAAAAAAGCTTTCTTGAGTAATCTAAACTGGTTTGCCGCCTTAAGGAACACGTAGGATTGTGTTGAAGAGCATTGATACTAATTTCCAAGTAAAACTGACCAGATATTTTTTTTACCATACAAACTTTTCCACCCCCTTTTCCCCTTAAGGATTGAATTTCCAAAAATACTGAAATTTCATTAATTGTGCCTAGGAGTAGTTATACAAATTTTCAAGCAAATTTGACCCGTTGTTTTTTTTTTTTTTTTCCCCCGTACAAATTTTGCCACCCAACCCCAACTTTTCGTGTAGACGTTGAATGTCGAAAAAAAGCTAAAACACGTATTTTGTTAATTGTGTTGAGGAGCATCAATATTAAGTTTCAAGTAAATCTTGTGACAAGGTTTTTTTTTTTAAATTTTCCATACAAACTTTTCCACTTCTTTTTTCCCCCTTCGGAGTTGAATTTCTGACAACGCTGATAAACGTGTTTCGTTAATTGTGCCAATGAGCACGAATACCAAATTTCAAGTAAATGCGGCCGGATAAAACAAATTGTCTATATGAACGTTAGGTCCTCTTTTTTCTCCTCAAGGGTTAAATTTCGAAAAAAATCTCTCCTTAAATGGTGCCTACATAAGAAAATCAACATGTCCGCCAAATGTGACGTTTCTACATTTAGGCTGGGCGATGATGATTCAGTCAGTCAGGCCTCTTATACACATATATATGTACATTTATACAAGATAAATTGTATATCTGAAATTATTATGTCTTCAACTTATTATTCAATTATTATTTAATAAGTCAAAAACATTGATTTATTACTGACTCGATTTTTGTTTTAAATTAATTTAATAATAAATTTATGATTTTACGAATAAGCGAATGCAGAATATGAGGAAAGTGCGTCAAACGGGAAAGCGATGTGATCCGAATGTGAATAAGAACATTTACAAACCATTTCCCAGGCGAATATCCTTTGATTGTAATGGCATTGCAGTTGCTCATTCATAGTATTCACCACTAACTGTTCGATTCGATTGATCGCGAAACACTCGAAGCCGAAGAGGTCAAGGATGCTTACGCTGAACTTGTCACCGCTGCAAATAAAACAAGTCATATCAATGGAAAGTGAATGATCATACTGTTTCTTCAATCAGCTACGAAAGTCAACAACAGTTATTACACGTTTCCAATGCGCATCATTGAAGACTGCGAGTGATTGATGGGCGGTATTTGAAATTTATTAGAAAGGAAGTTACGAAATTATTACTGAACGCGCATCTGCTATCAATCACTTGTATAAGAAAATTCTGGAATTCAATTCTGTAATTATACTACGATCGTATGTAATCACTGAATACCACGGAAAGGAGGTTTCAGTTTTTCAACGGGCTATTCGTGTTAATAACATTCAATATTGCGTATATATTTTTAACAATTCCCATATTAAGAATATATTGAAGAAAGTGAAATCATATTCTGATACCCTTGTTAAGGGGGGCAACACCAACATGTTGGGTATCGAAAGATTTCTCTTGCTTCAATAACAATAGGATCCATTTTTTATATTAATAGAATATTGCTTTAATTCATTTAGTATGAGTTTACTTATTTATCGACGTCTTAATCAATTCGTGAGTTCCAGGGCACATCACTTCGAATCGTGATACTTGGCAAATGAAGCTGAAAAATGAGAATGGCGAATGGAACCTTAATTTTATTTTCGAAGGCCTTTCCAATGACATCCTACTCGATGGGGTACGCGGAAAAAACGCCCACATTTTACAGATAGAAAAAAAAACCCAAAAAATGTGTGCTTTTTTTAAAACATTTGACGACCAGATTTCAAAGTTTTGACGACTAATTGAGATCCTCAACTTGGGCATTTACTTAAATAGTTTCATGCATTCGCTCATTTTTATTCTAACGAGGTTTAAGCTTTACCGCCCATCCACCAGTGTTTAATTAATTCAAATAACAACAAATATCAATTTGATAATATCCATTCGTTTTCAGTTGAATCAAGATATGTAAATGCGTTTTGGAGCCGATATGATTTCATTTTGTAAACAAAATATCATTAATCGAAATTTTAAACGCTTTTTTTTTGTCGAAAAAAACATTTTTTTCAGATATACTTTTACTTTTTGTTATCGTTCATGTTTGTAGGATTAACTTGACATTTTACGCAATATCCTTTGGTACATTTTCGTAAGAAGTACCGAAGACTTTTGCAAAATATTAAAAAATCTTTTTGCAATTAATATTTTCATTACTATTGTTCCCGAAAAAGTGCAAATGTCCGTAATTTCTCGAAAATCAACGTTCCCCCCCCCCCCCCCCCCCCCCCGAATCCCTGGTCCTTTTATAGTATTACACTCTGTATTAATAAGTGCTTTGGTATTTTGATCCAGGTTCGATCCCAAAAGTGGAAAGAAATTCCGCCGCGGCATGACATATCCTATTGAAAAAATGTCAAACTAATTTTGTGCATTCTGTTTTTGCTTTTTTGGCTGGTCGCGGCGACAATCGTAAATGATTAATATCGTTGCTGATTATTTTTAATTATATTCAAAGCCTCTTCCGTCGTTCCAATTACTACGATGGTGTTACCGCATAAAATTATATTAAAACGATTGATATCATTTTCAGCCATCTAATTAACGCAACAGACGAAACTTTTCGGCCACTTAAAGGGGGCTACTGTCAACTGTGACGGAACAAAAAAATCGTTGTTTTTTGCGTTTTTCAACTCTATCCCATCATAGAATTGATTTCCACTTGGTGGTAAAGTCGATTTTGGCATTATCGAGAGAGCTTCGAAGTAGACGCGCTCTAGCGCGGCTGGCCGCTGCGCGTCCCTGGCAACCATTGGGTACAGTTGTTTGGAATTTATACCTGTATATACACGTATACTTGTATACATCTGCTGTATAGTAGTCGTCACTCATTGCACTGTGTGAGTAACAGGACGCTCTACCGGGGCTAGTATTGTATAGTTTGGTAAACTTTAAATGCGCTGTTCTTGAAACGACTTTTTTCACCTGGCGTTGGTGATTACGGAAAAACGGCTTAACCAATCGGCGAAAATTTTTACCGCATACTCAGCATATGTTTGGCTATGGGCCGAAACAAAATTATTAAAAAAAAATATATTAATTTCAACTTATAATTTCGCCCGAATTATGAAGAAAAAGCGTGTTTTTCGAAAAGTTTTGCAAATAAACAACGCCACTTTGTTATTTTTCAATATCAAAAATAATAATCCTAGTTCGGGCGATAGCGACACTCGTATAGAGTAAGAATCTTTTTGATTTTTTTGTTTCCGATTACCTGGCGGGCGCAAATCATCATTGCGAGCGACATACGTTTTTTATGCCTTTACACGATTATATAAGTTGTTAAATAAATATGCATCTACATAGAAGAAGAAAAAATTGTTTTCTAGTCTGTAAGAGTATACCGTTGAGCGATAAAAAAAATGTTGTATCGTTAGATGCAACAGTCTGACAAAAATATAAAAAATAGCTTATTTTTTTCAGCCGTCACAGTAGAATAGCACCTTAAAGTAATAGAGAGAGAGAGAGAGATTTTTTGGTGCGAAAGTTCTCGAACATATAAATTATCGTACTTGAGCGTGATTCCCATGGAAAATTATACGAAATGAGTTAAAAAATCTTCGATATGATTGATACTTTGACTTAACGTATTGCTGAAATTGTCACGAAATGAAACTTACAATAACATACGCATGACTGACAATTTTTCGTTGATGCTGTTGACAATCCAATCGACGAGACGTTGGTAAAGAGTATTTGCTAATACGTCACGCGCTTCTCGGGCTTCTTCGCAGGTGTGTCGCCGACGTATCGCAGCCCCCTTTCTTATCAGGCAATAATTCGTGAGAGCCCAGATAAATTTTTTAGGGCTTACGCCCAAATGATCAGCAACTAAAGAACAAACGTACGTGAATTTGCACACATGATCGGAAGCCACATGACCGGAACGAGCCACATGATTCATGATACGACACCCTCCATATACAGGGTGTCCAGTTATGAATGGATAATCCTGCAACTGTCGATAGGTCAGAGCATGTCCTACTATATGCTGGAACTTGAGTTTCGTTAAGTTCCACGCACGGTTTTCGTGATTAAAATCATCTGCTTTTGGTTTTTTGCATGCCATTTCTACAAATGATAACTTTTTTCGACCCGGTTTAAAAAAAAAAAAATAATACTCTTGGTTATTTGTTTTATCTAGAAAAGTCTTCCTTTTAACCTTAAATGTTAAGGAAACTTTGATGAAAAAAGATATTTTTCTTTTCATAATTTTCACACAAACCAATTCGAACGTTTGACTTTGATAGCCTGCGCTGTAAAGAAAAAATACAACGCAGATCGTGCCAATTACATCGAAACGTTGCTTAGGTATTGAAATGGCATGCGAAAAAACAAAAGCAGATGAATTTTTTCAGAAAATAACACGAAGCCCGATGACATTTCGGAAGCCGTGGGACTTTTGATAAACTGAAATTCCAGCATATAATAGGACATGATCCGACCTATCGACAGTTGCAGGATTATCCATTTATCCAACAGCCTGTATGAATACCTGTACATATGGTACATACCGGTTTCCGCGGTAGCGGCGTTTTCGACCTCGGCCTCACCGTTGTTACCTTCCGTGAACCTTACTTCGCCAAGTATCAGAATCGCCGCCAGTGCCTTCCAAATAACTTGCTCGTGTTCCTCCATCTCCAAAAACTTGAAAATCTCTTTCATCTCGTGGAACTTGAGGCTATTACCGGCATGATCGTTGCGTACTTTAAAGGAACGCTTGTTACCCGAGCTCTTGTCACCGATTCTCAGGTAGCGAAATTTGTGACCGGGTGATAGCGCGTACTGGTGCAATTTGTTCGTTGCCTCTAGGCCGTCGTAGAAGTAGTAGAAAATGTGAAAGTTCGATTGGTTGCTAAAAAACAAGACGTCAAGGGGAATTTTCGATTATCCAACTTCTGGAAAATCGTAGTGCCATCGTCGTGGCACATTCGTTTTTCAGGCGGAAATTAAGCTGATGGCTTTAGAATAAGAGGCGACACCACTTTTCGAAATATTGTCCATCTGTCTGGCTGCCTGTTTACGTGAATTTCGCGTCAAAATGACTAAACGTCTTTTCATCAACATTTCGCATTTGAAAATAAACGTTTCCAGAATTTTTCTGCACTATATTTCATCCGGATCCATCAAGTAGGATCCGAGGCAATGTGATTTTCCTCACCCAAAAACAATGGCGGGCGATATCCGTTTAGTATTCGCACACTGACAGAAATGTATGGGGTTTTCAACCATATTTTAACTATATTTTATATTTCCCTAAGGGAACAATGCATTATGTATGCAACTGCCAGAACAATAGGTTTTCATAAAATGGATATTGCCTGACACGATCAAATATTTTCATCTCCACGATGGTAATAGTTAACAGGCTTCATATTGACAATATACATTGACTAAAAATGTTGCCCTAGATTCTCACAAGTAGCGCATCACTTAAGGCGGGAGCCTGAATTAGAAGGTCCGAAAAATCGTTTATTTTTAATCGCTTAAATCGATTGATCAACTGTCCAATAATATATTTACAAAGTTACAGGAGCCAATTGTAAATGTTTTCGAAGATACAAGGCCAAAAGGAGAAAAGCCATTGATATTTGACATTGATGTTTCCTCCTATTGATAACTTTGAAGCGCATTTTCTCTACTTTTCATGTTCACAATTTTTCCAAATTGGTGGGCGTGATAGCAACAAAACTAAACGACCTATTAAACCAAACCAAAGTTTATTTTCTACAGTATGAAGAATCTCTCCCAAGTGAATTTAGAAAAGTCCCTGAAATAGCATTTTTTAATCATTTTTATAGCACGTTAAAGTGTGTTAAAACACCCTTTTTTTCAAACTTGAGAAAATTTGTAATGTCACGATTTTTTCAGCTTTTTCTCAATCCACCCAGAAGAAAAATATATGGCAATCGAACATTTTATTGGTTCGTTTGCTTCAGTCAAGAATTACGAGCTGCATCTTTCTCGCCGATTGGGGACTGCAGTGGCAAGGCGCACATGGAATACGTTGATAAATCTCCAGTCATTTATTGTTTCATCTTGACATTCTTTTGTTTCTTCTACATTTAAAATATACATGAAAAGATACATCAATGTTTGCTGGTATCACTTGTGTTTTCCCTTCTGAAAAAATCCCCGCCCCCCCCAAAACACTTTTTTTAGACCCTCTAATTCAGGCTCCAACAAACAAACAACATTCTCAATTTAAAGCAATGCACATGAGATGCAACATTTTGTCCTTTAATTGATTTTTAGCAAAAGTGACAATTTTAATAATGCTGATCATAATGGACGAAAAATCGCAGCGTTTTGAATTCTTGAGGGCTTCTTTTGGATACTTTGAGGTTAGAAAAAAAAAACCAAAAATATCCTTAGTAAAGTCCATTATTCGTAAAGTTATCTCAAGTTTAGCAAAAGTCCCTAAAAACGCAATTTTTTACCTTTTATGGAATCAAGTTTCTTGCATCGAAAAAAAATGTTTACCCAAAAACGACAATTACGCCTTATAGAGGGTACGTTTAAGTTTACAAAACCCTCTTTTTATTTTTTGTACATTGATTAGTTCCCGAGTAATGAATGCTCAAAGTTAAAAAGGTAATTTTCGCTTTGAACGATGACAATTCAGCGAAAAATCATCGTACAAAGCTCATGAACCTCTCAAATTAAAGATGAAGCATCAAACTAAGAAAGCTTTAAAACGGATGTGCTGTTTTTTTTTAAATTTATTCAAGACTGTGAACCTGTCGAACGGCAATAAAAAATGTTGCACTTTTTTTTCATCTGATCTCTCTAAGCTTACTCAGAAACGGTCGACAATAAAGATATTTGACCTCGGGATCTCAAAACTACTGACATGAACCTTAAGATTTGCTTTTTTTTTTTTTTTTCATTCATCTACGACCATTTCTCGCCTTTTGAAAATCGCCCAAAAATTTAGAAAACTTTTCGTATTCTTTAATATTTGTGAGTAGTGTAGGCAACTCGCGAAATGTGCTCGGACTATTTGATTTCCCGTATATCACACCAAAGAAAAAGTACATCGCATTGGTAAGTAGTTGTACAATTAATTTGCAACATGGTCACGAAAAATGGCGCTGTAGTTGTTGAACTCATGTAACGGATTACATTTTCCATGTCTGTAAGTTATAACACGTAATTCATAAGAAGTAAAAACGGTCACCGTAAAGTGCCCCTCTCTAAGGAATATTTAGAAAAAATGCGTATAAAATGATTTTCAAGTAGTACACGTCCCCGTGATGGTCAGCCGTCCGGGAGCTCCTAGCAGTCTGCCGGCGGCGGCGGCGGCGGCGGCGGCGGCGGCAGCGGCGGTATGTCTTGCTCACAAACATGCTACTGGAATACAGCGGACTGGAAAAAGTGATGCATACTGACCGGTCACGGGTGGAAACTCGCCACTTCTCGAGCTGATACAGCCAGAATATCGCGCCGGAAGCTTTTCCGGTCGAGCCGTAAGTCGTTTGTGTTTGGAGAACACATCTCGTGGAATTTGGATTTAGAGGTGTCGCGGCGTGACAAAACGCGTGGATCAGTTGCATCGCTTTCATGACTTTCATACCCGTGTCTTGTAAGCCCTGTTCGGATAATCCTTGATTTATTTCCCTGATTTCTTGGCTTGCTTGCACAGGACGCGTTGTCATCGCGAATACATAGGTTGTCTCACCAAAATGACCTGGCATTTGAATTTATTCATAAAACGTATTATTTATTTGAAAAGGACGAACATTTTTATTTTAATATATGGTTAAAGCTTGTCTGACATTTTTTTTAAATTCAATATAACATAAGATTAGTACTCTATGTTAGCCACGCGAAAAATGACGCGCAATTCAAAATGTCAGGTCATTTTGAGACACCCTTTACAAACAAATGGCCATACGACTTTTCAACCATGTTACTTATTAGTCCAAAATTAATATTTTAAATAGCCTTGATTTTTGGATCGTCACAGTAGCCTAAAGCCTCACTCCTTAACAGACGAGTTACGGACGAACGATTTAAAAATTATACAAAGTAAAGACTTCCAAATTGCTTCATAATTTTTTTTAAATAAGTAATAAATCGAATGAAATCGATAATCGGTAATCGACAATGAAATCGATAATCCATGATAAAATCAATTCTCGTATCTTCAGCAAGCTCGAGCACCCAAATGCCGATATTGAGGAATCATCATAGTGGAAAATTTTCAAAAAAATCAATTTTTTTGCATTATCTGATAGTACAGACGGTTAGAAACATGGACCCGACTTCGTCGATTGATCGTGAGTAGACAATTTATATAAAAAATTTCGCACTCGAAACCTTAAGCGCGTTTTTCTCGAAATGTTCTTTTTTTAAAATGTTGTATACTCTCAAAGTAAGAGTTTTTAAGTTATGAAAGTTTTTGTTGTTGTTGAAATATTCATATTTTTTAAAACGAACAACTGTGAAAAAAATCGTCTAATTTCGATACGTTTTATGTTCCCCAAACCGTCGCTATTTTGTCAATTTTTATTTTAAACAACTTCCATAGCAAGATAGCGGCTCTCGTACTGATTAATAATCTTTTTAGAAATTCTGTTTCAGATAATATTTACGGCCACAAGCGTGTACACCGTGAAAAATGATTTTTCGCGGAAGACATTTTCAAATTTTGCAGAAATGTAAGAAAAATAAAAATAAACGTTTAAAAATGTATTTTTTTGTTCTTCACGAGTGCTTTCGTTTGACATAAAAAAATCAGACTGATTAGCGTATTTGAAGTATCGAAAAGAAAAAAGGCGAAATTCAGCGATTTTTTGACCCGTCAAACTGTGATGATTCCTTAAAAGATAAGCTAATTCATTTGACGGTAAGAAGATTAGACACGATTCATACTTTGCCCAGGTACATGAGATGTTTTATCACGTGGAGGACGTTGTACGTTTTGCCCGAATGACTTTCGCCGGCGAATAAAATGTGCTGTGGCTCTTGGTTGTGAAAAGCATCCTGATAAGCGCTATCAGCTACGGAATAAATGTGCGGGGCGTTGTCGGACCTCGATTTGCATTGGTACTTTGTATGTGCCTGACGAAAAAAAATCATTTGTCATTTCCAGTCTTACCTCTGGCTGGTCCAATTCCCAAAATAGCAGATGCCTTACAAGGAACATCGCTTGATGGTGTGGCCGCCGTCGATTTGGTTAAAACTCATATATGTTATTCAGCAATAAAAATCTGATCTTGAAATCGTTACTTGTCACACGTCTCTGTAGAATCACGTACTTGCCACACTGGTATTGATTCACACCCCAGCGACAAAAATTGTTATGAAAAATGGACGTTTGAATTCTCTTATTTGGAAATTTTGTCAGATCATCTAGGGAGTTGACTTTAAAAGACCATGTAGGTTACTTATAAAGCCAAAAATCAAAATTAACCCCTACCTGCCACACTTCTCCTGCCAGAATACACATTAGGGTGACACAAATTTCAGCTCTACTTTTTTTCCTTTTTATCCATATCCAAATATCTACTTTTAAGAAAGAAACAAAAATTGTCGCGAAAGCTGCGAGTGGTCAAAAAATATTTAGAGGTCGCTCAAGCCTCCTAAAAAGCCTCAAATTTTCATTAAAAAATCGACTTTTTTTCGTCTACCTCTTACTCTTGAATTTTACGCTTTATAATTTTTAAATTAACCTCGCGAAAGATCTAGCCGGTCAATTAATACTTACAAGTCGCTCAAGAGCTTCGAAATTTCAAATTGTCGCGAATTTTTTTCCTCTTCTCAGTCATAAATTTAACACTTTGTAAAATTGTCAAAACAATTCATCCTTTTTTTCTTTTTTTCTTTTTTTTTTTTTTTTTTTTTTTTTTCAGAAATGCAGTTTTCAAACCACCTCACTCTTCCAATCCGACAAAACGGGGGACCTATAATTTTGTTTACGGACAAGAGCTGTAAAGAATTATTTTATGAGAACAAAGATTATCATTCTTGGGTTAGTAGTGTGAGGTAAATTTGAAAAATCTGTTCCTAAAGAAAAACAATTAATTGTTTTGAAAATTTTACAAAGCGTAGAATTTATGAATGAGAAGGGTAACAAAAAAATTGGGTGAAAAGTGAACGAAAAGAAAAATCGATCTTTTCGTGAAAATTTGAATTTTTGCATGGCTTAAGCGACCTCGAAATTTGTTTTTACCGCTCGCAGATTTCGCGACTATTTTTTCTCTTTAAAGAAGACAATTGGATAGTGAGAAGAAGGAAAAATAAATAGAGCTCAAATTTGTTCCACCGTAATAATACACATCAATGCATTTTCCCATGCGAAACAAAGTGGATAGCTTGCTTCGAACCCCACAGTGTCAAGTAAGGGTTAAGGGGAAAAGCACCGCTCAAAGAAGGGCGTGTCGAAGGGTGGTGTTGCATTTTCACCCTCAAGCAGTCCACCGATCTGAATAAAACAAAAACCAAAGTTCTTCTAATGTAAAGTGACGAAAAATCCACTATAGAATAAATGAAAAAAACATATATATATATATATATATATATATATATTAAGGGGCGAGACGCATTCCTTTGGGGGATCCTTTCCCCCCATAAAAACGTTTTTCCACCGTAAAAAAAAAATACGTGTCCAATAGTTTTCGATGCTTTATCACACGTACAAGTTTCAAGAAAATCGAATGCGGATCCTTCAGTGATGTTCCTTGTTAGACGCAAAATGAGTATTGGATTTTTGAGGAAAAAAAAAAATGACGACTCACATGTGGTCCGTAAATGTCTTGAATTTCATTCGCATTTATTATGAGAAGTATGTCTCCTACAAACGTGTGAAAGAATCCTCGACGCAGTCTCGCCTGTAGCTCGTCGAGTACCGCGTCCTCCGTCAGGACTTGGAGTGCAGCGAGATCCTCCGTTAGCATTTGTTCCGGTGAATCGGTCTGATGAGTCTAGGAGAGAGTTCGACATGGATTTACTTTTAGGACGTTGAATAAGTTCTCGCTGTTTTGCAACTTTGTCAACAACAAAATTGACTTGCCAGAACTGCGTACGTGTAGTTTAAGGCGGGAAACCAATTTAGATGACTCAAAAAAATCGATTTTTTTAAATACCATCAATTGTTAGCAAAACTAATCGCTGATTAACCGGTAAGCAATATAAATAATTAATTACTACCTTGATTTTTTTGTTTTCAATTTGTGTACGCTCTAGCTGATTTGTTAAATTGGAGGCATTACTTCATAAAGACTCATGTCAGTCGCTAGCTGAACTTGCAGAACATTGGGATTTGATCACACAACAATTTGGAAACGCTTGAACGCATTGGGAGAGATTTTTTAACATCAAGCATTCATTTCACGAAAAAAAAAAAAAAAAACATTGACAACTTATTCAACATGAAAACATTGTTTTTAAGCCTCAAATTTTGTCAATTGCGACTATGATATGGAGGCAACATTCCTTTGGAAAGTCTTCGTGTCAGCTGAAAGTCTCTTTATGTTCAATTGACGTGATCTCGGTTAGCCCATAATCAAAGTCTTGTCGTTTCAATGACCTACCTTTAGGAATCCCTTGCGTACGATGACATCGGGCTTTCGTTCAGGTTTTCCCCTCTCAGAGAAGTCCATGGTCAGCGCTTTTATTTCCTGGGTCAACTGTACGCGAATACGCAAATATCTTTAGTGTTGTGTGGGTTTCGGAGAGCTCAACTATTCATTTGAATACAGTTAAGGGACCATTCCAGTGTAAAATTAAAAACAACCTCTTTATTGCATTATCCAAAAACATGGACTTTCATAAACATGGTGTTAAATTTTGGCAGCGAAATTCGAATTATTCCGCCTTTCTTATAAAAAGGCATTCGACCATGGGTATCCATGAGAAATAGTCGAAATCCGTCTATTCCCGGGCTCTAGACTGGTAGTCTCCTCTAAGGCAGGACACAACTGTGATGGGCCAGAAAAATCGATTTTTCGTTGATGTTTATTGAAGTTTACATATTGAAGAATATGTGGAAGAAAAATCACATTTCAATATTGAAAATTATCCAAGTAACAGATGATTCAGTGAAAGCATGACGATATCAATCTAAAAAAAAAAAACGACAAGTTCCGTAATTGCAGTAGCTATCGTACGTGGCCGTTTTTCTCTTAATTTAGTATTTTTAAGGCCCCAAATGAACGTAAAAATTTCGTCAAAATCACACTTCTTTTGACACCCCCAAATTTGCAATTTTTTTTTGAAAAAAATACAGCTACCTACGACTGATGAAACTTGATTATTTTTATTTTTCAGACCAACCATGGTCACGTTATTTATCCGGACTGTTGGATCACATTTTTTATACAGAGGCTCTATTATGCTTTAATAACGTTGTTGAGGTTTTTTTTAAAATAAACATTTACCCGAAACAAGTTCAATGTATGCTTGATAACATACGTTTTTTTCTTCCAATCCCAAATAAATAATTTAGTAGACAAGAAAAATTTGGAATAAACGACTCTTTTTCGGCCTGTCACAGTGGTCTCCTCCCCTAGGAAGGGTCGACCGTTTCACCGAAGAATTTTTAAGGATTATAATTTTTCACATTGTTTTATCTTTCCGAACAGCAAAGCACAGTTTCTTACGAAAAATCTCGAATCTACCCGACGTTAATATCGCTCGCTATCATATTCACTGCACTCACTGACTTAAAAAATTCAGCTCAATCCTCGATTTTTAACAGATACTGTATTCAATTGTCTACACTTTCATATACTTTTGACCAAAAATTATGTAGCAGACGGTACGAAAATTTCTAATTTGATCTTTTTTAGAACATCTACGTCAAAAAAAAAACATAATAACTATACTCCCGCGTTCATCAGGTAAACGCTCGACCCTACCTGAGCATTACGAAATAAAATAAAAATGCTGAATCCACCAAGAGCGCATATGATAATTATTTTATTTAACGTAGCATGTACTGAACTAAGGAGGTTGGAGCGTTAGCCACAATCCATGATGGATATATGTGTGTGTGTGTGTGTGTGTGTGTGTGTGTGTGTGTATAATTGTCAAGACTATGCTGAGTCCTTACGTTTTTTTTTAATTTTTCACTACAAAAATCCAGAGATTAAAAATACTGCAATGTATGTAGTTTTACGTGCGGTTTGATGGACAAGACGCTACGGGTGATGTAATTTTTTTTGACTATTTAGCACCAAGATAAACAATTTCTAACAACCGATCAAAGCAATCTGAAACTTTGTAAACATTCCGAAAAAAAACCCTTTCTGCCCATCGTAGAACATTTGCCGACGCTGTATTTTTTGTTTGTTTTATTTGTTTTGTTTTGTTTTGTTTTTTTTTTTTTCATAATAATCATCGATATTGTTCTACTTTTTCGAGTTAGTAGTAAAACAAAAGTTTTTCTTGTTCACGTAATAAAAATATGATAATGCATATTTTTGCCCTTTAATTATATGTTTCATGAAAAATTAGCATCTCCAGAACAAATCTACACCTCGTATGCATTTCTTTAAGTTTCGTTGGAAAAAGAAAAAATGATAAACCCTCATTTGCTTCAACTGGCCTGGTCCAAGCTTCTTAAGATAAAGCAATGATCGTTTCCATTGGAACAAATTCTTACGGTGTAATCATTCTCCGGAAGTTCCGCAAGGAACGGGTGCTCCATGATTTCCGCCATGAAGGGTCTGTTTTCCGGATTTTTTTCCAGACATCTAGCAACAATGCGTCATCATTTTTCCGCTCCTCGAATGCATTGTTTCTTCGGGAAATGAACTTTGTGAGTTTTTCGATTGTTTATACTTACTCAGAAATAAAATCGTTAAAGTTCTGTGACCAGTTGGCCGGTCGGCTGAGTCCCGGAGGTGGATTCCTGACGATCTGAAAGAGCGCTCTGGTCGGGTGCATGCCCTGAAAGGGTGGTTTCCCTTCGGCGAGCTCGATCGCGGTGATACCGATCGCCCATACGTCAGCGCGGCTTCCATATCCGATCGGACGATCGGTGTTGCTCATGACCACTTCCGGCGCCATCCAGCATGGCGAACCCACACTCGTCTCGCGCTTTCCCATCTCACCCTTGACCATTCGCGTTAACCCGAAATCCACGAGCTTCACTTCGCCCTCTTTCGTCAACAGGATATTGCTGCCCTGCACGTCGCGGTGAATCACATTGTTCTCGTGCAGATGAACAAGCGCCTGAGCAAAAGAACATTGTATCCGCTAATCAATATCAGCGCGAACAAAATTGTACGGCTTTTTCTCAAAAAGACTTTTTTTTTTTTTTAATCGGTCAACACGATATTTAAAAGATCACCGCACCGATCAACTTCACATTTGAGACGCTGGCGAACAGAGCCGGACTCATCTATGGATTACTTTTTTACAGCAGAGGTCAGAAACCAAAATAACCAAGTAGAGATGAGATAGAATTTTCACAACAATCACATACAATGTCATCATCGTCGTCACAAGTTCGATTCTGCTTGAAAGCGCAGTTTTAAACCAATTTTAAGATCTTCAGAGCCGGATTTGATGCAAAATATTTTTGAGGCTGATAATGGTGTGCTCGAAAGACAGGAAAAAAAGGGGGAAAAAAAATGATGACGGAATGTGGACAAGTCCGGTTTTGGTCGTCAGCTCCTTTTTTTACAAGCTTCTTTCATTAGAATAATAAATAAGTTCTCGCGGTTTTCAAACAGATGGCGTTACCAGAAGTGCGTGCGTGTAGTTTAAGGATGTATTGCTTGTACCTTCCCTATCAAAAGTTACTTTCGGCGAGAATTTGGACTACTTTGCGATGAGATCGGAATTTAAAAAATTAACCACATTGAAGATGCTAAGAACATTAATTTCCGGTAATAATAATGCAAAAAGTTATAAGTAAATTATTGAAAAAAAAAAGTTGTTCGACAAGAGTCCGGTGAAGTACGTTTTTTTAATATTATAAAATGAATTTTTAGATTTTTCTGAAAAAGTATGAATTTTTAAAGAATTTTCTATTGTCATTTTAATTTTTTAAATTTTACAAAATCGACGTAGAGTGACAAATTTTCAGGATGTTTTCGGACGCAATGTTCTATATTAAATCCAAGAAGTGTCCGAACGGGTATTGAACGAACAGTGTTATAGGTACAGCCTCTGAAAAATTCCAAAAACGGGATATTAAAAATAGAGAGAAAATTCTTTAAAAAATCATATGTATTAAGAAAAATATCATAATTCATTTAATCAGTCAGAACAAGTCAAGTTTACCGGAGATCATTTGAACAAATTTTCGTTTAAACTAATTATTTATAAATTTTTAGCATTTTTATTATTCGAAACCAATGAGCTTCTTAGCATCTTCAATACGATGATTGATTTCTTGTCAGATTTTAATGTTATCGCAAAGTA
Source organism: Ophion obscuratus (assembly GCA_964007375.1). NCBI lineage: Eukaryota > Metazoa > Arthropoda > Insecta > Hymenoptera > Ichneumonidae > Ophion > Ophion obscuratus. The sequence continues at coordinate 167,268 of OZ023324.1, forward strand.
CTCAAAATTCTCACGGAGTCTCACTTTTGGTAGGGAATGTACGGACAATATATATCCTTAAGATGGTAACGCATCTATAAAGAAGTAATTGGTGTCTCAAAATAATCTGGCGTTTTAAATTGCACGCCACTTTTTGTTTGTCGCGAACGTAGAGTACTAATCTTTGACAACTGGCATCAGGAAGTACTGAGGTTTAGCCAATTACACGCTCCAGGAAAGCATAGAAATTGTTATTTGCTGCATTGTTACTGCATAGTTATTGCAGACGAAGTTTCATAGTCGTGTTATCTCGCGCCGCGGCAATGTTAATTCGGCAACTAGGGTCGTGCGGATTTGACGCTATTGGACTACTTTCGATGGGCCTTTCTGAAAGGAAAAGTGTATGCCAATGATCGACAGACCATTCTAGAGCTCAGGGAAGCAATTGGCTGTACCATTAATGAAATTAGTTCGAAATTGTGCCGAAATGTTATTGAAAATTTCGCCAAAAGAGTGAACGTTTGCAATCAGGGACGAGGCGGCCATTTATCAGATATTGTGTTCCACACATAACCTCTATGTTTCTATCTTATATTAAAATGAAAATATTTCTACTTTCCAAATAAACAATACGTTTTATTAATAAATAATAATGTCAGCTCATTTTGAGACACCCTATAGGTGCTCATGTGGGTCTCGAACGAGTCCGCCTAAAGAACTTTGGTCCACTGAGGGCCTAAAAGGGCGTTCTATTTCTACCAGCCGCTGGGCGAGCCTTTTGTATTTTTTGGACAATAAAACATTGATTTGCGTATCTAGAGATAGGCAAAGTAGACCCTGCAAACCGCATGTCGATTGCTTCATTACAACTGTTAAGAAAAAATACAAAAAGCCTTGTCTTCGGACCATCCCATGGTACAGCCGATTTTTCTTAACTTTTCATTTACGTTAGTGTTCAGATGGTCATTAAATTATTGCTATCAGTGCACTTTATAACCATGACACGAAAGGACATACACAGAACGAGAACTAAAATATGCTTTTTTTTTTCGCGAAAACTAAAAAACATCGTGGAACATACATGGGGTCGATTAAGATAGTCATAGATTCGAGGCGGCATCTACATTTCTTTTTTAGATGTCGCTTTCCGGGCCACCCTGTATAGATTCGTATGTATAGCTGTATGCTTGGAAACTTTTGTCCATTCTCACCACGGTATAAGCATTCTCATTTTGCGTGTAATTTGCCGGTATTAAACGTCAAGGCAGCCTGATTTACCGCAAGAGTGACCACGATTCGCAGACGACGATTCGCTACCGGGCTCTCGTGAAACACATATCCTACTATATTATGTGCTTTTGCTCGAACGGTCCGCCGCCGGGAGTAATAATAATTTACGAGATATTCTCGCTCCACTTTCGAAACACCCAACTATGTTTTAATGGAAAAATATTTAGGGAAACATCGTAACTATCGCTTACATAAGCGTCATTCATTGACAGATGTAATTTGAGCAGTTTTCAATCTCGAGAGGTCTTACTTTTCGAGTCTTTCGGATTGCATTATTCAAAACTTTAATTTCCAGTTTTTCTCCGTTAAACCGTTGTATCTAAGGACAAACGAGGAGGGTTTGAAACAAAAAGATATTGGCAAATATCGCGTTTGTGTTTGGAGTGGATTTTTTTGTAGGTCTTTTTTGATGGACATTCGCGGGAAAAATGACAGTTTTCATCACCTCGAAGTGGGTTTGTTTGGTGAAAAAGTCGAGTCGTAATTAACGTTTCATATTGGTTAAGGAATGGGCAGTGCTAGTTCCCGAGCAATGAGAAAAGAGCTTTTTTTTGGAAATAATTTTGTACTTAAAATATTGTTAAAACGATCGAGTGTATACCTTAATCATTTTTTCGCACGGTATTTTTGTAGTGTGAGTTTTGAGCACACTAATATTAAACAAAAATGATTAGATTTCCATTTTGTATTTTATTTTTTGAGAACAGATTTTCTATTTTTGATATTATCATTTTTTTGGAATATTTTTTCCAAAAAAAGAGACATAACCCGTTCTTTCTTTTAACGTAGCTATTATATTAAAATATGTGCATTGTAACGTCATGAGTAGACGAATTTTCTCATTTTAAGAACCATTCCTGTACAACGCGTGTAGATAAGAACGTGCAATGAAACTTGCACCTTTTTTTTATAAAGATAATTGCACTTGTATCATAAAATTGTAACTACACTATAAAATCCCATTAGAATTAAAAGTACTTCATATATATGCAAAATGGAAAATGCGACACGAGCTGCAGTTGGAAGGAATCCCTCTCGATCGGGATTCCCCGATGGGCACGACGGCCTCGGGCCACTCGCACCAATACCATAGTGACTGACCAACCCAACGCTAAGTCACTAATGATTTAGTGACAAAATGCCGGAGTCGTAAATACGAAGGCATTGCGCTGGTCCCTTATGTATCATCACACGTATATACATATGCATACACACACACACACACACACACACATATTGTGTGTGTGTGTGTGTGTATACGGGGTGTCCTGTCATGAATGGATAACCCTGCAACTGTCGTTAAGCCAGATCATGTCCTACTATACGCTGGAATTTCACTTTAGAAAAGTCTCACGGTTTGCGAGATAAAAATTATCTGCTTTTATTATCTTTTTTACCCGGTTAAAAAAAAATACTGTTGGTGATTTGTTTTATCTCGAAGAGTCTTCTTTTTAACCTTAAACGTTAAGGAAACTTTATGAAAAAAGATATGATGCAGAATTTTCGTTGAAACCAATTCGAACATCTGAGTCTAATAGCCTGCGGTGTAGGAAATATGTACTACGCATATCGTGCCAATTACTTAAAGAAGTTGCTTAGTTATTGTCGATTCATATCATTTGTAGAAATGGAATGCGAAAAACCAAAAGCAGATGATTTGTTTTCAAAAAATACGTTAAAGCCCAAAATCTCTAAAACCGTGAGACTTTTACTCAACTGAAATTCCAGTATATAGTAGGGCATGATCTGACCTACCGACAGTTGCAGGATTTTCCATTCATAATAGGGCACCCTGTACGTATGTAAAAATGTATATACACGTTTGCTCATCCGCAATACATAACATTCTGTATCGCATTTTCTCGCAGAGTCCCCGCGGTAAGAATGCAGCTCCATTATGAAGAGACCCATCCTTTCGTCAGGACACACCGGGGTGTGCGATATAATATATGCCCTACGCGTTATATATCTGTGTATACGTTGTACACATTTTTTTTCTCCAATCGTTGTATATATTAAGCACGCGAGGACTCTTGCGCTCGCCAGGTGGACCACGAGACACGCACACGCACGCACGCACGCGCGCGCGCGCAGACACACACACACACACAGACGCACAGCGCGATTTCTCGAGCCCAATGCATTTCTTCCTGTCAACTCCTTTATTTTCGTCTTCCAATTTACTGTCTTTTTGCTGCGATATGGAGAGGGTGTGTAACGAGCTCCGAGGCTCCAACACATTTGTTTTGCGTTTACGTAATTACCAAAGGGAAATTACGAAATAATTGTGCAGTCGAGAACAAAACGTTATCTAACGAAATCATAGTTTTTCCTGTATAGAACATTTTTGAATAGTGGAGAGAAAAAAATTAAACCTGCAATTTTCGACTCAACTGCGGTGAGAGATTCGGCGCTCGCGTGGGTGGCTTTTATGTTTTACTTAGAGGGGACGTAGACAGAAAGAGGTAACGTTAATAATATACATTATAGACATCTCACTTTCTCTCTCTCTCTCTCTCTCTCTCTCTCTCCTTCCGTTTCACGAGCCGTGACGACGTCCCGCTCATGGGGGTCGAGATTGCAAGTGCCTGCGCACTTGCTCCGTGTCTGCAAGTAACGTCAACGAGGACAACTCCGACTGTGGCACTTTTCGAAGGACATTCTCATTGACTATCCACACATGCATCGTTACAATGCGTCACAATTTTATCATTTGACTTTTTTTTTCACATGACCGAAAATTTAACTACCTTTAACGTATTTTCCAGCGACTCAGAGCTAAAGTGGGAAGGAAAGCTGACGATACTGAAAATGCAAACAAGATATGCCAAGACATTTTCATTTCATAATTAATGGCGAATTTTGGTTAACGGTGATTATGCTAAATTATTTAGCAATTATTTGGAATAATTGCCAAATATCCAAAATTTATGGTTTCCAGAGTGTCAGAAAGGATTTACATCATTTGACAATTCCAATAATTTGGGAATGCGAGAAAAATGATTTCACTGGATTATTCATTATCTCATTTAGTAGCAGTATCAGTAGCAGCAGTCGTAGTAGTAGGAGTAGGAGTAGGAATAGCAGTAGCAGTAGCAGTAGTACCAGTAGTAGTAGACGAGCCGCAATAAAATTAATAGCAATAAAAAATATGTGTATAATCAAGTATCTGTGTACATTCATAATCTAATTTTTCCAAAAAAAAAAGAAAAAAAAAAAGAAAAAGCCAATTATTCGGAAATGCATGTTTTCGGACCAAAGAAGCCAGCAGTCGAACGTCATAATTGTTTTCGCCACAACGGATTTAGCGTATCTTGAAGCGTGGTGACTTTGAATCTTCCCGCAACGTTAAAACCCTGTCCCGTTCGGGACACACAGCATCCTCGAACGTAATATCAAGCCGCAATTATTTCATAATGACGTTGTTCCTTGTTCTCCATCTCTGCTATTGCACAGCTAACAGTTACGAAGTGGCTGATGATGTTTTCACGCTCGTACAATTCTGATTCAATTTTCACTAATAACTATATTTCATACAGTTATTCAAAACCAATGCCGACGGTGGTAACTTTTATATGTTTACATATTCCGGTGGCTTTGATCTCGTTGCATTCACCTTAAAATTAAATCAAATGTGAAAGACAGTCCCGTGGTCATAGAAAATTTGAAAAAGTTGGCATTAAGTGTTCTGTTGAATTTGTTTTTTGCTGTTGATTCCACTTAGCGACGAAAGTGAATATCCGTTAAGTAGTTATTTCAAGAATAATATTCGATAGCAAGTATATACTTATAATTTGGTCCATTATTAATGCTACTGTGCATTATTATTACTATTACTAGTATTATTATTGTTGATTCTATTTATGCCAATCATTGTCATGGGATCATCGGAATAATAAATAATGTAGTAAAATTCCTTTGTTGAGTTCAATGAATGATTTGATAGGCAAAATAATGAAAAAGATATTTGATGTTTGCAATAAATTCATAATATTTTACAGTTGTCGTATTGGTAAAACTTCACTAGTGTTGATGGAAGAAATTGCCGTTATTATAAAAAAATTCGGATTAGCTTCAAATTAGAGATAACAAATGACTTTTTGATAAGGCGATTTTGGGTTAAGTTAGTCGTACGTAAAGAGTTGGGAAAACATTTTGATCTTCTCACCTTGATGACTTCTTTGAGAATGTAGGCGATGTGTTCTTCACGCATCTTCCTGTCGGCCGCCACAAGCCCGCGGACGAGATCCATTACCGGACCGCCATCGCACAGCTGCCGAAAATAAATATGGACGTACAAGTTAATTTCATACTCGTTTGGGGATGATGATGCGACTAATAATAGTAGGAATAATAACAACCGTAAAAATAACGCTTTACGCGAAATAATAATAATTTCGATACGCAAGTATTGTCGTACGCAAGTATGTTCGTCACAATCAAGTGTATGTTAAATGATAATAATGACGATGAATATGATGACAATGATAATGATGACGATGATAAAGATAACGGTGATAATGATAACGATGATAATGATAACGGTGATAATGATGACGATAGTATCGATGACAATAATGATGATGAAGATTATAATAATGATGCCAATGATGATGACAATAATCATCACAGGGATGATAACAATAATGATAGTCATCATAATTGTAATGATAATAGGTGATGGCATTAATGTTAATAATAATGATAATGATATTGATATTGATGACAATGATAATAATAATGTCAATAGTGTCACAATGTATCGTTCCGACGAATGATATAAATAGATATATATATATATATATATATATATATATATATATATATATATATATATATATATATATCACCTCATGCTAGCAGCATTCGAAGATGCATCACTCGGTGTGCAATGTCGAGTCATATAATGGGAAATGTTGCCCTAATTGCGGAAGTAATTCTGCAGAAACTCTTCTCACCTGCAGACGCGGATTTAAATTAAATCCTAGTCGCAGTTTCTTTTGGCTTTTATTGAAATCTCCGGTGGCGAACACCCGTCGCGAAAGCGTTTATATTCATCGCGGTGTCTTCATCATAAAGCGTGTGAAACACTTTGCGCGGTTGAGTTGTTTATTTGCTCTGAAAAGGTCTCCCCGTAACTGCGCGAGCCGTGTAATTTAATGCATAAAGCACGAGAGTCATTCTCTACACAAAGGGGCCAAATTTAACTGCAGCGCATTTCGTATCGGAGTATAGAAGAGGTACTCGAAAATTTAGTCAGTCAATTATCTTAAACCTTTCTCATCGCGATTTAAACATTTTTTTGGCTCGTTTCAGTTGAATTTTTTTATGGTGAAAGAATAATCAAAAAAAAAGAATTCTCGGCTTCCAAATTTTCCATTCGTGTTTTTGAATCGGTGTTAGGATCTTTCTTTCTCGTGGATCATTTTCGGACTGTGGACGACTCGCGCGAATGCAGCGTATAATTTTTCACGATTGCTCATCGACTTTTATGACGTCTGAGCATAAAAGAAGTCCCAGCTGTGAAAAATTTCACACGACCATCGTTCTATCGCGAAAATTAGTGAATATCCGTACGTGAAAATGTATAAATTTATTTGTTTATAAAATGTATAATTTCGTTCATGGAATGGATGAATTCACTTGGAATTTTCAAAATAAATTTCCTTCTGATATGTATAAATTTACTTGTTTGCGAAATGAATAAATTTATTTGTTTATAATATTTATAAACAAATAAATAAACGTTGCTGATATTGTCAATGCTATTTTTGGCAAAATAAAAAGTATGCGTTTTTTGCAAAACAGCAAAACACAAGAGATCCAGTGTGTGAGAGGAAAGCAAAAAAAAAGGCATGCAAGTGCTCGAAATCGCAATGCCAAGAAGATATCTTGCGGGAGGAGAAAAGTCAGACGGTCTCGGGCTGCGTGTAACGACAATGTGGCTGAGATTTATAGTAGGCGATATTTCATATCGAGCGTTTACGGGCATAGTAGAGCGGCGCCGGTTCGCACACACACACCTTGCTTATAAGTAATACAGAAAGCTGACTTGCTTCTGGCAGCTCTGCTCACCACCGGTAGATCGTTGTATAAGCAAAAACGTGATGCCTGAGAATGCAAAAAAAGGACGGGGAATGGTGATGGAAGCCCCGTTCGAGCCAGGAATTGGAAACTTGTGGAATTTCCTTTCTATTTGTTGTTCTCAATAAATACGGCTTTTTTTTCAAACAAATAGGCAAGGTATTCGTATGATCGAATAAATAACACTATAGATGGCCTAGGAAAGCTACGACGATAATTGTAACTCACAATGATAACGTCATTCGAAATGACAAAGTATCATTTCAATTTCGGAGTACACACTATTGTAAAATCGATTCTAAATCGGAGTGATTTTTGTCAAAAACTAAAAGAAGAAGTGTCAAAATAAACTTCAATAAAAATAGAGATATTGTCTGAAATGTATAAATGTTTTTTTTTGTTGTGAAAAACCAATAGACGTGAAATTCCTTAAGACAAATAAGTAATGAAGAAGTATATAAATCAACTATAATAAAATAGAAAATATCGTTGAAAATGTATAAGTATAAATGTATTGGAGCATAATACATTCAAATCATTTCACTCACAGTCTCTCGTGATTATGACAACTTGATATTTTTCCGTTGTTGCAACAAGTTAAAATTTCATAAAGAACCATGCATCTCATTGTATCTTTCGTCCTTACGTCACGTGCAAGTAGTCAAGCAAAATGTCAAAATTGCGAAGTGTTGAAGTACGACAATCCGAGAAGTGCAGTCAAGGTCCTTTCAATTTCTGATCACTGCGATCAAGTTTTCTGAAACTTTTCATCTGAACGATAAGTACAACCGTTCAATGATTTTTGTTGAAAACAAACTTTGAAAGTGTTTGGGCCTACGTTGACACAGCGCCAAAATACGGTTTAAATGTGTGCTTAAACTTTTTTCTATTGTTGCCCAAATTTGTTGTTCAAGCTTAGTATAATATTGCTAAAGTTGATTGTAATATTTCTCAAGTTGCTTTTAATCTCAATAATAATTATAAGACTGATTAAGTACCTACAATAGTAGCCTAGGTAATTGATATATTATTATGTAAAATGTTTACTTAATAAAGATGACAATTTGATAGGCAAAAATCGTTGTTTTCCATTTAATTCCAGGTATAATGCATAAAATATTAAATTTGTGTATAAACATGATGTCAAAGTAACCCTTAATCTTTGACATAAGCTGCATTTCAATGCCTCGTCAGGGAAACCCCACACTCGAGCTTACTTTCACACTTGAAAAAAAAATATGTAAAATAGCGGGAGGTTGGTGGGGCTTGACTTTTTTATACATTCGATAACACATTGTTCTACTGAAGCAAAAAAGTTGGAATTTAGGATGTTACAAAAAGTTATCTACAAAAGACTTTCAAAACCTGTTCAAAGTAAGTAACCCCATTTTACGGCAGTCAAGCAAAATGTCAAAACTGCCAAGTGTTGGAGTACGGCAATTCGAGAAGTGCAGTCAAGTTCCTCTCAATTTCTGATCACTGCGATCAAGTTTCCAGATATTTATCATCAGAACAATAACCCCGTTTACACTACCAAAAACATTATATAATTTCAATAGGATCTATTTAAATGAAATAGGTTTTTTGCTTGTCTCACGGCCTACTCTTATTCGTTTCAAAGATATTTTTTCATTTGTTTCGGCTATTCTTTTTAAATATTAAATATATTCAAATTCAATAAATAAAGATTCGATGCAAGTAAATCTTTGTTTGCTTACAGTATACACTGTAAATCCAAGTGTACTATATGCATAAAATATTTCATAAATCGAAAATGAAACATTTAATTAAGAGTTTAATAACAATGATTTTGAATCGTAATTTGTCATTCCCTGGCCTTATGAATTGATTTTTTTCGAAGGAAACTCGAACCTACCTACCTATAGCTACGCACGCTGTCCCTATGCTACCGAGTGCTAGTGAAATACTGGTCGCAGATATGGCATAAGGGACAAAATAAATTTCCTACAATCACTTGTTGAATCACATACATTATATCAATTAGTTAATAACATTGTGATAATCAGAGAGTTTTATCGAATATCATGCTATAGATTTTTCAAACATAACCTATATATATATATATCCTCTCTCTCTCCTCCCTCTCTAACCCTACCCCCCTTTTGATGTGTGTGTGTGTGTTGCAATGAAGAAAGACCATTAGTTCAATCAAATATAAAAATGGTTGACTTTACGAAAATGCTATGTCGGTTGGATTTAAAAAAATTCAATAGATACCTTAAGTGGATCCAACTAAATTGTTTTTTGAACAGTTGAAACCGAATCACAGATTTATTAGGATTATGGGGTCTTCTCACTTTAGACGATAAAAACGGCTATTTCCATGATTTTTTTTATAGGTTTATATTATAGATATTGATATAAAAGTTGTTACACTTAATAAATACACTTTCGAAATACATTTAAAAAAAATGTATTCATTTAAGTCACTATTTATAGACGAAAATGGTAGTTAGAAAAATTCCCTTAAAATTGTAGGTCTGCGCTGTTGATGAAATCTCGGAGATGGATCATTCGAAAAAAAGTAATCAAACGGTTTTAGATTCAGTATGTTAATGGCTATAGCGCATATCATACGACTTTTGATACACGCAGAAATAAAATTGAAAAAAAAAAAAAAAAATGTTTTTCCACCGTTTTTGGCAAAAAAATACTAAGTATCAAAATAAATTGAAAAATCCTTGATATTCGCGGTAGCTACACTTGTGAAGAATATGTAGGTAAAATTTCATAAGGATCGGTTTAGTTGTTTCGAAGATTTTTTCAACAAGCCGTCGAAAAACGTTGTTCCAAAAAAGAAACGCGTTTACAGTTTGTTTGGGTTACATAAATACATAAAAACACTTTGTTATGTATTTCGAAAGTGTATTTATTAAGTGTAAGCATTTTTATATCAATATCAATAATATGAACTTATCAAAAAAATTCATGAAAATAGCATCCTTTAGTGTCCAAAGTGAGAAGAGCCCTTAAATGGAATATTTAGTTAGGTAGACGATATTAAATAGCTTTGGATTTGAATAAATAAATATATTTGAAATTAATAATTCCAATAGTGGAATGCAATAGGGAAAAATTGATTTCACGAAAAATCTAGTTAATTCAAATGAAAAAAAATCGAATAGACGCCGTTAGTTAATGTCAGTGCAAGTTTTCTGTCATTGTAGTGTCTATTTATCGAAATAACAATAACTTACCTACAAAAAAGAAAACAAAACTTTGTTTTCTTTTAAATTCAAATTACGAAGTTCTTGAACCCAGCCGAAAATTTTTTTTACGGTTGGCAAGTCTGAATGTCTCTTTATGTCATAACTCAGACGCAGTACGAACGAACGGGTTTAAGTTACCGTAAAAATATAAAAAACGTAAGTAATGTATTTAAACTATTCTTTATGCTCGACGTAACTTGAAAAATAACAAGCTGAGTGTTGCAATTACATGTTTTTACTAATAATCACCTTGTCAGATGTTTATCAAACTACACCATTATGCTTTGATGTGTGGCATAACCTCAAAAACATACTTTTTGGGCGATATTTGTGTCGTTGGGGTGTCTTTGATTATTTCGACGGGGTAACATTGATCATTGATCAATTTCACCCCACTCATTATTTTTATTGCTAGTCTCGGAGGATTCTCAGGGATTTTCATCTTTTGATAATTTTTTAAATTGTAGCTTGAGAAATGTTCCTAATGTGTTCGGTAGGAAAATTTCTTGACCGGCAAAATTCTGCAATTCTGTACGAAATCATGTTAATTGTAAGACAAAAAATATCACATTGTTATGTGATTTTTTTTCTCGTTGTAGGTCGTCAATTGTAAGAGAAAAGATATGAAATTGTTATTTGATACTTTTTCTCTTACAATTAGTGTGATTTAGTACGTGACCTTGTTTAAGTAAAACATGCTCCTAATGAAAGCAATGTGATCGCGTGCTGTGATTTAGATACCTAGGTAGACACAACTATTACAACTTGTTTTTTCGCTAGTTTTTTAATGGTTCGAAGCTTATGGTTGCGTTACCGCATAAATAAATATAAAATACCAGTTGTTTGTCAATAAAGTTAATTTTGAAAAGTAAAGGTGTAATATTTGTTCGATCAAAGTAACCCCAAAACAATAAAAATCATTGCAACTTTCCATCCCGTTGAGCGTTTTTTCTTCTTCTTTAGGAAAAATGTTCCTTTATGGGGCCACTTCCGATTCTCATTAAGAAAAAGGGGGGTATCAATGTAAGCTCAATCTCAGTATAACTTTGATCATGGCTAATTATTTTTTTTGCTCGTTTATGTTCAAATATTTTAAATTGCAATTTGGAAGACAAAAAGACTAATAAAAGTTGATGTTTCCACTTAAATAAAATGTTTTGCAATATCATTCATAGAAATATATTGATTTTCATTTCAAAATTGATCAAAGTATCCACATTTGATTGAACCCAATCCACGGTATGTGTCAATCACCGGTGATATTAAATTCCGAATGGCTACGCGCCCAAATGGCAATTTTGCAATTTATCAATCGAAGTATCGATCCAGGAATAATTTGTAATGGAAAGAGTGATTATCTAATGACGAAAGCACGTGTCATTGCGGCACAACGTATGTTTGCAGAATCAACCAGCCAAAAAAACTTTCTCATCGCAAAAAATCGTGTTTCGTAGTAGTCAGAATAAAAAAAAGAAAGCGCCGAATAAAACAAGAGCAATAGGCCTGTCTGGGTTCTTTTACCCGCTCCCTTTTTCCGCTGTGTGCTTGCTGTGAAATAATCGTTCGTTACGACTCGAGATAAGTAATAATATTTTGGCGCACCGCGGAGGTCCGACCGTAAATTAGGGTCCGCGACGTGCCGGGGTCCCATGTACCCCCACCCGACCCCCCCCCCCCCCCCCTCTCCTTCCGTCGCAATCCACCCAGCGTATCGCGTATATATACGAACGAGTTTAATGATTGTTTAATGGTCCTGCGTGTCGTAAATTATCCGTGTATTCGACCGTCTCAAATGCTTGAAATTGCCTCCGGGATCCCGAGAGGGGGAGACGAGTGCCTGAGAGAGACATATATACAGTATAGATTTATACATTCGTACATGTATCGCATACATACAGGTGATACGTGTAATAAATAAACATATACAGGAACGACCATTGTCGAGGATTCTTCGTCGTTATAATGACACCGTACATAGTGCTAAAATTGTCTATGTTATAAAAAAAAGTCCCCCTTCCATTGCCTCGTTGGGAATCGAACACATTAAAGTCCTCAATTTAATTTTACCCAGCATGTAGCCATAAATCATCGATTGTGCATTTTTTTGTAACGAGGAAACAATCTTCCCACCTTCTAATCGACTTGTAGGTTTACACTTTTTTTTTAACCAACCAAACAGACGTCTATCTAACCTTATACGTTGGTTTGTTCGAAAAAAAAACTTGTGTGAAGTCCTCCTCCTTTCTTGAGCTTCAAGTGAGGTTTTTTTTTGCTTTTAATCGAATGGAGGCATTCTTGGTATGTCGTTTTGGGGATTTTTTTTTCTTCGTTTTGGTATCTGCTAGGTTACCGAAATATAGGCTTACCTTGAACAGGCTTTGGAAGTTTTTTGTAGGTAACTGTATTTAACATCCTAAATTCCAACTTTTTTTGGCTCCAATAGAAAAATGTGTCCTTTGGCTATCAAATGTATAAGAAAGCCAAACCGCCACAATTTTATATATATATATATTTGTTTCAAGGGCGAAAGTAACCTCGAGTGTCGGCTTTCTTTGACAAGGCATTCAAATGCAACTTGCGTCAAAGATTAAGGGTTACATTGACACCATTTTGATGAAAAAATCAATATTTTGTGCATTATACATGGAATTAAATGAAAAACAACGATTTATTACAATGAAATTGTCATCTTTATTGAGGAAATATTTTACACAAAAATATCAATTACTTAGGGTACTATTATCGTCACTTAATCGGTCTTATAATTATCATTGAGATCAGAATCAACTTGAGCAACATTATAATAAACTTGAACAACAAATTTCAGCAACCATAGGATAAAAGTTAAAAAGCGTCTAGATTTTAACTGTATTTTGACGCTCCGTTACTAGCCCCAAAAACTGTCAAAGTTACCCTTAATGTCAATTTAACCCTGTTTTACGGTACCGTTCGTGGCGATGAAAAAATCGATTTTAACCATAATTTGCATCCTTTAAGTGTATAGAATACGTGGGTTTGTTTATAACGTCAAACTCTGAGGGGTTTCGTGGGTCTGAAAATGTCAAAAAATTCATGTAAAAAATTTATTATCTAATAGTACAATATGTTTAGAATATTCTCCCAAATTTTTAAGTCTATCGGAGTAAAAGTCTAGGAGGGAGAGAGAGAGAGAGAGAGAGAGAGAGAGAGAGAAGTGTCAATTGTGGAAATGAGCAAATAAGAATGAACTACGATTTTCACGAATACCTTTGGTAATTTTTGCTTATTGTTGGGTAATTATAAGTATTCCAAAAACCATTTGGAACGTTTTCAGTTTGGAATATTATAATATGATGAAGCCATTTTTTGACGCAAATAAGTGCAACACCAATTGCAGTTTGACGATTCAATAAAATCGACTGCATCGTCTTTGAAAAGAAAAATATTAAAACGAGCGATTTTGCACAGTCCCTTGCAAAAATCGATCTTAGCTGTTAAGAGATCATCACAGTGTAAATAAAAAAGAAACGTTGTTTTTTTTTTTTCATCATCCGATAGTATAGACGGTTGTACATATCTTATAAGCATCGCTGATTGATCGTAAGTAGACGATTTATATGAAAATTCCGAACTCGAAACATTGAACGTGTTTTTCTCTAAATGTAATTTTTGTTTAAACGGTGTACACTCTCGAAGGAAGAGTTTTCAAGCTATCCGTCTCAAATTTTGACACAACATTCTTCACGCCATTATTTATCTTGCTATGGAAGCTTTTTTATCTTCATATTTTTCTTTAACGAAAAACTATCGAAAAAATCGGCTGAATTCGATACTTTTTTTTCGAACCGCCGCCATTTTGTAAATTTTAATGAATTAAATTCTCCACAGCAAGATAGCGGCTTTCATACTGATTGGTAGTATTTTTACGAATTTTGTTTCAGACCATATTTACAGCCACAACCGCGTACACCCTGAGGACTTTTTTTTCCGAAGACATTTTCAACTGCTACAAAAATAAAAAATAAAAATAAACGTTTAAAAATGTATCTTCTGTTTTTCATGAGTGCTTTGATATGACACAAAAAATCGGACTGATTAGCGTATTTTAACCCCCGAAAAACAAATCGCGAAAATCAGCTATTTTTCGACCTCTTACACTGTGATGATTCCTTAATATTCATTGTTTAATCATTCACTGAGGTTATTGGCAATGACTTTCTAGCCCAATTTACAATTCTTCTTAAAAAACTGTGTTCAAATCTTCGAATTTAAATATTTTCCGAAAACTGCGGCGCGGATTATACGCAAATGTCTAATTCGAAACTTAATTGGGCATATCTACGTTTAAAAAAAGTCTCGACCTTCCTCAATACAGATGCGAAAAAAAATATCTAGAAAGATGATTTGTTTCGTGTAGTTTTTTTTTTCACGAGATGGTAAACAGTGTTTCGGTTACGAAACATAAATATTAATAATAAATGGTGGAAATGTGTTGCAATTCTCATTGTGAAATTTTTTTTAAAGGTAAAGTCCTCGCAACCTTTTTAAAGGTAAAGTTCATCGCAACAAACGATCTACGAATTTGCGAATGGGATAAAAAAAAAGTGCGTTCCATTGTTTGCCTCAGTGCAATTGATTGTGTTCATCGGCGACGCAAGTGGAAGCAATTGGACGTGGGGATTAATTCTCAAAGGATACGATTTTTCAAAATTACATTGAAAAAAGTTAACGAAATTTTATCGACTCACCTCCATGACAAACCATATCCTATCCAAGTCGCCCTTTCGCCCTGCTCTCTTGCGGTAAATACCATAGAAATCGGGTAGATTCGGATGTCCCGCATAATCCCTGAATACCCTGTACTCCTCGACTATCATGCTTTGCGTTTCGGATGTGAGCTTCTGAACTTTAACGGCAACTCTCTTGTTTCCTGATTTATCAACAAAAAAATCATTCGAAAGCACATTTCGTTTCGATAAAAAAAACTCCACTGTTATCGTAAAATCATTCGCGATTCAATTATATTTCCGAATATACTTCGAAATGAGCTTAATTCAATTGAGCATTACAGTGAAATGGCATTGAAAAAAAAAAAAAAAAATCACTTGGATCAGCGGAATTGAACAATATTCACTCAAAATATTCAACAATCAAAAATATTTCATTATTCCGAGCATTCGTAACTCCGATGGAATAAATCATTCTTAAGGCAGTCTTAATCCCATGTGACAGGTCGACAAAAATCGAAAAAAATCGTTTTGCACAAATTGCACGAACCGTGTGCGTGTTATATGGATAGCAGACTAATGGTGCATTGGTCAACATTTTCCTTGTGTAAATCGTGCTTGAACTTTTGAGCGCGTTCTTCTCAAAACTCTATTCTTTAAATTGGCCTCCATGATATCACAAAAACTGTTAAACGGATATTGCTCAAATTTTTATGGTATAGTCAGCACTACAGTTCATATCCGAACTAGAATATTTTTGATATCTTTTTTTATATCCATAGTTTTTTTAAGCTGAAAAAGACGAAAAAAGATGACGAAACTTGGAACTTAACTTTTAAAACCGTGCCAAAAGTTCCATTTTCGATATTTTTACCTTACGCTAGTTCCGGCGATAGCCTTAGGTCTACAAATGAAAAAGCCGTTTGATTTTTTAAGTTTCTGATGAGCAAAACCTCCGGAATCATGGCAGCCGTTAACCAACTTTTTCACCCTCGGGTGTCTTCCGAACGGTGTAAAGTCGATTCAACTCGTTATTTTTGTTTGATGACATTCTGAAGTACTGTAGAAATGTTAACAAATGTATGGTAAAAATTCAAAGATAGTGTGTGTTTTAATGGACCAGAAAAAAAAATCCCAAAAAAGCGACATCAATATGCCTGTCACGTGACGTTAAAGTAATCAAATGTTCGATTTTTTCAATAAATAATTAGTTGGGATTGCCCGGTGACGGATTTAATCCGCCCCCTGGCGACTTTTTTCACTGTAGACATTCAAAATTCAGTCGTATGACAATAAATATTATTTTGTTTGTACGTGATGGTGTACGAAAAATGTGCTACTACTGTCATACCGGCTTGAGCGTCCAGCGCTTCGTAGACGTCACCGCAAACGCCGGACCCAATAATGTCCTTCAGAACGTAACGTTTTCCAGGATCATGTATACTGCCTAAACGTTGGAGGGTGTTAGCAGGTCCTTGGATTTCGTTGCCTCCACCCTGCATTTCGGCATTTTCGTCGCGATCTATACGATGAATACTTTCGCTGCTTGGAGCCCCGGAGATTTTTCCACGTGGCAGTGCGTACTCGTACTCGTCGTCGAAATCGCTCCGTCTTCCTCCACGGCGTTTACCGTACTCGCCCATTCTCCGCTTTTCACTCCTGGAACAGTGCACGCATTTTTATGTTATCTTCTTCAACAACAGAAATTATAATAAAAGTCTCGTAAAAGTAACGATCCTCGCAAATTTCGTCATTACAATTTTCTTTACTGCATCATTTCATAACCGTTGATCTTGAGGGAAGGGGGGAGGGGGGGGGGGGATTGGCTGATTTTCGAGGTTTTTTTTTTTTTTTCAAAAGCAACGATTTCTCCTCCACTTTTGAGACGTGGAATATATTTTATTACTACTTTTGACTGTTACAAGCCTTTATTTAAGTCGCTGCCCTGGTATGTCTGTCTTTCCGGTTCAAAATTTGTCATCCATTTCTCGAGCACTTGCTGGCATCCGATTTGAGCTGAAATTTGGCATACCTATGTAATTTCGGTGTCAATGCGATAATATGGTACCATGGAGCTGGTCTGATGATGGAGGTGGGAGCTGGGCAATGCAACTCCTTAAAGGCATATACTAGGACAGTCGAGTGTGTGCTCATTTGTTATCATGCGCAGTTTTCATTACACGTGATAACAAAAATCTGATAATGGTGGTGGGAGGTGAGTACTGAAATTTTATAATGGCAAATGGTAGGACAATTGAGTTTGGACTCACTAACTTTGTTGACTGAGCCTCAGCTGTCAATTGGAGAAAAAAATCTTCATTATTCCCCAGAAAAAAAAATGCCGCTCGAGTTGACAAGTCGGTTTACTTTTGTTATATGAATTTCGATTGGTATCATCATTACTGTATTCGAGAATGCATATGCTACTCGAGGACTTGTCATGTGGAATATTAAGATTCCCCGATCCTTCGCACCTAGAAGCCCTTATTGATATTCAAAAAACTTGGTAGGCCAGTCATGAAAGATGGCTCTTCGAAGCTCCCCAGGTACTCGAGGGCTACCTCGGCGCTTCTAGAGGTTCGTCTTCCACTCCGAGAAAGCATATTACGCGCGCGCGCGTGTATGCGGGTGGGGGGGGGGGGGCGGTGAGCGTACATATACAAGACAAAGAATATAAGTTCTCGAGCGGCGAGAGAGCGTTTCTAGGGCTCTCGCACACACACACACACACACACACACACACACACACACACACAAAGACAAGTGCTAATTATATTCTTTCTGGAGTTTGCACGTCGGAGAAGCGTTCGTAATCGCTAATTAGTACTCGTGTAGGGCCTTGTATTCTTTGGGGAGAGAATCACGAGTTGCACAGTGGAATATGACGGTAAAGAAATGCGCGATTTCCATTTTTTCAAATAGCGAGTGCGTGCTTAGAGCGGAATACTCAAAGTACCAGGCTACCCCGATCGTTGAGTACTTGATCTAGAACAACACATTTTAATTGAATTTATTATTCTCTTGTGTAAGATGTCTGAGTTTTGAGCTGTTTGAGTTTGTTTAAAAAACCCAAACGTTTCTCTAGACAACGATCGGAAGAATATTTTTTATTCGCATTGAATATTCAAATCAATGAAGAGGAATTTTGAAATAATTCGTGTTTGGGTTTGTTGAGGTTTATTGGGGTTCGAGAAATCTAGAAAAATGGTCACGCGTAGCCTTTGCATTATTCATCAAGTGAATCGTAGAATTCGTTGGTTTTCTTCGATATTTTATATCGGTACAAAATCGTAATGGGCGACGACATTCTTCTGAGTTTGTTGAAAAGTGTTCGACTCGCAATTTCACATCGTCCACATAATGGAAAATCTTTTTCAAGTGTTCGTATCATCAACTATTTATTTTATTCGAAGCGTTCCTCCGCCCACCGTTACTTGCTTTTACGAATCCGTCTCTTTCACCTTTTTACCCCACACTTGTTAATTCACCGTTGCCCGTTCGTGAGGCAGACCTGCATCGCATTTCCACGGAGGCACAGGGAAACTGTGGCAAATCTGCACTCCTACAGTGGGTGCAGCTTTTTCGCACCGATATGACAATTGGCTTTCAGTTTTTCTCGAAACTATGTTTTACGAAAATCCATTCGTACGATTTACTTCTAATTTGGACAAAGCATAATTTATAACATTTCTTATATTGTGTGATCAGGAGGTTTTGACTATTGAATCTGCTTTTAAAATTGTTCATGTTTGCTAAGGTAGGCTGGGTATAGGGGCCTGAGTTAGCTGGATGTCACACGACACTAACGCTACCCCCACTTCACTGCCACTGTGTTGTAGTAGAGTGCCTGTGACTGGTTCGAAAATGCCCTCTCCCCCCACCTTATTATAATATTGTTGTTAATTTAAACATTGTACTACAACGTATACCCAAATATATTACGAAAATGATATAACAAATATTATACGAACAAACCCAAACAAATCCAAACGAAACGAAACAACGTAATTATATACCTCAATGTATCAATATTTTTCGAAAAATTACAAAAACCAACTCATATTATTTGCATGTACCTGTGTTTTATTACCCAAAAAGTCCGATTACATTTTCAATGCCATTAAATATCTCCACTTTGTGCAATATCTGTAGATTCGCTATCTGTTTGCCCATTTTTTTTTTTATAACAAACTAGCTGACCCGGCGAATTCTGTTCCGCCTTAGAGGCAATAAATAAGCAGATTTTGGATTTTATTCGATTCAATTTTTTATTAGGAAAAATATAAATATAAACAATCAAGTATTTTAATGATTCTTTATTGTTTATGTATTTTGGTGCATCGGTTGTACTCTTCAGTTAATTAAGCACTTTGTGATACACGACATTTTTTGTTTTATTATCAGGCGCAAATGAAAACAACGCAGATGGGCTTCCGACCCGTGAACATGCCACATATAATTGCCCATGTGAAAAACATTTATTTTCAAGATTCAGACCACAAACTTTCAAAGATTGTCCTTGTGATTTGTTAATGGTCATGGCGAATGCAAGACGGATCGGAAATTGAAGTCTTTTAAACTGAAACGGCATATCGGTTGGGATCATCGAGATCCTCGGAATGAGAACTTCCTCACCTTCGAATTTTCCTTTGAGTATCGTCGCGTAAATCACATTGTTCATCAATTTACTTACCACCAAACGCGTACCGTTGCAAAGTTTTGGTGGGTTTATGTTTCGAAGCATAATTACTACGGAGCCAACCTTGAGGCGTAAATTGTGCGGTGGTGAGCCAGGCACATCCAAAGAGTTTAAAAATTCAATTGGATAGTTGGTGGCTTCATCTTCGTTTGTTACACAGTCAATTGATTTGAATAAATGCAATGTTCCAATGATATCATTCTGAATTATGTAGTTTAGGTCATCTACATCTTTATTCTTAGCCGCTAAAATTGCTCGTTCACTCAACCATTCATTATTTTTGTAGTTAGTAATGATGTTTGGAAATACTTTGTTGATAAGTTCGTCTTTCGATGAGACAAAGTTACAGAAATTCTGAGGAAAAGAAATCAATCCGCTTGATTCGTCGACCGGTACTCGACCATTACCGATAGTAAGCAATTGCTCAGAGAACTCTTTAGCAGATGTATCATTAAGCAATGCAACTCTCATGTTTGTTGTTAGCTGAAGTTTCTTTACATAGCGCCATAGATTCGATGATTTGAGGCAAGCGTTTATTTCGTCGGCAGCAGTTGATCTTGGAATTACTGGCAGTGTTTGGCGGAAATCGCCAGACAGTAAAATCATTGCGCATCCAAAACATCTTGAGTCATTGCGTAGATCTTTCAATGTTCGGTTGAGTGCTTCTAATGCACGTTTATGCGCCATTATGCATTCGTCCCATATTATGATTTTCGATGCTGATAAAACATTGGCCATTGCGGAGTTTTTTGAAATATTACATATTGGTTCTTCAATAGTTTGAAGATTTAATGGCAAGTTTAATGCTGAATGAGCCGTACGGCATCCTTCTAACAATGTGGCTGCTATTCCAGAAGAAGCAACTGCAAGCGCAATGTTGGATCTCGCACGAACAGTCGCTAAAACTAATGACATCAGGAATGTCTTACCAGTTCCACCAGGGGCATCCAGGAAATATAAGCCACCATTTCCATCATCAATTGCCTTCATTAATGTATCATAAACTTGCTTTTGTTGGGGATTCAACAGTGGTACATTCTTTTGAACTACTAAGTCTAATTCCTGGTGATCATATTCACGTTCCCGTTCCAATTCTCGATCAAATGCGTCATTCATTTCACGATTTGGCGCTGGCATTCCTAATCTGACTAATAAACTGCCGCACATAAGGTAACACATGTCTTCGATCAAGAGTAAAGCCCGATTATGTATCTCTTCATTCATCTCAAGATCGGGATTTCTGGAACTGACACGATTTTGATGTAAAATATCTTCTGACATATTATCCATGTATTTATGCCACATGTTAGATGGGTTCGATGGAGAGCATGTCGAAATTATGATAGCAAATAATGTGCGTATCTGACTTGGAGATGCAGAGATAATGGCTGTTTTTGTTATACCACGTTTTATAGTGACTTAACTGAAACGCGGTCGAACGGGATAAAAAGTATCCTATGTCCGTCTCCTGGTTCTAAGCTACCTCCCCACCAATTTTCAGCTAAATCCGTTCAGCCGTTCTTGAGTTATAAGTGGTGTAACTAACACCACTTTCTTTTATATATATAGATGATTCAAGTGTTTTTTTTTTTCCGTCGAAAACCGAACTTCTTTTTCTCTACGGCTTGCTGTTTTCGCAATATTCAAGCCTTCAAACATTGTCCTGTCATACGAATGCTTTGTTATTGTACAAAAAGTACATTTATATTCGTTTCGGATGTTGCTAGTTGCCAAAGGCCTCCACGAATTGGCTATCAGCAAGGCACTATGTTTGAATAATAATAATTTCAGTGTTTATCACTATTTGTCAATAAATAAAAATACTCGAACCGGAAATGATTATGTATTAATGCCGATATTATGCAGTTTCGTTAATAAAATAAGGAACACCGAATAAAGGGTCCCCAATTCTTAGTTCCGATTGTGCCATTAGAGTACATGAGTGCAGATTATCAAATGGAATAAAAATAGTTGTAGAATAAACTATTGCGGTACAACATACATAATAATAATATAAAACAGTTAAATATTGACGCTTAAAATGTTTGGAAAATCAACCTACTGCGGAGGAAGTCTGTCATGCATTGGTTCTTCAGTTTGATCATCTAAAAAAATCGCATATGTCAGCTCGTACCCGATGGATTTAAATGCAATTAATAATCGGTCGCGTATTGACAGCTGTCATCCGGCATTTTACGATTTCTTGTTAGCTCTCTGTTTTTATGCCTATTTGACGACAGTTTTCATCAGTTTTTCCCTGAGACGGTAAGAGGGACAAAAAAAACATTGAAATGATGGAAAAAGCCTCTGGGATTTTTTTTACAAGCTTTACTCCCGGTTCGAGGCCGCTGAAGCATTTGATAAGCTTCCTTCGTCGAGGTCTTTTTTTCTGTCTCTCATACACGTATTCTTTTTTCTAATCGGATTAGAGTTTCGGCTTCCGAGGTACTCCTACATACAAGCATTTCCATGAGAGCCTTAAGGAACCATTCCAGTGTACACTTTTTTGAAAATCGTTTTTTTTTCCATTATCGGAAAATATGGACTTTCATAAACATGCTGTGAAATTTCGGTCGCGAAATTCGAATTATTCCGGTCGCTACAGCCTTTTTTAGAAAAGGGGATTGACCAGCTGCGTGAGACCTGGCGTGGCTCTTTTTTTTTGAAAAGTAATTTTTCAAAACGGTGAAAAATTTTAAACGATGAGTTTTTAAGCTTTCCTCCTCAAAAGCTTTGCTCCATCAATCTTCACGCCATCCCTTACCGTCGTACGAGAGCGTTTCTTTCTCATTTGAAAATTTCAACATTTTTTTCAACAAAAAACTGTCGAATATGATTCAATTTGACACTTCATTTTGAAATGGCCATCGTTTTGTTAATTTTCATCGAAAAAAAAATCCTCCGTACGCCTCTACAGTTTTTCATACTGATTAATTATCTTTTTGGTTTATTATTTCCGACGATTTTTAGAGGAGTAGGACTTTTCACCGTCCGGCGCTATTTTTTGCGCAACATTTTGCGGTGGCCAGAAAAATACTACAAAAAATAAAACTAAAACATTTAAAAATATATTCATATACAACATAAGTAATTTGAATAAACGAAAAAAAATCGGACCGATTATCAAGTTTTCAAATCAACCACACTGGAACGGTCCCCAAGGGCTAATACCGCTAATTATTAAAAACATCTAAAATTACGCGATTTTTCGCGATGTTCTTTTTTTTTTTTTTTTTTTTTTTTTTTTGTCGAAGGACAAGTAAGAGGATAATGCTATTCAAGGATGTTATTATTCATATCTTCAAGTGAACGAAAAAAAAAAACAATTATACAAAATGGTGACGCTGGATTCACTCTCGCGAGGTATGTTGAATTTGAGACGCTCTGCGGCACGCAGTTTAACTGATGCAAATTCGAATGGCGAAACTTTTTTTTTAAACATTCTATTAATGTCCACGAGTATAGCTAGAGGAATACGTAGGGGATTCTGAAAATATTAATTTTTGTGTAATTGGCAAGCATTTAAAGTAAAAACTCAATTTTTGACAGAAAAAAGAACAATCATTTGTTAATAAATAATGTTATAATCAAGTGATGGAACAAATTCCGAGAACAACGGTCGACGTCTCGTACACTGGCCGGCCACTGCCACCGCAGACCCTCACGGGCCTGCGGGCCGCTTTTCACAGGTTCCAAAGTTTTCCCCCCTTATCCGAGATGGTTCAAGGCATCTCTCAAGGCCAGAGTCTGAACTAGAAGGTCCGAAAAATCATTTTTTTTTGCATTGCTTAAATCAATAGATAGTAAATTATCCAAGAATATATTTACAAAGTTACAGAGGCTAATTGTAAATATTTTCGAAGATACAAGGTCAAAAGTAGAGAAGCGATTGATATTTGATATCGATATCTCTTCATATTAAAAACTTTGAAGTGCGTTTTCTCCAGTTTTTGTTTTCACAATTTTTGCCAAATTGGCGGGCGTGATAGCGAAAAAACTAGACAACCTATTGAATCAAAGCAATGTTCATGTTCTCCAGTATGAAAATATCTTCTAAGTGAATGAAAAAGGTCGTTGAAAAAGTCTTTTAAAATAATTTTTATAGCACGTTGAAGTCTTATTTAAGGGCAGATATACACCTAGATGGTCGAGGTCGAGGATTTAGAAGCTACGAACATTCCGTCGACCGTAGAAGACCTACACTATGGGCCTGGTATCGATGATTCCATGTAAGTTGACAAATTTCATGATTTATTCATTCCCAAATTTTCGAACGCATTTTTCTCAAAATCACGTTTTTCAAATCGGTACCCAAAATTTCTCGAAAACCAATGAACCGATTGCCTTGAGGTTTTTTGGTGGTTATTCTATACACCATTATCTAGTACTTGTCATAGGCTTTTTTCCGTTACTTAGTTTTTGTTTTGTAGGCAAAATAATAACGATTTTTTGGCCCAAATATCACTATTTATGTTCAAACGTCCGCCATTTTGTCATAAATCGATATTTTCAAAATCGGCTGTGACAAGTACTAGAGATTACAGTATCTAATTTAATGATCTTTTTGGTTTTTTTTTTCAGATGATTTTTTAAGAAACGCCAGTGCCGGTACCGCATACGCAGATTTTTTTTTACGACGCTCCAACCATCATACAATATCCTTGTACATTTTTGATATTTTTAAATAAAAAAAATTAAACATATTTTTGAATGTATATACTTTTCGGTAATTTAAACCTCAACCCGAAATTTCAAATAATTTTCCTTGAAAAAATTCACAAAAATGACCTTTTTCCGGCTCCTAGGTGTATATCTCCCCTTAAAAACATTTTTTTTTTAACCCGAGAAAATGTATAATTTCGCGATCTTTTCAGCTTTTCTTAATTCGCCCAGAAGAAAAATATATGACAATGGAAAATTTCATTGGTTTTTTTGTTTCAGCCAGTCAAGAATTACGAGCTACATCTTCCCCGCCGATTGGGGACTGTAGGCTGATAAATCTGCAGTCAATTATTGTTTCATATTGAACATTTTTTTCATACATTTCAAATATACATCAAAAGATCCCTCAATCTTTTCTATGGGCTCACTTGTTGTCTTCCCTTCTAAAAAAATTCCCGAAAAAACGCTTTTTTTTAACCTTCTAATTCAGGCTCCTGCCTTAAGCCAACAAAAGAAATCATTTTTTTTTAAATTCTGCAGTGGCGTTGTCCTTTAAAACGCACGGGAGCTAACTTATTCATCGAGAGTACGCGTCTCGCGATCGAAGCTTTGAAACTGGAATTTATGTGATAAGCATCTTGAGCGCTGAATTATCAATTGTATTTGACTGTTCGTGCGAAGAAGTCGTCGCGCGGCTTTTATGAATTGTTGTAGACGGGTAGACGGGGATCAATCTTGCGAGGCTGAATCCCTTTTCGACGCGTTTCAACTTTTCGCAAATTAATCAAGCTCCCTTTTGTACGATAGTCTCACTCGCTAAAGTATTTATTAGCCCTCGGTAATTGAATTGTCCTCCTCAGCCGAGGAGTAGAAGCGGAAAATTGGCAATCGATATCGGTTTGTTATTAACAAATGGACAAGCATATGAAAACTTTGATTGGTCATACAATAGAAAATGTTATAAACTATGATCAAGTGAGTCGGACGAATAGATTTTGAGGTGCGACTTACACACTTTCGTAAAACACAGTTTGGAGAAAAACGCAAAAGAAAAAAAAAGGATAAATCTACCCTTCGCAAAAGTCGTGTGGCAACGCGGTCAATTTTTCGAATTTTTATGAAATTTTTGTTGCAAAGTGGAGTAAATTAAAGGACCCTACGCTATAGATGTCAAGAATAAATATTTGGAAAAATCTCATGAGAAAAAACCATTCAATATCAACCGGCTTATTCGGTCGCCAAGCTTATGCATACCTCTTAATAAGGTTTCATTTGGCCCGTATCATAAAAAACATCAACACTCATTCAGATTCAGAGCCCTCTTCTAGCCGTGGTTATCGAGCCCTGATTTGAATCTGTTAGTTGAATTTCAAAATCATCGCATGAATTGTATTTTGTATACATATATACCGAGTGAAAGTATGAATTTTACTTTACGAATTTGCCATAGACATACAAAGATACAGATCTGAGCGAAAAAGGGGGCAAACGACTGTTGGAGGTATTAATCGAAAGATAACAAAAAGCAGGCTCATTTTTGCTTTTTTCTTATTCTCGTTTTCTTTTCACTCATTGAGTAACTTTGAATATGGTTGTTCTTCGCGATCATTCTACTCTCAGTGAGACTTGCGTAATTTTTTGGGCAACGGCAGTAGAAATGTATTTTTAGAGCGAATCAAAAGGGTCGATATCTCTTAGGACGTTGAATACATTCTCGTTGTTTTCCTACAGATGGCTTTACCAAAAGTGCGTGCGTGTAGTTTGAGGTGGTAACGCATCTATAAAGAAGTAATATAAGCAAACATGATATTTAGTGTATATCATTTCGCCGGAGTGTAAACAACCTTTCTTTTTCATAGTGTGGTTTACATGTCAAATTTATTGCCAAAAAGAGTATTTGCGGGGAAGTAAGGAATATATCGAATTAAGCCGGACCAAAAATGGAACCGGATGCGAAAGAGCCAAATTGTTGCATCCCGGAATAACATTAAATGCAACAGGATGAAATTGGCATTCTGTTTTCGCGACTCGGGCGTTACCGTAGCTTCGAGAACATACGTTAATTCCAAGTTTACACAAATCTCGATCCGATCGAAAAGAGCAGAGGGGAAAAAATGTGCTTTACGACTGGATAAAAATATAGTACATCAAGCAGGTGATAAAAAGGTGACCGTAAAGGTAGGAGAGCGGGACAAAATGACGAAGAAAACTTTTCACGATCTAGAGAACGAGTGAAAGAGGCAGTCGGTGAGAGCGGGAGAGAGCGGGAGAGAGAGACAGAGAGGGGGGGAGAGGAAAGGAGAGAGAGAGAGAGAGAGAGAGAGAGAGAGAGAGAGAGAAATGAAGGGAAGCAGAGCGAGATAGACATCGTGGATCGTTAGCCAATTCATTTATTCACGGTGGGTTGTCCTCGTCCGGCATAATCTGTCGATTTGTCGGCACTCCGTGTATCGTGTAATGCAGCTTCTTGCTGCTTGTAATCGAGAACAGAGAGAGAGAGAGAGAGAGAGAGAGAGAGAGAGAGAGAGAGAGAGAGAGAGAGAGCATCGTTCTCGACGCGTCACTGACTATATGCGAACATCGCGTAAGAAACGTATATATACATTGATCCACGACGATCTGTTCGGCCTTACGCCTGTATCTTGAAAGCCCCCACCACTGTACCCTGGATCTTTTCTCGATCCTCCTGCCAGGCTTTGTACTTCTGGTTTACATTGGACGACGCGGGGCGCTAAATTATTGATGCTTGGCGACGCGGAATGGAGGTAAAGAAAAAGGGGAAACGGAAAGTGGACTGCGCACTGTCATGTGCGGGGGCAGGGGAGGAAATGGATTTTTTGCCAGAAGAAAACGAGAGATCAAAGGGGAAGAGCACGCGAAAACAGGCAAAGATTTACTCGTGTATATTTTAGGAATTAGGAACAATGGAGGGTGCATGTTTAGGGCGCTTTCTTGTTTGACTATTCATCCTGAAGCTTGATGACCCGCGTAGAAATTTTGATGGGGCCCAAATGAGGACCAGGTCAGGTTGCCTGATTGCCCTGGTAGAGCACTAATATGGCAGCCTGAAAGGGCCCTACTAGGAAATGTAACGTTGTGTCACATATAGGCCCGACCTGGTTACCTGATCAGGCCCCTTGTCAGGTTGCCTGATCAGAAAGAAATGCATATAATATTTCAAAAATCCAAAATGGTATGAACCACTTAATTGAAAGTTCCACTACAATGATTTTGTATCGTAATTTGTCATTCCCTGGCCCGCTGAAATGTTTTTGTTCGAAAAAAAGATTTCGCCTATATGGGACTCGAACCTCGTACCTACGTACACAAAGCTACGCACGCTGCCCCTGTGCTACCGAGTGCTTGTAACATAACCTATAATTATTTGTTGTATCACATAAAGTATATCAAATAGTTAATATCATTGTGACAATTAAAGAGGTTTATCGAATAACATGCTATAGATTTTTCACACTTAGCCTTACACACCCACACACACACATATAAAATTCTCTTCGCCTTACAAAGCTGCCGAAATCTTCTAACACGCATCCGAGTTGTATCACGTTTTTGGTCGTGACAGTACATAGCACGTTTTTTAAAATAGAATTCAGGAATGCATCGACACTCTGAAGCTACGATGCTGTAAAATAAAAATATCCATGTGGAAAATAAGAGGTTATGTGCATCTATCGACTGCTAAGGCAGTAGTAATAGGGCAAGCCTATTTATAGCCTCATCAGGGAAAGACATAGTAGGGCCT
This sequence comes from Ophion obscuratus, assembly GCA_964007375.1. Lineage (NCBI taxonomy): Eukaryota > Metazoa > Arthropoda > Insecta > Hymenoptera > Ichneumonidae > Ophion > Ophion obscuratus. The sequence goes on from OZ023324.1 coordinate 195,681, forward strand.
ATCAGGGCAAGCCCCTTGGTAGGGCCCTATTGGGGAAAGCCTTAGTAGGATGTTATCCGGGACGGCCTTAGTAGGGCCACTTTAGTATAGCCTGATTTAGGAGCTAAATACTTCCGGCCCGATCGGGGCCGGATCAGGATGTCCGTAATAGGTGTTACCCGTATCGCACCCCGATCGGGGCCTGATCCTGGCCAGGCTAACCCTAAGAAATTTCTACTCGGGGAGTTGTACGAGTTGATAAATTGTATTAGAATTTGATATCGGCCTCTGAGAATTGCGGTCTATCACTTACATCACTTTTTAGTTGACAAAAATGATGAAATCGAAGCAGCTGGCTCGACGTTCCTGAGAAAGGAAGCGGCCGTTAAGGAGGGAGATACCTTTAGGCGAAAGTAAATAGATCGATATGGGCTGTAAATTATGGGCGGGTTCCAATTCACATTCTAAATCAGGGCGGGTTCTAATTTACTTTCTGGTTCAGAACCCGCGTTTTGGTCGGAAACTGACATAACAATCGATCATCGCGTAACACATAAAATATGAAGCTTCAATCATCTGTTCATGTTTACATCAATATCAAACTCTTGCAATACCTAAAAGAATAATCAAATCTATTTTCATAATTTTTTAATCCAGTTACCAGTCCTAAAACTTTACTTTCTGTACTTAAGTTAAATTTAATTCATTAAATAAGTCGTAATTTTCTATTTTTTCTGCAAATCAGGCCAAGACTTTTTTCGTTGGAATGTTTTCTTTTTTCTTTATTCTTTTTTTTATGTCATTATCTATGTTCAGCATTGACATATAAGACGCTGCCTTGACATGCGAGATCATCGCAGCTGTACGCGGACAGTGCACGCAATTATATTTCTCTCGAATTATGTGTATGTTTGTTTCAATTTTACAGACGTGTTCGTTCAACGTACACTCATGGCATTAAAAAATAAAGCCGTTGTTTTAACAACAAGATGCCCAAATTTTCCCTCAATTCTTCACATAATTAATGATCTTCACTTGGAGGATGCCGCCAAAATAGATTCGAAATTCAGCTGATCTTTCGCATAGCTGTTACCTCCGATTTCGCTGAAATTTTGCACAGATCGGCTTTTCAATACTAAAATCTCAGGCTAAATGGATTTTTGGTGCAACGCACGATCTTTCGAAGTATCGAATTTTTTAAATTGACTAATAAACGCGCGTGTATATCTATATCTATCATGATTTGCTACTGCTACCCCTCCCACTTTTATGAAGATAGCTTGTGTGTGTGTGTGTGTTTTTTTGATTGTGTGGCTTTGTTCGGGTTTGTATAAGCTGAGTTGTGTACGTTTGGCTTTTCGTAAGGTTTGTTTGGGGTTGGTGGTGTTTGTTGGAGCTTGATTGTCTGAGGATAGCAGTAGTACACTATGATACATATAGGTACAACAAACGCGCCTTTGATTAGCATTTGTAAAAATTTGACATTTTGAAAAGTATTGCGAAGTGCGAAGAGTCCTTTTGGGCAAAGACCTATCGTGCGCAAAAAAAGATCCGTGCAGAGTTTCAGCGAAATCGGAAATAACGGCTTTTCGATAATCTATGCTGAAAATCCAACTGAGTGAAATGAGAATTGCATGATAAAAAAATTTCGTCGACACGACTTTTCACGCTCCTGTCGAAAATAACGTCGCATTGGGGAATTTCAGTATTCGCTATTGAAGCACGATAATATATCGGTTCTCGTATCATTGATTTAATTTCACATTACTTTTGGGAACTTGCCCTAAAAGGGAAGTGAGGAGGCCCCCGAAGCATCTCCTTCCATCGTATGTACTGTTAATGCTGCTTCTCGTTAGTTTGCTTCCCGAAATTCTGTGGGAAAGTTCGGACAACTCTCGGGGCGTCATCCCGTTACCGGGAATTCGCGAGCCCCCCCCCCCCCCCCCCGCCCCATCCCCCCGGCCGTCCCTCTTCCTCATCCCGCTCGCGAGGTTTTTCGACTGGCCCGGAAAAGAAAGGGAGCCCTGGCATGGTCGAACGGACGTATATATCGCGATCCTCTTCCTTTTCGTACTACGCAAAAGACACACGGTGCTCTCTCACTGTGTATGTGTGGCCACGGCTATTGGCATTGCGGACTTAATCGTACGGAATAGAGAAAGAGTGAGGCATGGCGGAGGACGAGTAGATCATCGCCTTCCCAAAAATACCCCCAACTTTATTGATTTTCCACAAAAGAACTTTAATACCGATCTAAAAACTTTTGGCGCTGAAATTTTCGAAAAGAATCGAATTCGATACGGAAAAAATATTGTTTTTTTGAATAAAATTAATTTTCTTTTAATTGAATAATAATAACGAGAAGACATTTATAGTCGTTTTTACTTGGGTGAAAGAGATTTTTATTCACTTCAATCAAGTTCTCAGTGCGATAAAATGAGCGCTGTAAAAAGATAAAAAGAGGTAATAATTCGGTTTTTTTGACGAGGGTTCGACGACTAATCAGTAAGTACATTTCCGAAAAGTTTAAATTTCAAGCTGTTTCAACGATATCATTTAATAATTGAATAATAATGAAGTATTTGTAATTTTGTAATGACAAATTATAAATAATTCAATAAGAATAAATTATTAAGTGAGGATTTTTTTAATTCATCATCTTAATACTTAATAACTTTATAACGATAAAAACACTTAATAATTTTGGATGTAAATAGAATAATCGAGTTTTTTAAAAGTACTCTATTTATGAGCAAGAAGATTTCAAAATGAACAAAAAATTACAGCGTGGATAAACTTTTATAAAAATTAAAACCCGCTTAAAATCAAATCAAATTGATTTGATAACAATTGACAAATAAAAATAGTATCAGATTACGCTTTCTATAATAGGCTATTTATGGACATTCCGTTGGTCCGAATTTCACCAATTCACTAAATTTGTTTGATGAAAAAAAAAAAAAAAAAAAAAAAAAAAAAAACATACATCCCATGATACACTATTGATGTGCAAAATTTCAGCTAGGCATCTCTAAAACCGCACAAGTTTTTGCGTGTACGGAAAAAATCGGCCCACACGTGCACAAACACACGTTTTTTAAATATTATTTTTCAACTTTCATTTGCCATCTCGATTTTTTTTCCCCTAAACAAAGTGTCAGTAAGAAAAAAACACCTAAACAGTATGTTGATAAAAATGTCTCTCAATAGCTTTCATTAACTTTAACTATAAAGTGAACAAAACATTTATTTTGGTGGAATGAAAATGGAAATAATTAAAAAAAAACGTCTCGTGAAAAAAAATTGGAAAAGTCTTTACTTCGGTTTTCAAGAGCTTTACATTCAAATCAATGGAGGGATTTTAAAGAATTTCGCGTGGCTGACATTTTGGTTCGACCAACGGGAAATTTATTTAAGGCGGGATATACATTTGCAACGATCGAAAAATTGATTTCTTTTTTTTTTCTTCTTTTTAACCGATAGAATTACACATGTAGAATATTTTCCCAAAGTTTCTAAGCGAAATTAAAAAAAACCTTCAAACGTTACAGCCCGTCAACGGTGTACCGAAATTGGCGTGCAGGATCAGTCAAAAATTATTAAGCCGATTGAGTTGAGACTTGGTTGAAATATCGATAATATTCTACTTGACGACAATTGTCGTTGAAAAATTGAAAGAAAAACTACTCTTTTCATTCAAATTTTACAGAAATTTTCCGTGAAATGTTTTTTTGTTGTTGTTGTAAATGCGTGCCATTCTCTTAAAGTTGCATTTCCTTAATTTTAATTACCGTCAAATAGAAACTATGCATGTTCCAACTGATTTGTTTTGAATTTTTTTGCAAACTGAAGTTTCGGGAAGCTAGACTGCACGCTGATTCGGAACTCCCGCGGAAATTTTGCTGTGGTAAACAATTAAATAAAGGTAGAATCATTATTTCTTCGTTTGAAAAACCCTTCAAAATTGCTCCATTTTTTCCCGAGTAAATCTATATACCGCCTCAAGACGGGAAACCAGTTTAGATGACTAAAAAAAATCCAACTTTTTCTTATTTTATAAATTGTTAGTAAAACTATTCAATAATATGTTTCCCGAAGTAGTATAAATAATTCATGACTGCCTTGAATTTTTTTGTTTTCGGTATTTTTTTTCAAACGTGTTTTTCTCGAAACGACTTTTTTCAATTTGTGTACACTCTAGCTCGAAAATTGTCTAACTTACATTAATTAATTTCTACTTACTTATAACGTTACAAGATGATAGTTGGTTTCTTTTTATAATTACGCTCCATATGAACCTAAATTTGGGATAATATCATTGTTTAATGTATATTTTTTATAGTTACAAATGTTATGAAATAATGGCAAAAATTATACTCTTTTGTTTAAACACCTCTAGAAAATTCAATTTTCAATTTTTGTTGGTCAGAGTTAGGTTCATATAGAAGGAAAACATGTTCTTAAAGTAATATTCAAACCGTATTGACTTTCGATGAAAACTGTGGCCTCCAGAGGGTCCACAAACATGACAGTCTAATGGCAGCCTTCGACAGGCATCCGGTTATATGTTCCATATTTTTAGAGAAATAGCTTTGAAAAAATTAAAATATTTATTTGAAGATATGTATAAAATATTATGAAAATTTGAATAAATTCGATTCATTCTTTCCTTGTAAAAAAAAATCATGAAAATCAGTAAAACAAGCGTACTCCCTAACTGGTTTCCCGCCTTAAACGATGCCAAGTGTTTTTTCCGTTTCTTTGCTCCTCGTTTCGTTTACACGGGCCAATCACTGTACCGTTTTTTACACCGTCCTCCTGCCTCGTTCTCGGCCCGCCGAATTATTTCTCGCTCTTTTTCGTCCGACGTCGACAACCTACGAGTCGACCGGTTCGCGCTCGAATCTCCGTCGCTCTCAATCTTCGCCCGGGTCTTTTCGTTCTCCAGCATCTTTCCATTGTCTTTCGTCACTTCTCATCTCTCAGTCACCGAGCCTCAGTCCTCCCTTCGCCCTTTCTTATTCGTTTTTTTTGTTTTTTTTTGTTTTTCGTCAAGTGAGGCTCCGTTTCTACTCCCCGCTATAGTCCCGGCGTCACCTCGTAAATTCGGCATCCTCTCGAACGTTCGTTTCGGAACGAGACGCGTCCCTCATCCCTTCTGCCCTTCCGCCTTGATCGTACGAGATCGATCAACGAATTCCATGACCGCTATCGATATCTCGATCAACGACACGTCGTCCCTCGTATTCGCCTCGCATGCTGACGCATTTACGATCAACCGATGAGGGGGGGGGTGATAAAAAACCTCCGGAGAAAACTACCGCCGATTCTCTCACTTTCATAATTGCTTTTGATATGTAATGAAGATTCTTCTCGCAGTTTCGTACCACATGTTGACAAGTTTTTTTTCCGCTATTTTTTCCTCCTCATTTCGACACATTTTAGCGATCGACATCTCGATCAACGAGATGACGGCATCGTGACGAGATTGCTGAATTCTTTCGATATTTATCGCGCGTCAAATGACATTTTTATACTTGCGAACTTTATCTCGGGTACACTGACAGAAAAATTCTATCGCTAATGACTAGATATGGCTATTCGATTTTTTAATTTGAATTAAATAAGTTTTTGGTTTAATCGATTGTCTCCCATGGAATTACATTGGTGGAATAATTTATTTGAAGCATTTTCATTGATTGAAAACAAGATCTATTTAATATAGTCTAAAAACTAAATATTTCATTCATTTTTAATAAATCTGTGATTCGGTTTCATCTGTTGAAAAGCAATTTAGTCGAAGCCACTGAATGTAACTATTGAATTTTAAAAAAATTTAAATTAAGTAGAATTTTTGTAGAGTCGAACATTTTTATATTTAGAGAGAAATTATAATATATGTATACATATATGTGTGTGCGTGCGTGTGTGTGACTGTGTGTGTGCGTGCGTGTGTAGGCTATGTTTAAAAAATCTATATCACGATTTATATATTCTTTTTTTCTCTATTTTCTTCGATTAAAAGAATTTCAGAAGGGCAGGAAATGACAAAACATGATACAAATCTTATAGTAGAACTCTAAATTGAGTTTAACATTTTATTTTGGATTTATGAAGTATTATTCTATGCATATAGTACACTTGGATTTGCAGTGGATATTGTAAGCAAATAAAGATTTATTTGGATCGAATCTTTATTTGTTTAATTTGAATATATTTGATATTCAAAAAGAATAGCTGAAACAAAAAAATTATAGATTTGAAACAAAATGGATCGTCGAAGGCCGTGCGACAAGGAAAAAACCTATTTGATTTAAATAGATCCTATTTGAATTAAATGTTTTTTTTTTGCAGTGTACTGTCATTTGATCGAATATGCGGAAGTTGGCGATTTTTATTCTCAACTCATTTTGCATGTAGTTGAGTCATTGAAGAGCCCATTACTGTTTGGATCTTTCATTGGGGAGTGTCGTTTTCAACTTCGGGAATCGGATGCACAGGTTTTTAATTTTTTAATATATTAAAAATAAATAAATAAAGATTAGATTCAAGCACATGTGTTCTTGGGACGTATGGGAGATATTTTCTAATAAAAATATCTTTGTTTGCGTCAATAAACGTCTATTGAGTCATATATATATATATATTTCTGTTGAATTCTGGAAAGATCTTTTTGAATGAAATAAATCTTCATTTGCTTACAATATATGTGTCTTTCATTTGAATGTTCACCTCGAACGTATGAAAAATATATTTGAATCGTCGCTATTTCGGTTTGTATGTTGCATGTGAAGCAAAAGAATGTTTATTTTACATTTTTGCATAGCATGTATACTTGTACATATAGGGCTCGTAGTAACAGTGTGAGAACAAATAAATACATTTGTAGGATCACGTTAAAAATGTCATGACCAAACGGTGGTTGGTCACAATAGTTTGATTCGCATAAGTAAGTATTTGTTGCAATGAAGACAGGCCATTCATTCAATCAAAGATTCATTGTGTTTAAATAAAATAATTAGTTATTACACAACACTAAATAGATCTTGATTCAAATAAATAAATATATTTCAAATAAATAATTACTGTGATTGGCGGGGTTGCGGGGTGCCTAACTGTGATTGGCGTCGCCAATCACAGTTAGGCACCCCGCAACGACGGATCACGCGGCGAGTTGTAAACAAAGATTTTTGCTGGTTTAATAAAATAATAAGTGTTTTTAACTACTGATATTATAATGCTATGTTTGGAGGTTGTTATCAGTGAAGTGGTTTGTCGGCTGCTGTGCTGGTTTCCAGGTTACAAGTGTGCCAAAAAGAAGCATGCCTTTGGGCAACTCGGCTGCGGAAATAAAAGGTGTACCTGATTTATCCTAGTTGATTTTACGAGGACAGTTTTTTAAAATTTATCCTTTTTTTCTTTCTTTTTGTAGATGGTCAATAATTAGAAACGAAAAACTGCTAACGCATCATAGATATGCATCATGGGTAGGCATAAAAGTACAAAAGGCTGAGGTACTTAGAAGGACTCCCATTAAAGAACAAGAATGAGAAAAAGAAGCGGAAAAAGAAAAAGTCGAGGATAGATGGAGCAAAGAAAAATTTCAAAAATCTTAAACCGTCAGCAAGTATGAAAAGACAGGAAAGAGAGGAAGAAAAGGGCGAAAAATCTCCAAAACGGAATAAAAGGGACACAAAGGAGCACCGATGCCTGGTGCGCAGCGAACTTTACATAGATCCACAAACTGACGACTTAATTAAGTGTGATAATTGTGAGATGTGGGCTCATGAAGCCTGCACTTGTTATGCCGGCAGAGGATCCTATTACCGCGGTGACACGTGTCAATAATAATTACGTGAAATTTGATTTTACCCTAGGATCAGTGCGATTCTCGACCATAATAATTTATAGGTCGATTTTATGGTTGCGATAGATATATAAAACAAAAAACTGTTGATTATAAGAAAATACTATACGATGTCTAGCTGTTAGGGTTAATTGATTTCATTATTTTCATCACTACCCGCTTTGCCCAAACAAGCTCTACCCGCTTTAGGCACCCCGACGGGCAAAACGGTTTTCTTCATACGGTTTAGTTTTCGGTTTCTTTATTGTTATTAATGGAGTTTTTTTTTTTTTTTAAGTTTGTGACTGATTCATCAAAGTTCGAAAAGTAACGAACTTTGGTCGTTCAAATCAAAGTTCAAAATATACACGGAAAAAAAGAAATAGTACAAAATACAGGGGCTTCACAGTTCGCATTGGACTCGAGCAATCGCACAGCGATATTACCTGAATAACAGTGCTCAAAATACAGTGTGCTCGAAGTAAATTATTACAGCTCCTATACTGTCCTCTTTGGACTCGAACCGCTCTACTGTATCTTTTACTGGAACACACAGTCCAAAATATAGTGTAGTCAAAAGTAAATTTCGACAGTTCAACACTGTAATATAAATGTAAGAAAACTTGTAATTTGACAGTTGGTTAATCTGTATTATGTACACTGAATGCGCCAGTTATATCGACAGAGTTTATGTAGGTGTTTTAACAGTGGAGTCCTCTGTTCTAGAAACTGGTTAGCAACAGATATAGTTTCAGTTTTGAACCGTTGCTTTTTACAGTGTGAACACGGGAAACGTTCTTGTTTTAACCTGTAATTCAAACTTCATGAATCCCGAAATTTAATAGTGCCACAACTCGTATATTATACAAAATTAGGGATAAAAATAACATTAGATAGCGCTGAAAGAACAATTGAAGCGCTGAAAGAACTGCCAGTCCTTTGTGTCCTGGTCGCGCCACGCTCGAGACAAGTCCTAACGAGTGAACAACGTTCACAACGTCACACTGTAAATTTGATTATAAAAATGAAGTAAAAAAATTCGGCGAAACCTTTGCTTACAATGTATATTGTAAGCAATGTAATATATATATATATATATATATATATATATATATATATATATCAAGAATATAATAAAGTGAATGAGCACACAAAAAATGTTTATCCATAAAAGAAGTTTGAGAAAAATGTGTAGAAAATATTACAAAATCAGTCACATACACAGGAACGTACCTTTTTGTAAATAATTCTCTTTTTTTATAATTTCTTGAATTATGGCGCACAAATTTCAGCGTTCGCATCCTATAGACCACGCACTACTAACTGGCAATCCTTTGTGTCCTGGCCACGTGCCTCACCCCACGCGCGAGACAAGTCCTAATTAGACAAGAACGTACCTTTTTTTAAAAATTCTCTCTTTCTTTATAATTTCTTGAATTCTGTCGCACAAATTTCGATGTCCGCGTCCCATCAACCACGCACTACTAACTGGCAATCCTTTGTGTCCTGGCCTCGTGCCTCATGTGCAGACAGTATAAAAAACAGTGATCGCATTTAAATTTTACAGTTGAATATTTTTACTGAAATCACTGATGTATTCACAATATCAAACTGCAAATAAACCAATGTAACTGTAAAAATCTCAGAGTGCTCAGATAAAGTCACGAACTGTCGAAAGAAGAGTAAAACTACCGTGCCACACTGTGAAATTTAACGAATCACTCTGTACTCAATACAATGTACACTGTAACCTTTGCAGTTTGCGTACAGTATAAACTTCAGTGATCTCATGTAAATTTTACAGTTGAATATTTTTACTGAAATCACTGATTTATTCACAATACCAAACTGTAAATAAATCAGTGTAACTGTAAAAATCTCAGAGTGCACAGATTACGTCACGAACTGTCGAAAGAAGAGTAAAACTACCGTGCCGCCACACTGTACAATTTAATGAATCACTCTGTACTCAATACAGTGTACACTATAACCCTTGCAGTTTGCGTACAGTATAAAAATCAGTGATCTCATGTAAATTTTACAGATGAATATTTTTACTGAAGACACTGATGTATTCACAATACCGAACTGTAAATAAGCCAGTGTAAATGTAAAAATCTCAGTGTGTACAGGAAAATTCGTCATTTTTGTAGGACAGGATTTACATTACTCTGTTTTACTGTAAAATGAAGTATGGCACCCTGTTTTTCATGCGGTTTATACTGTGATTTTCGCTGTTTCTTTTTTTCCGTGTACGAAGAACCTTTTTTTTGTCTCAAAGCCTAGCCTACCCGTTTTGGGCTAGTCTTCCCTACATATGAAACATCGCTGATTCATTTGATCCATCATTATCGCTGCAATTAAAGTTTTTTTAACGAGTGCAAATAATATTTTTATTGAGCAATTGGGCATTGAGTTTGACAACAGGCTATTAGGAGAATCAATCTTTATGATTTATTGTGAGATGAAGAAGATGTTAAGAAAATGCTCAACTGTCAGATGGTTTTCATAAACTCTTTGTATTTAAATTCGTTTGCCCAGTAATTGGGCATTGAGTTTGTTTGGCAACAGACCATCGGGAGAATCAAATTTCATGATTTTACTTTTCAGATGAAGAAAATCTTTCAAAAGTCCTCAGCTGTCACGTTTTTGGGATTTTCATTATTTTCCATGATCTCGTTGTAATTAACGTTCGTGGAGGGGAACGCGATGAGTTGCGAAATGCTGCCCGAGTTTGAGTTGATTGTTTGATCTGAGAGAATCCTTTAAAGCCTCGGTCTTCTGGTGACCGGCGGCTCGTCGTAACATGCTCTTTCAATATCTCGCTCTCTTTCTCCTCATGCGCGTCGCTGATTCCCCGAAGCTCATGCAACATTTAACTTCTCAGTATATCCATCCCTGTCATCGACAACTGTCCTCTTTCTTCTTTGTCTTTCGCTTTGTCATGGCGCTCGGTACAGTCATTGGACAGACGGGGGGCGGCGGCGGCGGCGGCGGCATTGGTCGACGAAAGAAGCCGTACTGAAATGAATACGCAATTGCGGATGTTCGATATCCTCGGATAATGAAGTCATTTTTACACGATCTTTCATCTCGAAAAGGACCTGCCCTTTTCGAGAAGGGTGAGCCCGCTCTGTTTTAAGGCTACGAGTGTCGTTTCGCTATCTTCATCGCAACGAAGCCATATTATCTTTACGAACGGCAACACCGCGATCCCCAGCCGCTATGAGATCATTTGCGGCAGGGATCTCATTATTAAATGTCATCTGTGGACATTTTAAGAGGGAATGATACCTCATCGCGGTCGGTATGGTAGAACAATTATAGATTCCCAAAAATCTCGAAAACGGCTCTTTAGATCCCGTCGAAACTTTGCCAAACGACGTCAAATATGTATAGACGAACAGCTGTCTTCCCCTCAAATTTTCGGAATTTGAGAAAAAAAACTAGATTGGCTTATGATAAGCCAATCTACATTTTTTTTCTCAAATTCCGAAAATTTGAGGGGAAGACAGCTGTTCGTCTATACATATTTGACGTCGTTTGGCAAAGTTTCGACGGGATCTAAAGAGCCGTTTTCGAGATTTTTGGGAATCTATAATTGTTCTACCATACCGACCGCGATGAGGTATCATTCCCTCTTAAGGCGGCCATCCAACGAGACAGGTCCGAAAAATCGATAAAATAATTTCTGCACAAATTGGAAAAATGTGTGGATGTTATGTGGAGCCGCGGCATAGCAGACTAATGGTGAGTGCACCGGTTTTCGATTTTTTGCAAATTTTAGCCGCCATTTTTTCAATTTTTCTGTTTTATCGGAAAAAAATGTTAGGTTCAGTCCGTAGAGGAGAACATCCCCTGAGGGCGTTTGGGAATTGCCGGAAACTTGAACTGGCCAGTCGGAAAACCGTGGCAATGAGGGAGCAGTGCATGAGACGCGTGGTCTTCTTCATTCGTCCGTATCACCCTTGAATATTTATATGTATTTGAAACATCGAGGGCTGAATTCAATAGCCAGAACTCGAGTTAAAACGTTGCAAAAAAGAAAATATGTATGTATGGCGTTTCGGTTCTTCACAAATGCCATTTAAATTTTATCCCATTTTCGGCCCATTTTCCCTACCTAGTCCCTATGAGTTTTAAAATTGCAACTTTTAACACTGCAGGGTCTACATTGTTTTCCGTAAAAAATATTTGTCCCCTATAATAAGAAGACATATGGCAGCATCGCATCGTTCCATGTATCTAGTGACGCAAGTTTGCGCGGCATACTTAAAATAATACTGCAACACACATTTTTTTTGCAAGCAATTTTTGATCGAACAAAGTTTTGTATTAATTATGAATTAACCAACTGTTTTACTTCTTAATGAAGATAACACAAACAATATAAAATATTAATATTTAAAACGCAAATATTTTTGTTACGATAAACGTTTATCACTTTAGGAACGAAACAATTATTTTTGTTTCTCGAAATATTGAACAACACTGTTCTGCGGTGTTGCCATATGTCTTCTTATTATAAAGGACAAACATTTTTCACGGAGAATTCTTCTGTCTTTGCTGAACGTTTTTAGCAAAACGGAATGGCAGGCAATCAAAACTTTTTTTTCACACTTTCCCTAACTAGTTTGCTATCTAAACATAATTTATTTAAAATATTTATTAACACAATGAGATGGCACAACGAATTATGTGACCTGACTTTCGATCAATGCAGACCCTGCACTGTTAAAAGTTGTCATTTTCAAACCCATTATCTCCTAATCTAAATAGTCGACTGTTCTGAAATTTCACTCAAACATGTATAATTATATGAACAATGTCTGGTTAAAATTTGAACAAACTCCATAGAAATCGCTAGCGCGCCCTCCTTCTACCTTAATTTACATGCCATCATTCTGGTTACGCCATCTGTTGGAAAACAGCAAGAACTTAATCATTGCTCTCTCTCTCTCTCTCTCTCTCTCTCTCTCTCTCTCTCTCTCTCTCTCTCTCTCTCTCTCTCTCTCTGTCCCTCTGTCTATTTCTTCCTGTATTTGCACGGTCAGAAATACCGATACGTCAAACGCGCACCAGCACGGGCAGAACCTTCTCCAAGACCTTCGCGTTCACATATCTCACAGCGTATTCCGTTCTCCCCGCCCCTCTCTCTATCTTTCATCTGCTCTCGTGCACACTTTCCCTTTTTTTTTATTTCTGCTTCGGCGTAATCGTAGCTCTTCAAGACTGTTTCGTTTCACGATTCCTTTCCGTCTCCCTTTTGCCCGATCGTTCAGCCTTCCTTCGTATTGGCTTTTGCTAGCAGCGGGTCGGCGTAGCTTTTGTACGACTTGTAAGTGCAAAAATGCACACACACTCTTATAGCAGTCGTTTGGCTGCACATATCTGAGAGAGAGAGAGAGAGAGAGAGAGAGAGAGAGAGAGAGAGAGAGAGAGAGAGAGAGAGAGAGAGAGAGAGAGAGAGAGAGAGAGAGAGAGAGAGAGGTAGTAGCAAAATGTCTGAGAACAAGTGTTCTGGCACCTCCAGGAACGTTTATGCCTTCCGATGCCTTAGCCATCGGAAAAGAGAAGAGAAGAAAATAGATAAGGTCTTCATGATCCGCAGGGTGCAACGAGCACTGTATATATACATCTGTTGGGAATCGTAGGAAAAGACAGGCCGGTGACTCACAACTCCAAAGGCGCAGTTTCCGTTCAGGAAGAAGTTTTATCGCGTTAAACATTTTTTTATATCTTCATGTCAGTACGTACGCGCGCACGCTGGCACGTGTGTGTGTGTGTGTGTATGTGTATGTGTGCAATATGACAAACCCTCGTAAAACTATAATTGAATAAATGTTCGGTCGTATGTCCCTGCACGTTACATGTGTCTGACCTGTCACGGCTGAAAATTACTTTCTACTCGAGTAGAGCTGTCACATGCCCCGAGTGCCTCGATCAGTTTTGTAAAGAAAGACAAATAAACGCGAAAAAAAACTTTTCAAGAACAAGCTTTTATTTAAAAGGTACTGTACTAAAAAGTAAAAAATAGTGTTCAGTAAAATTGAAAATTAAAACAGTATAACTACGAAAAAGTCCCTTCCTTGGTGGGACTCATCATAGGTGCAAGTACTTGAAAGGTACATAAACGTCGATATTTAAAAAAATATGAAATTATCATTTTAAAAGCTGATTTGGAAATTAAATATTTTGAGCTCTATTTTTTATCCTTTTTCTCACCAGCGATTATCTTTTTTAACCATTTGCTTTTTTAAAGAAAAAAAAGCGCGAAAGTTGCGAACCGTCAAAAAAATATTTAGAGGACGCTCAAGCCTCCCGAAAATTCAATTTTTCATGAAAAAGTCGATTTTTTTTTCGTCCGCTTTTCACCCATGAATTGTTGCGCTTTATAATTTTTAAATCAACCTCGCGAAAGCTCTAGCCGGCCAATGAATATTTAGTGGTCGCTCAACAGCTTTGAAATTTCCAATGTTTTTTTACTCTTCTCACTCATAAATTTGACTCTTTGACCCCAAGAGTTATAATCTTTGTTGTCATAAAATAGTTCTTCAAAGCTCTTGTCAGTAAAATAAAATTATAGGTCGTTTTATTCGTAAAACTGAAATGACAGTTGTTTTCCGCGCATCGTAAGACGTCCCACAATTGGTCTCGTTATTCAAACTACGGACCAATCGTAGCAGTAAAATCGTTTCATTAAATAGCGAGATTTATATTTTTCCAAAGTCCAGCGAACGACGTTGCAAGGTGCAAAAATCCTGAAAAATCGCTATTTTCAAAATGACGTATCGGGGAGAAAAAAAATCGAGCATTAAATTAATATTAAAAAAGCAAAAGCAAAAAATTAAAATTAAAAAAGCAAATTGATGCTGACTTTGTTCTCTTCAAATCCCCGTTTGGTAAATTGGTTTCCGATTTTTTTTGGCCGAGATATTCAATTTTCTGTCAGGAAAGAAAAATTGCAGGGTGCGCCAAACTTTTGGCCAAGGGCGCACACACACACAAATATACATTCATGCATTTGTTTGTCGCCAATGCTTCGTTACAATACATGTTACGTTGCGACGAAGTGTAGCTCACCTCTAATTACGTCGTCTGGTGTATTTGATGATGGTTTCTTCCGGATTGTTTTTGCGCCGCTGCAGGCCCCGCGGCTTGCACCCTCGCGGTATTGCAAGCAGAACACACTGCCGAGAGAGAGAGAGAGAGAGAGAGAGAGAACTGTCACTACGATGCCTGCGGGGGTTGGTTGCACCCGGTTGCTTTCAACACCGCACTGAGGATGACAACGACGACGGGGACGTCGACTGAACATGAAGTGGTGCGATAGATGAGGGAATAAAATGAAGAGTCGGCGAGAAAGAGCGAGAAAAAGAGAGAGAGAGAGAGAGAGAGAGGGGTGGGGGGGGGGGGGGGAGGTGGAGAGAGAGAGAGAGAGAGAGGGAGGGTAAAAGTGAGCGAGAAAGAGAGGGAGGGGTCGAGAGAGGACTCGCGTGGGTACACCGTGAACACGAAGTGCTCAGAGATATACTATGCCCGTTCCCGGTGCTTCTTTCGTGATCCAATAAGACTTAATTAACTAACTTCTAACTCGCAAGCCTGTTAGCTCATTGATTTCGTTCCGTTCCTATCTCCCTCCCAGCTTTTGCTCCGTAGCCGAGCTTTTTCCCTGCCACGACGAGCTTCACGTGGCCCTATTGGACTTCCTCCCTTCCCATCGCGTTCTCGCTTCAACTCTTATTTTGACCGCGATTATTAAGGGGGTATGCCTCTCTGAAAACGTTTTAACAAATCGTATTTTTGTATATTGCTATAGTGTGAACTTTCAAGAATATTTGGAGACTAACCGGACCTGAAATCTAAAAAATTGACCAAGTTACACCTATTTTAGTGGAACAGCGTGTGTCGGGTTTACCGCGATCCGTCGAGTTGAACCGCGATTATCTCGAAATTACATATCTCGACACGGCGGGATTGATATCTTGAGTACCTTTCACACTATTAACTTGAATTTGCACAGTTAACGTGTTCAACCAGTAGTCATTTTCGGCTCAGGATCGTATTTTTTAATTGGACGAACCTTTTGTTAGTAACAATGATTTCAGTATGCTGTTTTTTCAAGAGAAAAATAAGGTTTTCTTTGAAAAAACCGTCATCTGTCGTATTTCGCGAAATTTCGAAAAGTGGATCGTCAACACATAGTCAGTTGAATATATTTGAAGAATGTTTTTGTTTGTTTTTATTTCCAATTACATTTGAGTCCGATAGAGATCTCGCCGTTTCGGGCCTCGCCGAAAGCTGGAGGACTGCAACGCCAACTGCAGCACCATCAACACTTTGAAAGATTTTCATTCGAAAAACTTACATTGTAACGACAAACATGTGTACAACATGCTGGGATAAAATTAATTTATTCCACCCAATGTGTTACTAGAAGAAAAAAAATCATCATTCTGACCCTTCAAATTGGGCTTCCAGAGAAGGACACCCCGTTGAGGGATCATCAGAGGGTAACGGGTCGAAAGATAGCTTATTTTTGCGTTTTTTCTACGATTGTTAAAACACGCTAGTCAGTCCGATGTTTTTATGTCAAATCAAATCACTCATGGAGAACGGTTGAAAATGTTTCCGGCAAAACAGGAGTGCGCACGGTGTACGCGGTTGTGGCCGTAAATATCATCTGAAACAAAATTTGCAAACAGATTATTAATCAGTATAGAAGCCGCTACTTGCTATGGAGGCTTTTTTAAAATAAAAACTGACAGAATCACGGCGGAGCCTATTTTTTCGACAAGTTTTTCGTTAAAAAAATATGAAGATTAAAAAAAAGCTTGCATAAGAAGATAAAGAATCGAGTGAAGAATGTTGTATCAAAATTTAAGACGGATAGCTCGAAAACTCTTTCTTTGAGAGTGTGCACCGTTCCGAAAAACGACATTTCGAGAAAAATCGCCGCCATTTTGTCAATTTTGATCAACAAAAAACCTTCATAGCAAGATAACGGCTTTTATACTGATTAATAATCTTTTTACAAATTTTGTTTCAGATAATATTTATAGCCACAACCATGTATACCGTGAGGACTCCTTTTTTCGAAGACATTTTCAACCGTTAAAAAAATGTAAAAAAAAATTAAAATAAACGTGTATAAAATTTGTTGCTGTTCTTCACGGGTGCTTTGATTTCACATAAAAGTAATCAGACTGATTAGCGTATTTTAACCATGGACAGAAAATGGCGACAATCGGCTATTTTTCGACCCGCTATACTGTGATGATCCCTTAATGAATGTGGATAGTCTGATGAGATCGATTATCCGTGGATCATGCAAACTAGAGATATCGGACGAATCGATCGCGGGCTGCGCAGACCCATCCTCTGCACTTTATTATTATTTCCGTGCTAAGTTATACATTGGCTTATCTTGTAAGGCTTGACGTCTGCCTCTTGTATTGGACAAACCTACGATTTGTCTCATACGGCGGTTTTCGCTACGCATCGGTGGCAAGAGAAGGCGCGGTGAACTTGCCGAAAAAGTCAACCTAGAGATGATCAATATTTTCGAAAATCCGGCCCAACGTAGGTATAGATAAACGAAAATCATGCATACGGCAAATCTTTTTTCGCATTGATGAACAGGAAAGTTTACTTACGCATACACACCTAGCCTATGGTCCTTATATTCCGAATTCTGTAGGCCCGAGTGTTTTTTAAATCACTTTTTTAGATCAATGTAAGCATATTCATGTAGAAATTTATTCACGAATCTGTGCCTCACAGATTGACGATTTCATTTCAGCGAGGGAGCACTGTCGCTCCGATCGGATTGCAGTGATCATAATATTATTTAAGGCCGGAGCCTGATTTAGATGTTTTTTTTTTTTTTTTCATTATTTAAATCGATGGCTAAACTATTCAAGAATGTATTTACAAAGTTACAGAGGCCAACTGTAATTATTTAAGCGACTGATATTTGACATGGGATATTTTCTCGTGTTCAAAACTTTGAAGCTCGTTTTGCTTCAGTTTTAATTTTCGCGATTTTTCCAAATTGTCGGGCGTAATAGCGTCCGCATATCTATAGTGACGACAGTGACGAAAACAAAAAAACTAAACGACCTATTGAATCAAACCAAAGTTTATTTTCTTCGGTATGAAAATCTCTTTTGAGTGAATTTAAAAAGTCATTGAAAAATAGCTTTTAATTAATTTGTATAGCACGTTGAAGTTTCTTTCTCAACACATGTTTTTTCAACCCTGAGAAAAGTTATAATTTCACGATTTTTTCACCTTTTTCTCAATTCATTCGGAAGAAAAATATATGACAATAAAAAATTGTATTAGTTTTTTTGCTTCAGCTAAGAATTACGAGCTGCATCTTCCCCGCCGATTGGTAAGTGCAGTGGCAAGACGCACATGGCTGATAAATCTGCAGTCATTTATTGTTTCATGTTGAAACATTTTTTTAATACATTTCAAATATACATAAAAAGATACCTCAATGTTTACTGGGCTTACTTATTTTTTTCCCGTCTCAAAAAATTCCCGAAAAAACGCTTTTTCGGACCTTCTAATTCAGGCTCCCGCCTTAACCCCTTGACTGTGAGTGACACGCATAGGGGCAAAAAGAAGTCGTGCCATTATTGTGTCACGACACGTACAGGGGCATGATGTAAATAGGTTTTTTTTTGCCAAATGCCCCTATACGTGTCATAACACAAAAATGGCACGAATTTGTTTGCCCCTATGCGTCTCACTCACAGTCAAGGGGTTAAGGGGCTCCATTTATCTTAGTGGCAGGAAAAAATGGTGGATTGAGATTTTTTTCTGAGAAACGGTTGGTGAAAAAAAAAACGCATTTTTTTGCACAATGGTACATATGTTGAGAGTCTTTGAAAAAAATCATCAAGAAATACAAACAAAAAAAAACAACAAAGACACAATGACCGCCGGCAGATTATGAAATTTTATTCGCGACGTTTCGCGGTGGAGAATCTCAAGCTCAAACGGTCCATCTGAAATCTAAGAACTAAACGGGTTATTCAAGTTAACAACAAATACGAGTCGTTGACGATCAACGATTTTTTAAATAATTTTTTTTTAACAACGTGGCGACGAATTGAAACTCGAGGAGCATACAAAATCTTTGAAGAAACTCGTAATTTTTATGCAACTATTAGAAAATGAAAATCTATTTTGAAAAAGTAATATCGTCAATGAGCTTTAAATATATCTCTCATCGTATCTCCTGTAAATTTGGAAACAACCCATCGAGTGGTTCTCGGGATGTCATGTCCACCGACTTTGAAAACAGTGTTTCGAAAAAAAACGCGTTAAAAGTTTCAAGTATGGTGCTGCTATCGCTCGCCCCCGGCCGACTGTTGGAAGCTGTAGCTCATCCAATTTAAGGAATATTCCAATTAAGTTTTCAGGTAATATAGCTAAAAGGTGGTGCTATTGAATAGAAATATTTTTGGACAATGCAATTTTTTGATCAAATATAGTTTCCATTCTTGTCTACTACGTTGTAATGTATTTTGATTTTATAAAGTAGCCCTCGGGTGATGCTGGTTTTTTAATTTTTCATTATATTATTATTTGTCAAGTAAGTACTGGTGATACCTGTACTAACCTACGTTTCAAGTTACAGCACCGGGTTATTCAAATTAATGTTTATGTCATAGTGAGTGTCGTCAGCAGTGAATTAAAAAATTCCTCTCGTTTTATAAATATTGTTTTCTGTTATGGATTAATTTTAAGTGATATGCAAAGACGGTAACAAAGCAATACGAACTTGTTCCAAGCACCCTAATATATTTTGTTACGCAGGGTATCCCAGAACTAATGGTAGTCCGTTAAATGGGGGGTTGGGGATAAAATTCCAAGTCGAGTGATATAGGCACGTATGGGTCTCAGATCAAGCCCTGAGTAATTATTAATGTTTAAACCCGGGCTGATCGAGTGCGCCCGATGAGCCCCAGCGTCCGTAGGTGAGAGCGATACTGGTGGCTGGCCGCGGAGCACCGCATCCATACCGGCACCGCGCTACACGCGTGTATCGCTCTCACCAACGCGACGTACGCTGGCTCTCATCTTGCGCACCTGATTGGCCCGCCTTTCAAAATAAATAATAATTCAGGGGTTGTTCTGGGAGCAATACGTGCTTATATCAATCGACTCACAGAATTTCACCCCCAAGCCTCCATTTCAGGGACTACCACCACTTCTGGGGCACCGTGTACAAGTGAAGAGTACGTTATTGAAAAAAATTGAAAGATGATCGGAGATTTTATGAAAAGTGCTTTTCTTCTTCTTATTTCGGGATAAAAATGAAGGATCCTTCACAGTTGAAGAGCAAAGAGTACGCATTAAGTAAGACATATAAAAATCATGGAAGATAGGTATCAGTGAAGATGGGATACACTGCTCATGATGACTGGACAAGTCTCACTCAAGAAAATCACGAAAAAGAAGCTTATCAACGTAACATTTCTTAATAAAACCTACAGCTTTCAATAAAATCAGATTGTGTTGAAAAATTGTATATTTCCCACTTTTAACGTAGTATATCAATGTTAAGCGTTAAAATAGAATCAGTATAGAAATAAAATTAAGAAAAAATATACATTGAGCTGTTGAGCTGTGTTACTATTACATATTTTCGTATCAACGATTCGTCTGTAGGAAGTTTAAGGGCCGCCCCCGCCCTCGCCTGTCGTTCGTGCTGATAGTCATGGTTACATAGATAAAATGGTCTCGAAATATCCTTTTCCTATATAATATTTTCTATATATAGGAAAAGGATATTTTGCGTGTGTCTGTGTGGGTATAGAAGATGTATATACGTCACACGGGTCGACTTGCCCCGCGTTGTGTCGCCCGCCAAAGGACGCCGCTTCCTCAGTACCTCGAACTACGACGAGAATACTCACTCACATACTCGCGTATAAATATATATATATATATATATACACACACACACACACACACCAACGAGGTATCCCCCTGCCGTCTTGTACCTCTTTACCCGATCCGAGCATCAAGAGAACGCGTCTCGGGCACGCGGCCTCGAGGAGCGATATTCTCACGAGTTAACATCACCGGTTATATACACACACGCACACACATACACATTGAATATGTTAACCGATGCATACTGCAGTGTCAACCTTTCGCCGTATTCTCTTCCTGGATTTTGGGTTGCGCACGACTGATTTCCTAAGGCCCGTCATCTTTCCAATGCTCATCGCAGTCCGTCGCCTATATAAATGTATATGGAGAAAGGGGCAACGGTACGATGCGATGTCCGGGGCGCCGAGATTTCACAGTCAATTTAGGGTTATCGAGTCAAAATAAACAAAATATCAATTGAAATATGAAATATGACACTGTCTCAGACGCAACAAATGTTTTTTTACATATCACTACCGACTTTTTTTCTCGCTCATGAGTGCGACTAGACAGAGAGTAAAGTAGTACTTTTAATCGCTTGGAAGGCTCTAATTTTATGTCAAATATATCGTTTAGTTATTTGGTGTAGTAATTATATGGAACAATTCTTATTATTATAAATAAACCGAGAATATGAATAAATAAAGCATTATAATCTCGGAATTTATGTTGAAAATCATATAAATACAAAGAATCATATAATAACAAAGAAATATTTGCTGTAGCTCGCCCGCGCTCAATTCCATTATTTGTGATAACATAAAGATATTGTATCCATGAGTCAACAACAATCGTTGAATTTTGGCGTATTTCCAATTACCGCTAAAAACGCTGATAATTCCTTAAGGAAGCCAAAACGGCAAAATGTTCATTCTTGGAATTCTCATTATTTTGGTTCAAATATAAAAAAATCAACAACGTCAATATTTGGCGCCCCGGATATCGTACTATCCCCGAGAAAGGATATTTTGGACCCCTTAATTCTGTGGTTGGTGACCAGCGTATGTGGCTGTCCCTGCGACGGTGCCATTTTTTAAGGCAGTCATCCCGGGTGAAGGCTCTTTTTTTCGCGTTTTTTGGAAATTATTTTTGGCGAACTAAATCAACATACAACTGCGAACTTTTCACCACACATTTATTCATATTTTGAGCACACTTCACAATTTTTTGCAGCCCGAAATCGTCGCTCATTGCTGAAGTGAACGGCAACTTAGCCACTCATCTTCAAAAAAAGTTTTATTTGAAATCTTTCAAAAAAGTGACCGCGATTGCAGGCGCTCTGCTTATCTGAAACAAAAAATCAAACGGCATTTTAATCTGTAAAATATTAACTAATTTTCGAACTAGGAACATTGAAAGGTACATTTTTGCCATCTCGTTGAACATTTTTTCGTGAATTTTGGTGTATTTTCACGACTTGTTGAACATGAAAAAAAAAAAAAAAAAAAAAAAAAAAAAAAAAAAAAAAAAAAAAACGACCAGATGAATCAGAATTATCCTAGTTTGCAAAGTGTCTACATGGGTAAGTCATTAAAATTTCAAAGGAATTCGTTCGATAGATTTCGAGATATCGTGATCATCAGGTTGAAAAATACAGTTTTGAGAAAAACGCGTTCAAAGGTTCAAACACGATTCTCACCAATAACATTTTGACTCACCCTTAATCTGATATGCCTGGTCCACCGAAAAATCACTTTACCCACATATTCTACACTATATTTGGATGCAGTTTATGCAAAAAAATCGATTGTTTGAGCCTGTCACATGGGATGACTGCTCCTTAAACATGGAACCAGGATTTAACCAAGAACCCCAAACTTGACAAAAACGTAAAAAATGCCACCATGCGCCTGATTTCGAGGTTAGCTTGTCGTTCGTTTACACAAATGTGACGTCACGCGATCCGAGATGACGTGGTGTAACGTTTATAAAACAATTAATGAAAAATAACATTTTTCATGGCTACATATATATATATATATATATATATATA
Organism: Ophion obscuratus; assembly: GCA_964007375.1. Lineage (NCBI taxonomy): Eukaryota > Metazoa > Arthropoda > Insecta > Hymenoptera > Ichneumonidae > Ophion > Ophion obscuratus. The sequence continues at coordinate 218,453 of OZ023324.1, forward strand.
TATATATATATATATATATATATATATATATATATATATATATATATATATATATATATATATATTCATTATCGTAAATTCCAAACACTTTCTGAAAAGTTGACGTATTCCCTACTGAAAATAAGGCCTCGAACGTTTTTTTTTTTTTTTAATTTTGTCCATCAATGCAAAACAAAATTTTTCCGAAGAACGATTTTTTGAGCATAAAATTGGCAAACAATAAATGAACAATTCATTGAACTGAATAACATGGTGTTGAGAAATTGGAGACTGAGAAAGTGACTCTCGTCGCAGCCCAGTGTGATTACAAAGACCTCATTGGTGAAGAAAATGAAAAGTACAAGGTCGGAAATAGGGTCCGGCAGATTCGATCCATGCAGATGTGCTCTTTGCACTTGAATCGTGTCGGTCCAAGCTCCGGAAAGCTCGGCCATCAAACCTAAACGAGGTCGGACAAAAACAATCCGGATTGACAGTAAGATTGAACGCGCTGTACGGGATCGGTGCTGATGAATAAACATGAGGCATGGCCGCGGCGGTGTGAGCCACGCTCATGGATGCAGCAGCCTCTCTCGACGTTCGTATCGCCAACCACGTGTCGTCGTCGTCGTCGTCGTCGCCGCCGCCGCCGCCGCCGCCGCCGCCGCCGCCGCCGCCGCCACCCCGGTCGCGATCTTCCCGAGCATGAACTATGACTATAACAACGCGATTGCGACGAGGATCCCTGAAAGATCACAACAGAAGCAGCTCGGCGGATGGGCTTCGAATGAATTACGACGTGGCGTGCGGAGTTGCGTTGTACACGCGTGTATACAACGCGCGTATAGATGGCAAGAAGGCAACACACGCGAGGCAAGAGGAACGCATGCAGCGTGTGACAAGGGAGAGAAAGAAATATGGCACCGAGGGCAAACGGAAAAACGATTCGAGTCCGCAGCGTCGGAGGTGGAGCGTTTCAACGGGACACAAACTGCTCTCTGCCTCGAGTCGTTCTCGCACCGCCTGACGAAAAACCATTGCTATGCAGCCCGAATTTGGCCAAGTCGAACGAGGAGGCTGTGACGACAGTTTCTCTCTTTCTTTTACTCACACCCTCCTCCCAGCTTTCACCATCTACGGTTCTTGATCTCCCACACCCCTTCCCGCCTCCCCCGATTCGCAATCGTTCGTACGTAAAGGCCTGCGGACACGAACCGAACACTCGCAGCTCTAGTTCCCAACCAGAGGTCACTGGAGACACGACGGAATTCCCGGTCACTTATTGTTACCGCGAGAACTATTTTTACAAGTTCTAGTTGTCAACCAGAAGAGACTGGAAACACAATGGAACTCCTGGTGACCTCTGGTCACAACGACAACTATATAGAAGAGTTTTAGTTCCCAACAAGAAGTGATCCAAGACACAATGACATTTTTCGTAACTCTTGGTTATCCCGAGAACGTTCCAGAGGAGTTTAAGTTTTAAGGCAAAAACGACTAGAAAGACAATGGAATTCCTGGTGAGTTCTGCTTACCCCGATAACTATTTAGAGGAGTTGAAGTTCTTAACCGGAAGTGACTGGAAACACGATGGAATTCCTGGTAACTTCTGTTTACACGGAGAACTATATAAAGGAGTTCTAGTTCCTAACGAGACGGGTCAAAAAGATAATGGTATTCTTAGTAACTTCTCCTTGTCCCGAGTACTTTCTCGACGAGTTCTAGCTCTTAGCCACAAGTGACTGGCAACACAATAGAATTCTAGTAACTTGTCGTTACTCCGAGAACTATTTAGAGGAGTCCTAGTTCTCAACTAGAAGTGACAGGGAATACAATGGAACTCCTGGTAACTTCTGTTTACCCCGAGAACTGTTTAGAGGAGTTCTAGTTCCCAACAAGAAGCAGTTGAAAACCCAATGGTATCCTCGGTTTACACCGAGAAGCACTTAGCAGAGTTCGAGTTCCCAATAAGCCGTGGTCGAAAACACAATGGAATTTCTAGTAACTTCTGGTTACCACGAGAACCATTTAGAGAAGTTCTACTTCCCAACAAAAAGTCGCTGAAAACACAATAATATCCCTGGTAAGTTCTATTTACACCGAGAACTTTCTAGACGAGTTCTAGTTCCCAACCGAAAGTAACTGGAAACACAGAGGAATTTCTAATACCTGCTGGTTACTTCGAGAACTTGCTAGACGAGTTCTAGTTCTCAACGAGAAGGTTTCTTTTGCATCATCAAAAATGTGGGCTTTCATATACATGCTGTCAAATTTTGGTCGGGAAATTCCAACTATTCTACTTGCTACAGCCTTTTTTAGTAGAAGGCTTTCGACCAACCGCGTGAAACCTGGCGCGGAGGTGCGCCCTTTCTCGAAACATTGTTTTTCGAAACGGTGGAAGATTTTAAACCAAGAGTTTTCAACCTATCCTTCTCCAATTTACCCGCATATTTTTGTTCACGCCATTCCTTGACGGCTTACGGAAGCGTTTTTTCTTTAATTTGAAAATTTCACATTTTTCTTTAACGAAAAACTTTCGAAAAACTTCCCAATCTGACACTTAATTTTCAAATGGCCACAATTCTGTTAATTTTCATTTTTAAAAAACCTCCTCAAGCCTCTACAGTTTTTCACACTGATTCATAATCTTTTTGGGGTTTTTTTCTTTAGGACAATCTTCGAAGAAGTAGGACTATACACCGTCTGACGATTTAATTAATTAAAAAATTGCGTTTTAATTGATCAGTTAAAAAATACGCCCAGACCTGTCATGTGACGACGCGTGACATCATACTCTGCAAAATATGGGTCTCTGAGCAAACACAATAACAAATATTTCAGAATTAATAAGTTTAAGGATGAATTCTAAATTCCATTAATCACCATACGGCTGTCTTGAAGACCTGCAATTAAATAAAACAAAACAAGTTGTAAAATGAAGAATGACCTAAAAAATTTGTTCAAACTATCACAGAGTTTGTAATATTATTAATGTTATATACATTATTTGTTGCACAAATAACAATTCTTAAGGGTATGCTTACGTGGAAGTCTTGACGTTTCTGAATTCTGCAGAGTAGAAGTCGCTGTTTTCGTAGAGGAATTGGCCACCATTATGCAGCCAATCTTAAGCAAACTCGAACTATTTGCCTTCACGAATCCAGTCTCCATTATGACAGTTCGAGTAAAATTCAAAATCAATCGAGAAATCTCACAAATTGTATTTTAAGACAAAAAAAGCAGTAACAGCCTGGTATAAGCGGTATGCTTGGAGCGTCGACTCGTTCGTGTTTTGCAAAGCGTGACGTCATCCGCTCTGATTGGTGTTCTTTGTCACGTGACTTACACACACACACACACACACACGCGAACACACACACCCACACCCACACACACGCACACACACACACACGCGAACGCACACACACACACACTCACGCACGCACGCACGCACGCACGCACGCACGCACGCACACATATATATATACTACTTTGCAATTTATTTATCTAAATTTATCTACAATTTCCACCAAAATAAAATGAAATAGGCACTTCCTAGCATTACTTTAATTGTAAGCTGTCACCTCATACGAATATTTTTGTTATTCTTGGTTACTAAAAACATCACTATTCACTGACAATCCCACACGGTGAAGTCTACTCGCGCCAACATCCGGTCTATGCAGTCGCAGCCTATCTCATTCAATTCGAGTTATATTTAGCAGCGATTTGAAATGCCAATTTGCCATCGGGTGATGCTTTAGAAAAGCGGATGCACGAACCGTTTCGGCTTGTTTGGGGTATGGATTGCCGGGATTATAGTTTTTCATCAGCCAAGAAAGGGCAGGATCCTGAAAGCGATACTTAACTAATGTGAGTAGGTACTTAGGATCGCTATATACCGATCATCTTTGCCACTACCAGTTTTGGAATCTTTTTTTACACACACTCGACAGCCTCGTCCCCGCTTTTGCTGAATATTCCTTACCGTCCTTCTCTTGTCGTGCGTTCTCGCGTGTAATTCCGCAGTCCGAGTAGCTTAAGTTCTCGACGGGAGCGGGTGGCAGATGTCTTCTTCCTCTTATTCACCCTACGGCACTTCCTGCACCGACGAATTTCACGCTGTTGTGAGTAACCGTAAAATCATGACATTCCGCAGGAAGCGTAGTTTTTCACCAACTAGTACGAAACCTTATAATTTCGTGGCGCTCGTCCGTTTGACGCGGTGGAGCCCCCCCCCCCCTCCCCTCTCCCCCCTCCCCACGATGATACTCTATTTTTTAACCGTTCGATCTAAGATCTGGAATGATTCGGGAAAGTAGGATTTTTCGGGGACTTTCAAGTAACATTATTCCGGCTACGTTGAAATAATTAGTTTAGGAAAAAGGAAAAAAAAACAACATCGATTTTTCATCCGGGGAGGTTGATTTTTTTTTGACGAAACTATAAAGCCAATGAAAAATTATTTTAGCCGTTTGCTCATTCTATGGTGAAGTTAACAAAAAAATTGTTTAGATGAAAAAAATGGCTGCGTAGAGTACAGCGCTTCGGACCAAGACCATTTGTCTTCGAGGCACCAATAAAAATTGTTGTGATGATTTAAAACTCCTTTTATAATCATCACACCAATAAAAATAAACAGAAAACCTGCTTTTGCAAATAGCGAATGCACAAACAGTGGCACGTGATCGCAATGAAAAGCCGAATTTGTCATTTCAGAGCCATCATAGGTGTTTCGAAATGCAGCTTTTACAAGTGTTTAAAAATAAGTTTCATCAAGAAATATTAATAAATGTTATTCTTTAGATGTTTTCACATCATTTAAACCGATAAAAAAAAATTGAAAAAAAAATTCAGTTAATCCTTTAATTCAACTATTCATCCACGTAAGATTTCGATCAAGGGAGTACAAAATCAAAACGCGAATTGAAGGAACTCTTTTATTGTACGCATTATTGTATACAGTCGTGAGCCCAAATTGGCCTGCGTTTTTTCTTCCATTCGCTCCATCTTTGCTAATACTTTGTTCGTTTGTTCGGCATGCAGGGCCAATGTATTCATGTGGTCCAACACAATCTTCGACATCGTCTAGTAATACTGCGGTGTGTTTCGTGGGTGTATTTCCGAGTTTGTGTATTCCTTTCAGAAGTGTGATACACATGTGATATTTCTCGTCGAGTTATTAAATAATGAACGTTAATAATTAAATAGGTGTCACTCGCCATCGTGTTATATGTACGCGCGTGTGTGTGTGTGTGTGTGTGAATTCGTATATGCATATAAATATATACACATAGTATTTATATATACGTACGTACATATGTATGTGAATAAATTACAGGTTTGCACTTACATCTAATATATGATATATGTATAATAACGTATAATCCTTAATGCGTAATGATTTTCACGTATAAATAATTATTAGGTCAAGAAGAAGGCCACCAACCTTCCATTAGCGAAATAATAACATTAATAATAATAATAATAATACAATGGAACATTCCGTCTCATTATTCAGTGTTCTAGATATCTGTCGTGTCGTTACCTTGAACTCGTTCAAGTTCTACTCCTGCAATAATATAATATACCACTAATCAGCTTCATTGTCTTCGACACGTCACTGTGCAACGCTACCAATTTGCTCGGACTGCATCGTCCATTGCTCATGAGGGTTGATCAACATGTGCTGGAAAAAGAAGGGATCATCACTTGCACACGGTGATCCATTCTTCGACGGTGCAGTTCTGGCACTGTACAAAGCAGCACCAGTGAAACTTGCAACGGCATCTCTCGACTCTGCGCTGTCTGACGACGTTGTAGCCCCTGCCGCAGCACAAAGAGGCACAACCGTCACCACCTGAACTCGTACGGTTGCAGCGTCTGCCAGCTGTGCCGGGTATGTCGGCCAGTTGATCCCTCTCGCAGAAATTCGGCGATTTTTGATAGTAAAACAATTGTTTGGACAAATTTCGAGGCTTACGTTTGCGACTTTGGCCATTCAAGTTTCGACGACGTTGTTTTCTTTGCCGATGATGCTGCTGCTGCTGCTGCTGCTGGCGATCCGCCCTCATTCGTCTACGCGAGCCCCGGACCCTCGTCAGCGGTGTGACACTGCCTAGATTACTCTGAGCAACTAGGATCGCGTTTCTGAAACGATCCTTCAAGCTCTTACCAACCATACGAAAGTCCGGGGCTACCTTCCAGCATGTCTTCAACTCGCACGAGCCTGACATCCCGTGGCATTTGCAACGTATCTGCATGTTACTCGCCACCGCCTGTCGAAGAGAAGCACAAAAGGATTACGCAAGATGGCAGTGGTCGTGTGTGTGTGGCGATTTGCCGGCTCTAGGGACTCGTTTGATTGTCGGTATTGCGGCGAGCTCCACCGATGATTGCGGATAAGCATCTGCTAAAGTGGCTGCCGATAACGAGATTCGAGAGTTACGACGGATCGATCAGGCCTTACCGACTATGATGGACGCGGGATTGGACTAGGGTTCTTATCAACCGAGCAGGCGGTAGATGATGTATTGATTCTTTTGTCATTGCTTTTTGGATTGGAAGCCTCATTTGCACCGATGCCAGCTGATTGGTAAGCATTTGCTGCTGTTGCGGCTACCGGGGTTCAAAAATAAACAATAAACCCCAAGCCCCACTTCATCCAACGTTACTTCAAGTTGACGCCTGTTGTTGGAACACTCGGAGCATCGCGTCGTTCGAAATTTTAAACGCTTCTTTCTCGAAAGTACCTTTTCAAAGTCAGTGAGCAAAATATCTCAAAAACAACAGCATCGATCTTTCAGAAATTTTTAGGGCTTTTATTAGCTGGCAATAATTACTTGACTTTCTAATCTCCGAGTAACGCAGCGCGATCCGAATAATGAGAAACCGAGATCGCTACTATGGGAGTTGCTTCGAACGAATTAATCTTTGAGCCAGACCTTAGGCCGATTCCGGTTGTTCATCCGCGACAGGAGGGACGTGACCGGAGCGAAGACCACGACGAATTCGTGTACGGATGCGGTCGTGATAGATTCGGCCACCTAGCATTTTCCTACACACCCGCAATCGAACAATATATCTATACATACGAGCTTTTCTCTCTCTCTCTCTCTCTCCCTCTCTCTCTCTTTCTCCGCTCACTCAGCCTCGTCACGGTGACGAGAAAAAACTGGCCAATCAAACGCCTTGTGCAAACAGGTAAAAGCCGAGGGACTGGGCGAATCGGCGCGAGGCGGCCTGTCGTTCGGCGGCACGGAAACGACGAACAAAAAAAGAGAACCTTTATCGGGAATAAGACCACTAGAGTGAGAAGGCTACACCGTAGATTGGGCAAGGAGGAATAGGGAACAAGCAGAAAGGAGAAATGAGAGAAAAAAGAAGAAAAAAAGGAGAAAAACGTCAGAAAGAAACAAAAACGAAGGATGGGAGGAAAAAGGCGAGGTTTCCTTAGACAAAGAGGTGTCGCGTACAAAACAGTTAATGAGTCTACGGCTGGGTGGTCCAGCCTGGGGCTTCGTCTTAATAACGCTCCGGCGAGAGGAGACCGGCCCAATGAGCGAAGCGCGTGTGCCCTTGCGCTCTCAGAGATTCGTGCACGCTCTCCGCGAGCCCTTATACTCTATCATCCCTTCGTACTCACACGCGCTCTTTTATTTCTTCCGTTTTTTTTTGCAAACTCATGTGTATATATATATATATATATATGGGACATTCCACGCCATTTCAGCTAGCCCGTGACCCCGATCATTTTTGGTTTTCCCGATATTTTTTTTGTTAAAATTGTACCCCATGAAAGGAATAACTACACGATTTTTATCTCTTCTCTTTTGGGAGTTGTAATTTTCAAAAAAATGTCGATTTCAGACGTTTTGGAAACGTTTAAACGCTGATAACTCCTGAATTAATTGAGATCACGACAAATGGCACTATATAATTTTTTTTTCATTTTGAAGCATACTTTCGTTAGAAAAACACGAATAAAATTATGAATTATCAATGACAACGATTTTTTTGCTTCTAAAGTGAAAACTATTTTTTAAATGGACGATTACCTTCTTTTGATTTTTTCAAAAAAATCTCGTAATTAGAGTGGCCCATTCTATAAAATTTTTAAATTTGTTTTTTCATAAGGTGCACGCTGTTTGCGTTAGTTACCTATTCCCCCCCCCCCCCCCCCCCTTATTGTGACCATTTTTTTCGTCTACTGTTTACTCCTTTTTTCTGCACCTTTCTCCCTTTTGCCCTCTGCTTGCGGCTGCAGCCGACTCCCCCCTCTGTATTATTATTTATTATGCCATTTCTGTCATGGGTATAGGGAAACTGCGGAAAAGCTATACCAATACAGCTGGTCATCGAGTTCGTTCCCCAGTCGTGGAACTAGTCTTATTTTGCCGCGAAATGCCGAAGAAAAACATTTCACGACGAAATGTACGCGACTGCAATTCGAACCCGGGACCTTCCGCGGTCCGCTGGTTTAGTGGCGAGCACGCTAATCATCGCACCAGTTGGCCCATTCTATGATTATTAAGACCAGTCTCATCGTGGGTCCATTTATGCTTCTATTTTTTTTGGAACGAATCATATTTTATTAAAATTTATTTTATCATTTGAATGTCCAATAATGCTCTTAATGATTTTGTGAGTTCCAATTCGGCTTCGACAGGCCAGAAACGGTTTATCTTTCTCTTTTACTGAATTTGAAATCAAAAGTGATTTCGAATAAAAAAGTATCGTTACATTCAGGGCAAATTAAAAATAAACCGTTTCTGGCCTGTCCAAGCCGAATTAGAAATCACAAAATCATTAATAGCATTATTGCACATAAACATTATAATAACCGTTGAAAAAAATATGATTAATTCGAGTGAAAGAACTGTGAAACCCGGGCCCAAACTTTTTGCCTGTAGTGGATTTATTGCGTATTTCTCAAAAAAAAAAAAGAAAATATAGAAAAATCGATTTTTGAATGCAAATTTGAATTTCTGGAAGGCTTGAGCGTCCTTTAAATATTTTTTGACCGCTCGAAGCTTCGGCGACAATTTCTTTTTTTCTTTAAAGAAGATTTTTGGATGGTGCGAAAAAGGGGAAAAATAGTCCTCGAATTCGTGCCACCCTATTATATACTGAATCTCAAGCTTGCTTATAGTACTTCCTTATGGAAGTGCTATAAGCAAGCTTCAGATTCAGTGTATGTCATGTTCCCCAAGTGCGAGTAACTTAATTCTTTTCATAGTGTCATGTCAAATTTCGTGCCAAAAAGAGTATTTAGGAGGAATTTTACTGTTGTTTTCTTCTTGTTGAAATTCTTGTTCAGACTTACCCCGACTATGCTCTATCGGTAACAACATGCAGATATTGGGTTTAGACGCTTCAAAAATAATGATTTTGATGTGTTAAATTGGAGGCGTGACTTGATGAAGACTCATGCCAGACGCTAGCTGAAGGCAGGAAAGCAGTTTAGATGGCTCAACAAATCCATTTCTTTTATTCCGTAAATTGTAAGTAAAGATTTTTCTCGAAACGACTTAAAATAAAATTGTGTACACTCTAGCTCCAAAAGTTTCTAACCTACAATATTATAAGTTGATGGTTTCTTTGTGTAATTACGCTCTATATGAACTTACATTTGGGATAATATAATTGTTTAGAGCATATTTTTACGGCAAAAAAACGTTAGAAAATAGTAGCAAAAATTATACCCTTTTGTTTAAACACCTTTGATAGGTGCAATTTTCCATTTTTTGGTCAACGTTGGGTTCCTATAGAAGGAAAATATGTTCTTAAAGTAATCGTTAAACCGTATTGAATTCCGACGAAAGCGGTGGCCTCCAGAGTCTACACAAACAGCAAAGTCTGATGGCGAGCTTCGATGGGCGACCGTATGTATGTACCACATTTTCAGAGAAAAAGCTTCGAAATTTTTTAAATATTTGTTTGAAAATATGTATAAAATATTCCCAAAGTTTGAACAAATTCTAATTATTCATTTCTTGTAAAAAAATCATGAAAATGACGAAAAAAATGTACTTCTAAACTGGTTTCCCGTCTGAACTTGCAGAATCATTAGGACATGATCACGCAACAGTTTCGAAACGTTTGAAAGCATTAGGAGTGATTGCTTTTAAATAAAGCCTTAATTCTCAGGGGAAAAAAAAAACAGCGAGAAATGATTCAACAACCCAATAGATCGACATTGAGAGGGAAAAAATGTTATTATTTGTTGAATAAACGTTATTCACGTACCAGTCGTCCAGCTTGATTGTTGTGTAAGTTGACAGTCGACTGTATGTCACCGGCTTTTTCCCTTGTGTCTAGGAACTGCCTCGAGAATTCTATCCCATAATCGAGATTGTGGGAGCAACCGCCCCATTTCCAATGCGCACCTCGTGCTTTTCCCGGAGTTTTCCCCGTGTAACTCGATGGATCGCAACCGCACGATATGAGACGTCCCATGCCGCAGGCACGAGCCACACTGTGAGCTACACCCGCCGCCGATATCGCGTACGCAAAAGCAGTCTCTCTGTAACCTGAACAAATTTTCTGTCATCAGTTTGCGGGTATTCGAGGCTGAATAAAAAATGGTCAACCGCGTTTTGGACCGCAAGGCATTGAGAGGCAACATTACCATGTTGGGATAAATGTCGTGGCGTTGAAGACGATTAGAAGAAAGTGTTTTTTTTTTGTTGTTGTTGGAAATTTGCAACTTCAAAATACAGGGTGTCCTATTATGAATGGATAATCCTGCAGCCGTCGATAGGTCAGATCATGTCCTACTATATGCTGGAATTTCAGTTTAGTAAACGGTTTTCGAGATAAAAATCTCTACAAACGATAACTTTTTTCCCGGTTAAAAAAATAATTTTGTTCAATTGTTTTATCTAGAAAAAGCCATCTTTTTAACCTTCAATTCTAAGGAAACTTTATGAAAGCAGATCTTACGCAGAATTTTCACACAAACCAATTCGAATATTCAACTTCGATAGCCTGCTGTGTAAATAAATGTACTACGCATATTGTGCCAATTACTAGAAATGCCATGCGAAAATCCAAAAGCAGATGATTTTTTTCGAGAAAAAACATAAAGCCCCAAATCTCGAAAACTGTGGAACTTTCACTAAACTGAAATTCCAGCATATTGCAGGACGCGATTTGACCTATCGACACCCTGTATACAGGCGAAAGAATACAAAAATATTTCGATGATTTTTTTCATTCCAAAATGGTGGTGCACTATAGTCGTCTAGCAGCTTTCGCGGTAGAGCTTTTGCAAGTTTTTGGATTTTGCCCTAAGCAAAATACTGAAGCTTTTTATAGAGGGTTTACAAAACACTAGGAAAGTACCGAGGTTTGTTTTTGTTTTCTCGTTATAGGTAGGTAGGTTTGGAGGTTCGATTTTGTAAGCAAGCGAAATATTTTTTTTCCGAGTAAAATCATTCCAGGAGGCTAGGGAATGACGTTTATGGTACAAAATCACGAAAGCTCTAAATTGTTTTTCGTTTTGTATTGTATGTCATTTTATTTCGGATTTATGAAATATTATATGCATATAGTGGATTTGCAGTGTATATTATAACACATAAAGATTTATTCGAATAGAATCTTTATTTAATTTGGATATACATTAATATTTGAAAAGAATAGCTGAAACAAATAAAATAAAATACATATTAAACAAATCGGATGGTGATAGGCCGTGGGACAAGGAAAAAACCCTTTTTTATTTAACCCTTCGCGGTCAGACGTTCTGGCTATAACACGCTGGTCACAGGGGGTCGCAATGACCCCAGCCATGTTTCAAACGATTTCTGCGTTGACCGTATCGTTCCGAATGACGCATAAAAATTCAGGACATTAGTTTCAATATTCAAGAATGTGGCATTCTCGGTATTATATTTTTATTGAATTTTAAAATGGCGCAATAAAATCAGCAAGCAGTCAATGCGTGAAAAAAGCCCTCTTTTGCCAAAAAAAATCATAACTCTTGCAATTTTTCATTTTTTGTTAATAACATTTTAGGGTGATACCCTTGAGATATGATAGTTGAAGAAAAAGATAGCTCCATAGTGAGAAATAGTGACTTTGAAAAACAAATAATAATAAATAAAGAACAAGAGCAGTCGTCTATGTGGACGGGAGTGAGTGTCGGATTCCTCTTTCTGTCTTTCTTTGCATCCGTGGATATCACGTCCTCCACGTGTCTCGTCGACTTTAGCAAATTGCTGGCCGCAGGTACATCCAAGAGACGTCACGAGAGGGAGAAAGAGAGACACACAAAGATGGGATTAATCGAAACCTGTCTCCTTCGAAGTCCTCGATCCAAGTCAGTGAAGACTCAACGAATACGAGAAAGAAGCATTATACGACAAGATATATGTACACACACACACACACGCACGCACGCACGCACATATTTATGTTGCTGAATATAAGTATATACGCTTGGGAGTAATACGTTTATAGGGAGTCCGAAGGGCCAATATCGCGGTCCCCCTCAGAGCGTTGGAGATTCCGTCCAACGAGGAATAAAAGTTCGCAAAAGCCTCGGATCTTATAAGAGAGAGGCACCATATATCGGATACATACGTTTGAAATTGAAAAAAAAACGTACAAAATTGCTAACCTTCAAATTTTACGATTTCATGATCTTCATGCCATCTACAACAAGATGCTGATAATTCGTTTACACATGACATTTGAATAGTTAGAATTACATTTTGTTTTACAAAAAATTTCACAGAAATCATGGTTTTCAAAAAGGTTGCCTATAATTGGATATCCGATATAAGGCCCAAAATGCATTTTTCTCATATCTGATACCAGGGGAATATTTTTATATAAAATAAAACAAAACGTTTATCGTTTCAACTTAGTATAGTTATTATCAAACATTCATGCTTTATGAGTTAATCTTTGATTAGGTAGGAACATTTCGGCACAGGCGGATATGCAACAAGAGGCTCGATTAAGGGGGTGTCCTGCTTTAGAAGGTCCAAAAAATTGTTTTTTTTTCTCTTCCTATATTGCTTCATTCGATAGATAAAGTATCCAAGAATATATTTACAAAGCTACAGAGGCAAATTTGAAGTATTTTCGAAGATACAAAGCCGAAGGCAGAGGTGTGTGAGTACTTCGACCCTCGATCTTCTAGACCGAATTTCATACCTAAAGAAGGTTCGAGGGTCTTGGAAAACAATACTTAGAGTTCGTCGTAGTGTCGTTTTTTGAGGAAGCAGAAGGACTACCATATGGACAAGGAATAGCTCATCATTAGCAGCAGATCATTAGTGTAAGTCACCAAAAATTGTTACCTTTTCTTATTAAAAACTGTAAAGTGTGTTTTCCTTAGTTACCATTTTCACGATTTTTCTATATTGGCGGGCGTGACAGCAAAAAAAACTGAATGACCTATTGAATGGAAGCAATGTTTTTATCTTCAGTATTCAATTTTCTACTAAGTGAACTAAAAGGATCATTGAAAAAGTCTTTTTGAATAACTTATATAGCACATTAAAGTGTTTTTTTAACTCATTCTTTTTTTCAAACTGGAAAAAAGTTATAATTTCGCGTTTTTTTTCTGCTTCCCCCTAGTTCACCAAGAATAAAAATATATGACAATGGAAAAAATGTTTGGTTTTTTTGTTTCAGCCAAGAATTACTAGCTGCATCTTTTCCGCCGATTAGAGACAGCAGTAGCAAGGCGTTCATAGAATAGGCTGATAAATATGCAGCAACTTATTGTTTTGTGTAGAAATTTTTTTCATACATTTAATATCCATATTAATAGATATCGCGATGCTCACTGGGCTCATATGTTTTTTCCTTCTAAGAAAATTCTCGAAAGAAGCTTTTTTTCGTCCGCATAGAGCAGGACACCCCCGCTTAAGTATCCTCTATTAAGATTTGACATGGCCGAATATGAAGACATATTGTAAAGACATTTTTTTTTACATATTGCTATTTTTGCGAACATTATATATTTGCTGAGTTAAATAAATGCTATAGTTCATCAAAAATAACAAAAGCAGAAATCATTAAGCCATACTTCCATGAAAGCCACACTTTTAAACACAACAAATGTTTTTTCACGTCGGCAAAAAGTAACATCAATCCACTGTTCTGTCATTTTTGTTGCTAGGCAAGCAAAAGTTTTGCATCTTACGATTAGTTAGTGTATGAAATCACAAATAGGTGTCGCTATAAGAAGACTCGAGATAGTCGACCGATCCGATATTAAGCCACCATCCGACATTAAGAAGCTATCCGACATTAAGCAACTATCCGATATTAAGCAGCTATCTGATATTAACTATCCGATATATAGTGCTTCTGCCCTATCCTCCTCGCAGTGCGCCTATTCGCCATCGCATTGATCACTATTTTCAGATGAAGAGAGAAGCCCCACCAGTGGGGGGAGGGGGGGGGGGGGGGGGGGCATTCAGCCGTCGATTTCGCGCTGCGACATCAACTAGACGTCGCAAAACTTTTGGGGGGAAGAAACACGAAGATTATTCATTGAAACGTCCGCTGTCAACACAAAGCGTGCTGAGGGCCATCTCCTTCGAATGCATAAAAGATGGAGGACGAAAAGCATGGGCAGGAGAGCGTGGATCGTGCCTCGAGGTATATACGTGCCTCGGGGACGTGGATAAGATTTTTTCGTTATCAAAAAGATGATAATCCATTCGTACATAAATTTGGTAGCGGGACAAAAAATTGCAGCTCGATTATTCGCCCTCGTCGTACCCTACGGTTTCTCGAACATCGCGCTCTCTCTCTCTCTCTCTCTCTCCCTCTCTCTTTCGACGAGCCTGTATGGACCTTTCTTGGTCCTGCCGCGTCACGAGGGCCTCGCGAGATTTTGCTTTTGAGGATGAGGCAGTGCGCAGCAGAACTCAGCTTCTATATTGCTTGTTAATCATCATTGGCATTCCGGCTTGTCGCCAAGTTTGAAATTCGATGAGTCACGTGACATCTAAATCGCCTTGGGCATAACTAATTGACACGATGACGAATGGAGTTTATCTAACGGCCGACATCTACCTAGGTGGGACGAAAATGGCATTTTCCAAAAATATTTTTATTCGATGCTGTCACCTTTTAGCTATATTTTTTGATAATTTCATGAAAATGTTCCTAAAATTGAATGTGCTACAGGTTCTAACAGTCGGCCGCGGGCGAGCGGTAGCACCACCATACTTCGAACTTGAAACGCGTTTTTCTCGAAACGACTTTTTCTTTTTTTCTTCAATTTGTGCACACTCCAGCTCGAAAAGTTTCCAACCTATAATTTTATAAAGTGACAGATAGTTTCTACATACAATTACGCTCTATATATACCTACATTTGAGGTAATATAATTGTTTGAGTATATTTTTCATAGGAAAAAAGGTTATGAAATAATGGCAAAAATTATACTCTTTTGTTTAAACACCTCTAAAACTGCAATTTTTAATATTTCCCGTCAGAATTAGATTTCCTATGAAAACTATGGCCTCCACAGCAGTGTACACAAACAGCAAAGTCCTTCGATGGACGGCAGGTTATATGTTCCATATTTTCAAAGGAAATGCTTCGAAACATTTAACTATTTGTTTGAAAATATGTATAAAAATTTCCCAAAGTTCGAATAAATTCTATTCATTCATTCATTGTAGAAAAAAATCATGAAAAACACTTAAAAAAAAAAACGTTTTCCTAAACTGGTTTGCCGCCTTAAAATAAAATCATAAATATCGGCTATTTTCGAGCCAGTCGTATTAAAATGGTCCCTTAAAAACAATATGAGACATGCTGGCCGTAAAATAGCTGCAACTCGATTCCGCGAGGAGAAAATCTCTGACGGTCTCTCCGTAACGCGACAATATTGAACAACGTGGAGAAAAAGTGCATCCAATGGAATCGACGTAAACTTCTTTCTTTACCTTCATCTCCGTATCCTCCGTCGTCCTTTCTCGTTGCATTCTCATGCGTTTGTATACGTATCTAGGTTTGTGCACTAAAGTGCATCCGTGCGCGTGGCATGCTATTGCAGTATTCATGAGTGCGAGTAACCGAAGGATTCGTGGCATTCGAGATTGCGACACTTGATTCAACTGCCTCCGTTTCACCTGACCCTCCCCGCATTCCCATCTCTGGCACCAATGCTTTTGCTTGTAAGTATCTCCTCGCAAATAATAACACGCCTTTTTCGGCCTTCGGGTAAATCGAACTTTGCGTACATATGTATGTTCCAATATTCATGGCGATTCAGTGAGTTCTTTTTACAAGCTTTTATTTAACTCGACCTTCTGTCAGATGCAAAACGGAAAATCGACATTTTACCCTCTTCCCGACTACTTGGAGCTCTGAAATGTTGCAAGTATGCATCTAAAAGGTCACTATGCATGATTCAACTTACAACAACAACAACAACAACAACAACAACAACAACAACAACAAATACATCAAATTTTCAACTTTTCATGTAAATTTAGCGATATCTAATCATCCATGTGAAATCTCACTAATACATACAAACGAATTCGCAGCCGACTGTGTTTGTATGTGAAAAGTTTATATGCCGCAATGACCCATAAGTTCAATCCTATTTACAGTCTTTGTTATTTTTCACGAGCATTCCATGTTCCTAACGTGTACGAGCTCGTAAACTAGTCAACTAGTAGTAACAACTAACTCGTGAAATCCATGGAAGACTAAAAAGTAGAAAATCATTTATATGTAAACGAAAATATTGTCTGAAAAATAAGCTTCTATTTACTGTACTAAAAAGTAGAAAATATTTTTTTTCACCAAGTCACCTTTATGTGACTATAAATAAAAGCAGCTTGGGGCGCGCAAAATTTAGACATATAATCTTTGATTTGATTTACTGTAAAAAAACCTTAGATTTCTTAAATAAAAATCCTAATACTGAGTATAAACGTGGGATAATAAGTTGTCCAATTACTATTTTACCCTACGTAAAATTTGCTGATTGCATTACTTTTTGTTACAGGGTATATTTCGTCACGATTTTTGCGACTTAGGTTATCTTTTATTTCTACTTTCAGTTGTTACATGCTTTTTGGTTTATTAATCCTTCAAAATAGCGGGGCTATGGCACGATCTTCGAAACTGTATTTGAAAAACTGGCGTAACGTATAGCTAAAACCTAATCGACCGTTTCTGATACAATTTGCTATCAATCTTTCTAACCTTGTTGTCTAAAACATGACCTTGAATATTTCTAAAAAAAAAGTTTTTTTTTATTGCAAAATGTAGCCTTTTTTTCTCGGTAAATTCAATTTTGTTTTTCAAAGCGTACCGTATCGTAGATTTTCAACATTTTTCACCTTTTCTTACTTCATATTCTGCGTATCAGTGTTAATTTAAGAAAAGTCTTCGTTGGTCTCTTTTCAGATAAATCCCGGCGACGCGACATTACGCATCACGCCGTCAGACAGCATCCACCGCAAGCCCGTTTAAAAGACCGTGCCATACCTCCTCCATTGTTAAAGATGAATATAATTTTTCAAATACCACGTAGCAGCCAAAAGTAGTACTAAAACATATACCCTAAGTCTCAAAAATGATGAACAAGTATTTCCTTAAAAAAAATCATGTAAAAGAGCATGATTTTTTCCTCGCCTAAACGTATCCTTTTTCCACACACACACACACACACACACACACACACACACACACACACACACACACACACACACACACACACACATATATTCGCGCACGTATGCGAAGGGATTTGGTTGTAGAGCTTTCGCTTTATACGGCTATTGGCAAGCGCATACGCAACTGTTTTATAATGCAGGATAACCGGGCGAGCTCGGGATTCTCGCGAGACAGAAACGCGGGACGTACCAGGCGAAACGTCCCGTAATAAATTCTCGAACGGGTAGTTGTACGTCTCTTCACCGAGACCGCGTGTTCTCCGGGTAACTTCTTCTCCCCGGGATCTCTTCACGCGCACGCAGATATAGAGAGGAATAATATTCTTGTGTGAAGAACCGACGTATGATACGATCTCCGCCTTCACTCCTCTTCTACTGTCCACTCTATGCTTCTTTGTCTTTTCGCATTGTCCAATTTCTATCGCAAAATTACAGCGCGACAAAAAACAAACAAACAAAAATCTTCACCTAGGAAACAGCGAAATATTGATTAAGTATCCATTCGTGTTGTTTCGAGATGCACTTGAGATGGTAAAATTGTTGCACTGAAAGAAAAGTCCATGGTGTTTTGCAACAAACGCGTAGGATAGGCAGTTAGGTTCTAGGTTCGACTCCGATAAGGCGAAATATTTTCTTCGAAATAAATCATTAGAAACGGTCAGGGAATGGCGAATTATAATAAAACATAATCAAGGTCAAAGAACTCTCTCAGTTGCGTATATGATTTTATTTTGAATTTATAAACTATTCTATGCACTTGGTAGACGGGCGGGCATTGATGCATATTCTACCAACACTTGAAAGCACACATCAAATACGCATATAGCAGGTCGCATGTTATAATGTGGTACACATCACTATAAACATCGTCGCGAATCACACACTAAACAAAAATTTAATTAACTCAATCTTTTGTAAGATCAATATGTTTTTAAATTTGATTCTACTTTTCGACAGCGTTATTTCAAATGCATTTGTTTCTTTTAAACAAGCTTTATTTAACAGCGTTGAGTAATAAAATTATGATATATTTCTAATAATTCTGGTATTTGGTATTATTTGCTGGAAAAAACCTTAGTCGTAGTCTAAATAGGTGTAGTTTGAAATGTTGCTATTTGAATCAGCTAGCAAATTCACAGACGGAGTAGAACGCCCTGTGGACGCAGTGTGGCGCAGGACGTGAGGCTTCTCCCGCAAGCCATTTGTACTCGGAGCGATCGCATAATCCAGCCCGCGAAATGTATCGACCCATTACAAATTTTCCCCACTGTCCTTCGTGCTCGGCCCAATCTTCATTTCTATAGATTTTGTTCAAATTTTAACCAGACATTATTCACATCATTATGCATGTTTGAGTGACATTTTACAACACTCGACTATTTATATTGAGAGATAATGGGTTTTAAAAATGGCAACTTTGAAAAGTCCAGGCTCTGAATTGAAATTTAGACAGAATAATTTTCCGTAAAAAACATTTGTCCCCTATAATAAGAAGACATATGGCAATACCCCGCATCGATCCACGTATCCAATGGGGTGAGTTTGTGCGGCATATTTGAAATAATACTGCAACACACTGCTTATTTGGAAGCAATTGTTAATCGAACAAAGTTTTTAACTAGTTACGAATGAACCAACACTTTTATTTGTTAATGAAGATAACATAAACAATATAATATATTAATATTTATAATGCAAATATTTTTTTATGACAACATTTTTACCTCTAGGAACACGATAATTATTTTTTTCTCGAAATATTGAACAATACTGTTCTGCGGTGTTGCTACGTGTCTTCTTTTTATAGGGGACAAATATTTTTTACATATTTAATACATTATTAAATATGTATTAGAAATCAAAGTTACAAATTGAATTGAAGTTGCAAATAAAAAACAGAGTTGAACATCAAGTCAAAGTTGCAAATCAAATCAAAATGATTCCATTTTTATTTGTTCACAGTAACAATATATTTGAATTGATTTTGAATACATTTGAATACATTTAAATTTGAATGCGAACACACATTAAAAGCGTGTAATTTTATGACTCAATTCAAATAAATCGCAGTTAAGTTAAATACACTTTACTAACAGTGTATAAATAGCGAGTTTTTTTTTTTAACTACACAAGGAAGCTTTCTTTTAATGTATATGAACCGTGTTTTTTCATAATAACAATGATACCGTAAGAACATGTGCAACTTGAATCAAGTCCCCCGTTATATTGAGTTCAAGCATAATATACCGCATCTTCATTAAACTGAAGAAAAAGAAAACCCGAACTGCCAGAGTTAAAAAATGTACCTTGAAAAATGCCGCCTTTAATCACAATTCTTCCCCTCCTCCAGGATTTGTACATTCAACCTCCGCCAACTGTTTTATCCCGACGAAGAGCTACAGTGAGGTTGAACTACATATTTGGCATCAATGTGAAAACAAATGGATGCAAACAATTTCCAGCCTCTTATACAATTACAGTTTATTTCCTCTTGTTTCCAATAAAAACGATTCATCACCCTATCCGCTTCTATGGGGAAAATTCCCAATACGATTGCAGGGAAAAAGGAAGTCCGAGCACATTCTCATTTCAAGTTACATTGGAAATAAGTAATTTTTTAATTACTGCAATTATCTTCATTCCGTCTCGTTTCACATATATACGCAGGGAGGATTTTTCCGTTGCTCCAACGAAAGAACGTCGCACAGTGACCATATTAGCCTGTCAACATTTGGCTTCCCGCTTCCAATTATACGGATGCTCGGATAAGCTTGAAAAAGTATTCCCATGTAGCACATTACATGCACTGTACGTGTGAACGGTGTGAACCAGACGGGGTCCGTCAATTCGTGAGACATGTCCATTGCAAGGATATGTGACTCTGGGCATACTCATCGCAGGTACACACACACACGCGCGCGCACACGCACACACGCGCACACACACACACACACAAATACATACATACATACATACATACATATATATATATATATATATATATATATATATATATATATATATATATATATATATATATATATACACACACATGTATATGTACAGGGTGTCTGTATATATGCTGTTATGAATAGATAATCCTGCATCCTGCATCCTGCAATGATGTTATTTTTGGAAAAAAATCGCTGCGCAACATTAAAACACCTCCGAGTTAACTTAATTAGAGTTTTTGTTACGAAAAGCGTTTCAAATCTTCTCGAATCCCCCCGGCTGACGTGAAACGAAAAAATATCCATACGAAGCGTTCAAATAAGAGAATCTCCGTTCGATCATCCTTACATGACACGCGAGACACCGTTACTTCGGTATTTAGAGCTTCTCGTCGTTTCACACGACACATATTCACGCATTGCCGAGAATAAAATGAGGATGAGGGACTCTTCTCATCTTGACTGATGTTCTCTCTCTCTCTCTCTCTCTCTCTCTCTCTCTCTCTCTCTCTCTCTCTCTCTCTCTTTCACTCCCTCGCTCTTTCTTATTTAACATCCTCGGGGCTCCAAATATTCAGCAGCTTCTTAAACTTTCAGATCAGGTGCGCGACTCGTCTCGCCTCCTCTCGTCGTTTTCATAGCACGACGTGTTTCCTCTTTCGAATCACGTACCTTCGTCCACACGCATATCACCGTGAAACAGGCCCTCTTTCTCTCTCTCTCTCTCTCTCTCTCTCTCTCTCTCTCTCTCTCTCCCCCTTGCTCCCTCCTTGTTCTCTCGCAGCTCTCATCTCGAAGCAGATACAATAAATTTATACGTTTCGGTGCTGCATTTTGGAGTTGAGAAACGTTGGGCCAAGTGCATCGAGTTGAGGAGCCACAACGGTGAAAATAAATTTCATCCGGCACAAAGCGATGTCGTTTTCTATCGCTTTTAGAGGAAACTATTGAAACCACCCTCGTATAGACGTCATATTTTTTTTCTTTGCTAAACCGAGGGAAGGTTACCGTTTATGACGATGGAAAATCATTTTTTAAACATAATTTGTACCCTTAAAGTGTTTAGAACACGTGGATTTGTTTGTATGGGTTGTCAAAAACAAACATTGAACACGTTTTTTTATGACGTTAACCTTAATTTTTACTTTTGTAACGTGAAACTTGAAATGGGGTCATTTTGACCTCCGTTGTTGAACTGACTGTATCGCAATACAGGGTAATTTCCATTCGACTACAGTGAGGCCCTCGAATGTTCCTTTACTCCTACTCTACAGGTGGACACTCAGCCCCCATCCTACACCCTGCCCGTGTACTGAGGACAGCTGTCGTAAAAGGACCTGGAGTCGAATCAACCCCCCCGTTTATGCAGTAGTGCGGTGAAAGTGAAAGCATTTTTTTAAACTTAATTTTGGTCATTTATTACTACGTGCAAGTGATTTACAATAGAAAATGCTCATAGATATATATGTTATCTTGCGCTACCATAGTAAATTATGTATTTAGAATGCCGATCATAAAACTAAAAGCACATGTCTGTTATGCAGGAGGGCTATGTGCAACGAGCACCGACTGTATTTATGCGTTCATTGCGGTAAATGTGAATAATAATAATAAGTCATTGAAGTAAAAAAAAAATAGGGAAAATATACGGTATCGATAATTAATCTACCGCGAAGGAGACGATTTTTTCCATTTTTCACTATCCCGAAAGAGCTCAAATTCAGACCTTCGAATGAATATACTTTTTGGAAAGACGGTCGCTCCTGTCTTTTTTCGTATCGACGAACCTACCTCTTTGAAAACCTCAAAGGGCTTTTTTTTAAATATTTTGCATAAAATTTACATAAAATAAGGATGATTAACGAAATTTTGCATAAAATTACATGAAATAAGGATCACTGCCTACAAAAAACGTCTCTGCGGAAAAAATGCATATGTACTGGAATAAAACGATTTGAAAAACGTCGGTGGCGGTCGGATCGACTCAATATGCAGTTGGAGATTCGTGGCGAAAGTGTGCAGGAATCTCTGCGCAATTGAAAGGAAATTAAATTTTCGAGGCCGTCAGGAAGCGATTTTTGTCGAAAATAGATTTATAAAAAAAAGGCCGTCGTCCGTTGAAGCAAAAAAAAAAAACCGAGCAAAAAATTGGGTTTTCTTTCTTCAAATGGCTGCCATTTTGTTATCCAGACGTTTACCAGAACAGAATAAACAACAAGGTCTCCCAAATTTAGTGTAGTTTAATATTTAAGCCGTTTCCGTTTCAAATGAACTGGCAAGGCTGTGGAGCGTCCCGCGCCGACCAAAACTCGTCCTGCATGGCTTCATTTGACGGGCGCCTGCCTCGACATATTGGATTTTTTGAATAAATAAAATGAGAATTTACTCTCCATTGATAGAAGAATGAAAAACACGTGGAAAGCCATTTCCACGTGTTTTTCCACCAGACGGAATGCCTAAAAGTCTGGAAGCACACGGAGAAGAGAAAACGAAAGGCTTACCTCTCTGAAGCAAAATGCTGTTCTGCTGCGTTCTGCTGCTCGTCGTGAGTGACGAACAGTTCCATCTGTGCCAGGTGAATTGATGCTGACACTCGGCGATTGCAATTTGTAGGCCCTTGAGAGCAGCTACGGTGACATCGGGACTTCGATGGCACAGTTCTCTCTGTTCTTTGGTGAGGCCGGGTATTCCGTTGCATACGACGGCGTTTCCGCTTGCCCAGTCGTCCACGGAGTTGCTCATAAGGCCGGTGACACTGTTTCGCCAAAACAAACGTCAAAATACACACACACATATATATATTGATAAGTTAAAAAATCCAAAATTAAACATTTCATGGTTTAATCTGTCGCATATTAGGGTACTTTCATGATGCAATGGTCCTCAAGATTAGTATAGTGTGTGACTTTTAATAGTAAGTGGCCAAGTGGTCGTCAGGATCGTAGTAACAGTCACGTTTATACATGCAATAAGTATTTCAAGATAAGAATCTGTCGTTCGTGCAGATCTGTGATATACCGTAAAATGGGGTTACTTTGTGCAGGTTTTTCAAGTTTTTTCTTGGTAGGCACAACATCGCATTTTCCAAAAATCATTTTTATTCGATAGTATCAGCCTTTAGCCATATTCGTTGATAATTGAACGCGTTTTTCTCGAAACACTGTTTTCAACGTCGGTGGACATTCTATCTCGAGAACCACTAGATGGCTTATTTCCAAATTTACAGAAGATACGATGATCAAGTTTTACAGATCGTTGACGATCTCCACTTTTTTTTAAATCGATCTTCATTTTTCAATAGGTATGTACCAATGACGACTTTTTCATAGATTTTGCATGCTCGAGTTTCGATTTGTCGACACGTTGTTAAAAAAAACTGATTTCAAGAATCGATAATCGTCAACGACTCGTATTTATTGTTATCGTGAATAACCCGTTTGGTTTTTGGATTTCAGATCGACCGTTTGAGCTGGAGAGTGTCCACCGTCAAACGTCATCTGCCGACGGTCATGTTATTGTTGTTTTTCTGTATTTTTCGGTGATTTTTTAAGTCTCTCAATATATGTACATCTGTGTTTAAAAATGCGTTTCTTATTAATCAACCGTGTCCAAAAAAAAGGGAAATTCGGCCATTTTTCTCGGCCCTCTAGGTAGAAGTAGCCCCTTTAAAATAACTTCCACTCACTTTTCAAGTTGAGCTATATACACTTGCAAAGTCGAGCGATCTGCTTAAGGTGACGATTACTGAGTCAACTACCTTACTTACATTAGAATATTTATTAGACTTGGATAATTGATTGATTATTGGATTGACTTGGAATGCATCTTGACTAGAAACTAAGATATCATATTGTGAAATACCTCGATATATTTAGCCTGCGCTGCTTTTCATACAGAAATCCATTTACTTATTTCAATTTCGAGTCAAGTCGGGTGAATGACTTTATGACGATAAAGAATCTGTGGTTTCGTGTATGCGAGCATGTGAAACAAACATATTTATTTGTTGACAAAATGAATAAAGTTGACTTGAACAAATACACCTGAAAATCGTGAAACAGACAATTTTCTGTTGGAAGCGGTATCCTTTAATGATCAAATGGAGAATTCCGGTTCGAAAATGAACAAGTTTGTTTAACAAACTTGATGACTGACTCATCGTCGCCCAGCCTAAACCGCTAAATGTAAAAACGTGAAATTTCGAGGGTTTGTTGATTTTATTATGTTGGCACCATTTAAAAAAAGATTTTTCGAAATTCAACCCTCGAGGGGAGAAAAAGGATGGCAAAGTGTATATGGAAATTTTTGGTCGCATTTACTTGAAATTTGGTATTCGTCCTTCTTAACACAATTAACGGAGACTGTGTCCTTGCAATTTAGCGGGAGATGTTAGCGGCTCAACATGAGCAGCTAGAAGAAGAGGAGAGATGCCTCTATGGACCAGGCATTGCCGATTAGCGGTAATTATAACACACATTTGTGTAAATACATTACAAAAGTTTAAACGCGTTTTTCTCGAAATCACGTTTTTAAAAATGGCTGACATTCTCCTGACCGCTGTAATTAACATATCGACCTGAAATTTGGAGAGCATACTCAGAAAATATGTCTTCACGGAATGACGGATCGTTTTTTCGATAGATACATTTTTCCATTTATTATTTATCTTTTTGTGCGAAAAAAACGCGAAAATTCGATTGTTTTCAATTGCCGCCATTTTCCGGAATTTGTACTAAACGAAAAACCCATCCGTCATTGACCATGACCAAAGGGTCACAGATTGATAATATGCTTTGAATTTGTGTTTCGGATCAACAAAGAGGGGTCTGTAATGTCAGCCGTTTGCCTCCCGCGATTTGAGGACCTGTTTTCGCGGAGCTGCAACGGCCGCCATTTTGGTTTAAAAAAAAAAACTTTTTTAACGTTCTGCATATCATGAATAAAAGCAAGAAAAAAACCGCACTCAAAAAGCTTTACTCGTTTCCTTTAAAAAAAAAAAATAAAATGTAAACACCTGAAATATGGCACTCCAAGGACAAAGTCTCCCTTAAGGGGTTAGGCCACTCTAGAGGCCGAAAAAATAGGCTTTTTGGGGATACATTATCTATGGAAGTACGTAGGATGTTTTTATATTGCATAGTTCTTTTGTTATTAATAATTATCGGACGATTTTTTAGGCAATATTTTTACTTTCCAAAAAGTTGCCTAAAAAATCGTTAATAACAAATGAACTATGCAGCATTTAAAAAATCCCACGTACTTCCGTAGACAATATGTTTTTCAAGATATATTCAATATTTCAAGTGAATCGGTTGAAAATTGTCCGAGTTATGCTTCCAGCCAACTTAAAAAATGCAGTTTTGAGATAAACAAATGCCGCACCGCCGCCATTTTGAAATTGATCGCTACAAAAAAATGATTAAACGATCCAGTCGCTGTTATGTATGATAAAGACCCTTTTTTCTAATCTCGATTTATTTTGTAGTTTTTTTTGCAAAAAAATCCCCAACAAGCCTATTTTTTCGGCCTCTAGAGTGGCCTAGGGCCTTAATAAAACACGTATTCCAGCGTTTCTGGAAATTCGATCCTCACGGGGAAAAGGGGGTGGCAAAGTTTGTATGGTAAAATAAATACGTGGTGAGATTTCCTTGAAATTTAGTATTGATGCTCTTCAACACAATTCTACGTGTTTCTTAATGAAATATTTCAGGAACAAATTTTTATTAAGGAGTATAGCAAACATAGGAGCACAGCAAAGCTAGTGTAAAATAAAACTTACGTGTTCAGGATACCTAAATTCCCAATATATATTCATTTTTCACCCATACCATTTTTTTATTACAAAAAACAATCAGTTGGTTAATTTTCCTCCCCTAACTATCCGCACCCTCAATACTCAAAGATATTTTAATAACGCTCTAATAATAAAAAAAAAAACAACTCCCACTCATAATCAACAATTATGCAAAACCACATAAGCTTCCAAAAGGAAACTCTCAGCTCATCGTGTTTAAATCAAACTGGATCAAGCAATCATTTCTAATTCACCGGCCCAAAGAAAAATAACATCGAAGGCAAATATATCGAGCGTGACCCGGAGGATCTCGAAACGTTCCCACAGGAACTAAAAGAGGACGGAGGAAGAGACACGGAGCGAGATAGAGCCTACATGTATTCTCAATACCGCGAAACACACACGACTGTGAGTTCGATCGGTTTGAGTGATTTTAGCCTTTGGGAATTTTGGCTGGGGTTGGCATTCCTCGGGACGACGACGTCGACAGGGTGAGGGCGGGGGGGGGGGGGGGGGATTCTTCATGGTATGCCGATGATGTGCTCGCCCTGTACGAAAAGTATCTCTCCACCTCTCAGTCCCATAGCACTCTGGTTATC
Source organism: Ophion obscuratus (assembly GCA_964007375.1). Taxonomy (NCBI): domain Eukaryota; kingdom Metazoa; phylum Arthropoda; class Insecta; order Hymenoptera; family Ichneumonidae; genus Ophion; species Ophion obscuratus. The sequence goes on from OZ023324.1 coordinate 245,448, forward strand.
GGATTCCTCGATCGACCGTGACCATTACACACACACACACACACACACGCACATATAAACAGGGTGTCCTGTTATGAATGGATAATCCTGCAACTGTCAATAGGTCAGATCATGTGCTACTATCCGCTGGAATTTCAATTTAGTAAAAGTCTCACGGTTTTGAAGATTTGGGGCTTTATGTTATTTTTTTAAACAAAAATCATCTGCTTTTGGTTTTTGGCATGCCATTTCTACAAATTATATGAATCGACAATAACTAAGCAACTTTTTTAAGTAATTGGCACGATATGCGTAGTCCATTTTTTTTACATTGCAGGCCATCAAAGTCAAATGTTCGAATTGGTTTGTATGGAGATTCTGCATAAGATCTTGTCTTCATAAATTTTCCTTAACATTTAAGGTTAAAAAAAATAATTTTCAAGATAAAACAAATAACCAAGAGTATTTTTTCTAAACTGGGTCAAAAATAGTTATCGTTTGTAGAAATGGCATGCGAAAAACCAAAAGCAGATGAATTTATCTCAAAAACCGTACGACTTTGACTAAACTGAAATTCCAGCATATAGTGGGACATGATCTGACCTATCGACAGTTCCAGGATTATCCAGTCATTACAGGACACCCTGTATATATATATGAGAGTATGGGTACACGTTAAAAAAATAACATGTATATCTCAAGGTGTATGTATGTGGATTCTCCCTCGATCAGACTCGTCGCTTAAACGAATGTGCGTAATACTACACGGTTAAATCCTGTAGCACGGTTACGCACCTTGTGTCGATTAAAACAAAACAAAAATGTTAAGAGAAAATAAAGCCTCGAAAGTCCATAGGGGAGACAGAGCGACGAGTAAACGGGTCATGACGTATCAGAGAGGCCCACATCAATGGCGCCAGACATTTGGAATTTTCGGAAGAATATGCGATCGAATTCTCGCTGAAGTTTCGGGAGGATTTAATGCGTGGGAGCCGTTCGAGTTTGGTGAAATATATCTGCGAGAATGTACGGTGAAGGTAATGTCTGTTGATTTATGCGGGGGGGGGGGGGGGGGACTTTCGCTTCTGCGAGTATTTTTTTTAACGAATGGAATTGAAAAGTAAAAAAATTAAATAACAGTTGGAATTGCAGGCGGGCTATGAATTCTCGAATTTCGTATTTTTTCGAAATTGTGTAAATAAGAGGGAATTCGAATCAGTGGGAAAACTTTTGGCTTTCGGGCAAATGTCATGTTAAGGGGTGAAGCCATTTGAGGATTTTTTGAAAAATCGATTTTGTTTTGTTTAATTGATGCTCTAGGGTCTCGAAAATAAGAAACAATAGAAATGATAAGTTGGATGAATTCCAAAATTATCGTTGTTATCATTTTTATGGAGGCACCTAGCGCATCGATGCACTTTTGCCCCAGTGCGGTGCTTTTTTTGAGCGATCGCTAACTGAAGCTGCAAAAGTTACTCGACAAACTTTGCAATCGATCAGAAAAGAAGAGGTAAAGGGCGTTGTTCATTTGGAAAACCAATGTGTCGTGCTGGCATTGCAGGTTAGAGGTGAATCGACTATTTGTAATGCTAAATGTGAGGGTAAACTTTAAACGCGTTTTTCTCGAAATCATGTTTTTTTTTAACTGTCCACCTTCGATTTTGTCGAAACTCATATATGTGCATTGAAAATTATTGGACACGTATTTTTATTTATCCGCGGGAAAACAGTTTCAAGAGGGGAAACCACCCCTCAAAGAAAGGGGGGTCACCCCTTCATTTAATATTCGTATTTAAAAATGGTATTTAATGTTTGGCTTTGACACTTTAAGGATGCAGATTATGTAAAAAAAAGTCGAATTTTTCATCGTCATGAACGGTAATCTGTCCTTAAGGAGGTACGGTGATTGGAGCGAGTCCAAGATAGAAGCCCGATTTTTTTAAATAACATTGTCGAGAGCTTTGTCCATGCGTATGCGGAGTTTCCGCGAGATTTACCGTACAGTTTCCGAGTTATTAATTGTTAAAGTTGGTCAATTAGTCACACGTAGACGACAAAATGTGCCTGTCCTCTCATATATCGATTTTTTTGTGTTACTTGGAGCCAAGACACGCGTAAAAAAAGCTGACGGTTGCGTTCGTTGGTTCGTTGTGATCAATAAGGCAACTTGAATTGGAAAGCTCACCGCAGAAATAAGCAATAAATTTAGAAATAAAGTCGCGAAAAACCGAAGTATTCGGCGAGAGAGACGTCTCGTGACGTAACCGCAGCCATCTTGCTCGAAGTGTGGCAACGCCGGATACCCGCGCAAATTTGATTCTTCTATCGGATATTTTCAACGCGAATTAAAAATATGGTTGTGTGAAGTCGTACGTTTTTTAATCGATTATAAAAGGCCTTTCGTCGATATTTACTCAAAGTTCTTTTATGTATAGCTAAGGCATCTCAATCTTTCTGGCGACATGCATACAACGCATTTATATGTAAATTCAGCATGGAAAAACCGTCATATAAAACGAACGTTCGTTTTTATATCTGCAAATATTGTGAAAATTAGGAAAGAGAAAAATAACATAACAATCGATGAAATATGTTTTGACTTCGGACAGATTGGACATTGGATATTGAGGTTAACGTCAACGCGACGTTTTTCATTTGCATTCGCAATATCATCTTTTCACTCTCTAATTCTTGTCCGACAGAATCTACCTTTGTCTCTAAACTGGACTTTAGGTACAATCCTGTTACTCTCTTGATAAACTTCTACAGTACTTATTTTCATTCTCCATGTTTACCGGCTACCAAAAATAATAAGCCGAGCGCGTGGGACCGATGACAGCTATCGAAAATGCAACGATGCTAAACGTCAAAGATATGGCGTACTACTGAAGTCGAGTAGTAGATTATTACGTTTGTTTTCATATTATAAAAATCATAAGTAGCTTGAAATTCAATACTTCAAAAATATTTCTCGAAATATAGGCCACACGCATATGTCTAAAACGTAGCGGTATTATGGCGAAAAATAGACTCTTAGTTTACTAGCGTGGTCATCACCGTACCTCCTTAAACATTGGATTTTTTTTTCAGTCGCTAAATTTCCGCGCAACACCCTAAAACACATGGCCACCCTATACACCCCGTCACGCCGTACACACACACACACGCGCGTGCGCGCGCGCGCGCAACTATAAACCACAATACACAAATATACAGGAGAGAGAGAGAGAGAGAGAGAGAGAGAGAGAGAGAGAGAGAGAGAGAGAGAGAGAGAGAGAGAGAGAGAGAGAGAGAGAGCAAAGAAGAGCAAAGAAGAGTAAAGGGTTAAGGGTCGTTCGAGAAATACAAAAATATACAGGAGAGAGAGAAAGGAAGAGTAAAGAGTTAAGGATCGTTCAAGAAATTCAGATAGGAGCTATTAGACCCCCTCTTGGCTTGCCCGCGCTGACCACCTATCTGCCGATGCGTGTAGCTCGTCGAATTTGTGTGTGCCCGGGTCTCTTCGTTATCGGCTCTTTGAACACTCGTACCTTTTGACCCGTGCCTGCCTCGTAAAATCCCGCAATGAGAAACAGACGTTCGCTCTGCATATAATTCGGATATAATATAAAGATAGATTGATCAACAGCTGTACCCGTCACGGGTCTGCAGTATCCCTGAAAAAGCGTAGCTGCGACGCAGGTCCCTATTCCGATAAACATTCAAAGATACTGATTTTTTTGGACGTAGATACGTACACTTAAAGCCCACTTACTGAGTTGCAATGATTTCGACTACGAGTCATTTGAACATAAAAAAAAAGACAAACACCTTAAAAGTTAAACTTACAAAACTAAACAATCCATCGACAATAATATTCCAGCTTAATTCATGATTTGTAATAGGAAACTATTAAATTGTCTAGATTGTGTACTCTCTCTCACACACACACACACAAATTGTATTTTTTTTAAATCATGAACGTCAGCAATTTTCAAGGCAGTCACACCGGAATGGTCCCTTAAAGTTATCTTGGATGACTTTAAATACACATGCACGGACACCACGTGTGGTTTCACCGCGTGGGTCTCGGAACAGAGTCACCTTCTTTTCTTGCTTCGATAGTGATTATTTTTACGTTTTTTTTTTCCTTTATTTTTCGAAATTTTTTACAGAGGTCTGCGCACGTCGACCGGTATTTATCCATGGTACAAATTGGCCGTGCCCCTGCTGGCCGGAGAATCTTAAAGTAAAAGTTGTGTTGCAAGCGCGGGTCCTCGTTCGCAATTCTCAAAGACGGAGAAACGCGGCTGAGGAGGTCGGGAGACCGAGTAGATGGTGCGAAAGAACGAACACAAAAGGAAAGGCAAAAGAACGTAAAAACAAAAGACGAAAAAAGCACGAATAAATAAAAGAAAAAGAGGAGCATAAAAGAGCGAAGCCTGTATCCGGAGGTAGCAAAGTTCTTGCGAGTTTACGGGTGCGAGGGGAATTAGAGGAACGGATGCTGCGCGCGTGAGACTTCAGGCTGGGGGTTATTGAGGGCTCCCATTACCGGTACAACCTGCCTCGGGTTGTTATCTTCAGCGCTATTGATGATCTACCGAAAGCAGATTAATGATCGAAACTCGGACAACAAATTGCGGGAGACAGCTCGATATGCTACACCCGCGGTGCGTTAGTGCGTGCGCGCGCGCGCGCACGCGCAGCATTAGCGATTTTCACATCTCATAGCTGGCGCAACGATACTTCAATATGGCCGGTCTATGTACCGTAAAATCGGCTTACTTTGAACGGGTTATGGAAGTTTTTTCTTGCTACATTTTTTTCAACATCCTAAATTGCCAACTTTTTTCTTTCAATGGAACTATATATCCTTTGGCTATCAAAGGTATAAGAAAGTCTAGAGGCCCCCCCCCCCCCCCCCCCCGACGACGTTATATATTTTTTTTTCAAGTGTCAAAGTAACCTTGAATGTGGGGTTTCTTTGACAAGGCATTGAAATGCCACTTGTGTCAAAGATTAAGCGTTACTTTGACATCATTTTGATAAAGGAATAATAATATTTTATGCATTATACATGGAATTAAATGAAAAACAACGATTTCTTATAATCAAATTGTCATCTTTATTAAGGCGGTTGTCTAGTGTCAAGGCCGTTTTTTAATGCCTTTTTGGGATTTTTTTTGACAAAACATTAAATAATGTATAAATTGTATATTATTTTTATTAACATTTAAACAAACTTTGTGAATTTTTTCAAGTCATTATATAGAATATAGTCGGAGATACACCGCCCAACAGGAACACATATATAAAAAGAGGTGCTCCACTGCTGCCATGATTCCGATCGTTCTGCTTATTTGAAATAAAAAAACGAAACGCAATTTTAATCGTGAGACTTGAGGCTCTACATGGAACTAAAATAAAGTTAGAATTGCAAAAAAATATTTTTTTTACGCTCAAGAAAAAAAATACAATTTTTCGTATTTTTTGGGGTCTATATAGCTGATAAAAAGAAAACTAACGGAGCAATCTTAATTACTTTTTTTTCAACTTGTAGTTATATATGTACTAAAGATGCTGTATAAATTTGAGGAGAATTAATCAAATAGTTTTTGAGATATCATGGCAGCAGTTTGCAAAAATCATGTTTTGAGGAAAACGCGTTTGAAAGTTGTTGTGTATAATTCATAATAAAAAAATGGTCTCACCATCAATCTGCTATGCCTGGACCATAGAGTACACCTTCCTCTTCTTCAAACAAGTTATGCAAGGCCGTTTTCTCTTCTTTTGATCTGACACACTAGACGACCGCCTTGAGGAAATATATTTTACATAAAAATATCGAGTACCTAGAGTACTATAATAGGCAATTAATCAGTCTTTTAATTATCATTGAGATGAAAATCAACTTTAATAACATTGCAATCAACATTGGCAACATTATAATAAACTTGAACAACAAATTTGAGCAACAATAGAAAAAAACGTTTAAAAATAATGAGTCTGCGTCCTCGCACACTACACATTCATAGGTACATTTAGCGCTTAGTTAAAGTAGCCCTAAAAACTGTCAAAGTTACTCTTTGTGTCAATTTAAAACCGCGTTATACGATATAGCGTCAAACATAAACAATTACTTGGTTCTTGATTTCCTGCGAGTTGGCTACATTGGATTTATCTCCATGGTAGATTGTGAAGATGCTACTGTAATGAATAATTTATTTTCCCCTCTTTATTTAGCCCTGTTAACTCTGGATTGAGATTCTTGAGGTTATGAGAGTCACTCACCGGTTTCGAGAAGGAATGATTCTATTTTTCGTAGCATACTTTTTACAAGGGACGACTGAAATTATATTTATACATTTTATGTAACAGAAATAACTTTTAACATTGCTCGATTTATTATTAATAAAGATAGAAACTTGGAAAGAAAGAATCTTGTCAACTGACTACAAACTCGCCTTGATGACCTAAAGACAGTCATTTTCAGAGGCAACAACTACTTTGACAAAGGACTGTAATTGGGATTGAACTTACGACCAATTGCTGCATATGAATTTTTCACATACAAACATAGTCGGCTATGAATTTGTTTGTATCTGTTAATGAGGTTTTATATTGATGATTAGACATCGCTAATTTTACATGAAAAGCTGAACATTCTATGTATACATTGATGGTTTTTTTTTCAGTTCAATCATGCATTGTCACCGTTTAGATGCATGTTTGTGAAATTGCAGAGCTCTAAGCAGTCGGGAAGTATGTGAAATATCGATGTTCCGTTTCGCATCTCACAGAAAGTCAAGTAAAAGCTTGTAAAAGGAAAATCATACCCAAAAGATCCAAATCAGCAAACAAGTCACTAAAGCAGAGAAAGAAGTGATGAAAGAAATGGTATACAGTATTATATATCTACATAATACTGTATATTGTATTCATATCTATATGAATATATCGGAGTCAGCGGATTTTCTCGGCTCGTTGGTACAGATGCGAACCGAGCGGTGCGCACTGACATACCGCGTGCTATGGGAAACGGCGGGTTCCGCGTGCGTACCCCCTTTTTTGCCGCATGCGTAAGCAGGCTCAACCAGGGGGTTGTACGCACTAACGATTCTTCGCCCGATGAGTAATCTGACGCCGGGCCGCTTTAAGGGTTTAAAGGGACGCGAGCTCCATCGAAAGTGATTGTCCTCACGGTTCGCCCGAATATTGGCATGACTCGATTTACCCTTTTCGCCGAGGTGGACGGTGCTGACAAAAAAAAAAAACAAATGTATCAAAGTCGCCCGGTCTCGACAATTCTAGCCACGGGCGTGGCAGTTCGGAAAAAGCTGCAAAATATCCCAGGAGCGATTTGCAATTATTTCACGCTTGAGTTTGTTTGGACAAAAGGGAACGAGGCGCCTTGTGCGGGTGATTTGCAATTACTTCAAGTTTGGGTTTTGTTTATACAGATATTGTCAAAGCCTCGTACTGATAATTTGCAATTATTTCAACATAAGAACACGTAAAGAAGTGAGAAATTGAGCGCACATTCCCAAACGTCACTTCGACGTGTACATAGAAATTAAAAAAATTATTACTTCATTGTAAATATCATTTCGCAATTATCTTCAAAATTTCTCATGCATATTCACGGTTATGAATGTTTTCTTCGTAATCAAACTAATAGCAACAAAGAACAACTTTAAGTCGCTTCTTCCACGAAGCTCAATTTCCGTAGCACGAATTATTTCCTACGACAAATGTTCGCCGCCAATGATTTCAGATGACCAAAGTCCTGTACACGTGAGTACGAAGGGACTGTAGATAAACAATTATGCTTGATAAATCACATCGGTAAGAGAAATCTCCGATACGTGTGTGTGTGTGGGTGTGCGTTTCAATAGAACTTAGAGGAAAGAGCTTTAGTGTGGATCGGTCGTTCTATCGTGCTATAAATCTCTCTCCTAAAATACGACAGGGATCGAGCAGAGTTATGCATGCGCTTACATTTGTACACTCGTGTACGCAAATGAAAGGATCATTTTCTCCCATTGTGCCGGCTTTCGATCGGTTAGCGTTTCGCGATCGCACCCTTCAACTCCCTGTATTTCTTTCGTTCTCCTTCTCTCCGAGTGGTTTCTCTTATTCTTCGAGTCTGCGACTAGAAACGACAACGAGAGCTTGTTAGTAAAGCGAGGATCGTTTCGCATTTGCAAATCGGAGGCGCTCGCGCGTCAATCGTGCATGCGCTTAGCGACGTAACGCGTGCATTGCTTTCAATTGAATCCAACTACGATATTTCTCCAGCAGCAGCGGAGAGAGAGAGAATCGAGGTTGCGTGCTTGCGAGAGAGATGAAAATGCAAAAAAAAGTGAAAAAGAAGATAGAGAGGTCTCCGTAAGAGTTCTAAGGGGGCGGAGGGGGGAAGAACGCCGGAGCGCATGTCCCGCATTTTTGTAATAACCCAGGGGTCGACGAAGAATCCAAGATGGCGACTCTCCGGGTTTTCAGAGTTCTGCCTGTCCGCCTCTCTCTCCCTCTCTTTTTTTCTCTTCTCTCTCTCTCTCTCTCTCTCTCTCTCTCTCTCTTCCTCTTCCCCTTTCCTTCTCGCGGGTGAAATCCGGACAATGTTTTATTTACCCCTCGTGCAAAGGTTGGTCTTCAGGAGAGAGAGAGAGAGAGAGAGAGAGAGAGAGAGAGAGAGAGAGAGAGAGAGAGAGAGAGAGAGAGAGAGAAGCTGCAGAATGGAATTCTGCTTTTAATGGGGAATACGCGCGCTACGTGGATTAAGGAGGAGGAAGAATGTCCGAGTGTGAGAGATACAGAAGGATCGACGTAAGCGAGATAAAAGGGGACCGGGAGAAACTCTCCTGTAGCGGCACGTGAGAATTTTGTTTATGAGAAAATTCAAACAAAATTGAAGCGAGCAACGAGACGGATGTTTATTACTTTTAACGAATCAACCTTGTCCGCGTGTCTCCTCATTTTTCGTCAAATTTTTTTTTTTCAAAATGAACTTTTGTCCATCCCGTAGCGATGGAAGGGAGCAACAGGTTGCGATTTGTCGTCTTTTTTTTTCCATTTTCAAGAATTTCATGCCACTTCATTCGTGCATTTTCCGAGCTTTTCCCGTATACGTTCAATTTACAGAAAATTGTGTCTGAAAGCTCTGAAAACTCGGAGCTTTTACATTGATGCGAATTCCCGTCAGTCGCAATTCTCCGTCATTTATTGCTCTTTGGGTCTATGTGAAAAGAGGCTTGAAAAAATGAGCAACTGCGCTGCAAAAACGAAATATAGGAATTGGGATTTGCAAGAATCGATGTATCGGCTTATGAGTACCTTTTTGTTAAAACATAAACGTAGGTTTGGTATTTTACTCTCTCGTTATTTAATAGTATATTCTTTTAGTGAGGTTGAGGACTAAACTGATTAGGAGCCGCGAGGAAATATTTGGAAGCCGAAGATGATCAATAAGTATATTATTATGTTCATCTTGATGTTAAACATCGCCCTGTGTAATTTTATAGACGTCCCTCAATTTCGAAATCGAAAAATACAAATGAGGATGCTTATGGTGCTTAATATTGCTCCGTATATCAGCGTTGAAGAACAGCAATAGTGCGTATGGCAAAAACCAATTGAAGCATTCCACTGGAACTAAATACTTTGCAATTGATTTCGATCATTTTCTCTCAAGTTCTGACTCTGCATGCAATTCGAAAACAGCATTGATTTTTACGAATTACCCCTTCAGTGATAATAAATAAAATAACTTGAACCGAGATTTATGGTACATTAGTGCACATAGCAGGAGGATTGTTCCCATGTTATTCGTGACGATGGCGATGAAATTGACGAATCGGCTCATTGACACTTATAGTCGATGAGGTGGGGCAAATACAATTGAAAATTAGTGAATAAAAGCAACAAGAATACTTTTCTATTAGATAATTTGAATGCTCACGATTCATTGGCCTGTATCGCAAAATAAAAATTAATTCAAGAGGCAAGCAACGAGATCGTTTATTACTGATAAAAATCATCTAGCCCTGACGGGTTTATTATCGTTATTATTATTATTTTCAACTGAACTAATTATTAAATTAAATCATTCAAGTTATATAATTATTCAACTCAAATGACTTTACTAAAATAATGATTTAACTCAAGTTATTTAACTGAAATAATTTTTTTACTCAATTTATTTGACGAAAATAGTGACTTCATTCGAATAATTTACCTAAAACAATTATTCAACAAAAATAATTTTTTTATTATTCTTATTATTAACCTTCATGAACTGAAATTATTTTACTTAAATGATTCAACTAAGATAATTTCATTTCATTATTCTTATTATTAAATGTTATGATTTCAACTCTGGACTACAATATTTGGAAATCACATTGCCAATACAATCTTTGTATGTCCTTTTCCCTTTTCGGTATATTCCATACCACATCCCATATTTCTGCACACATCTCCTCGTCCACCTGTTATTTGAAACAAATGATGAAGTTTGCATTATTGGAATCCCATATGAAAATGAATTGTCATCGAATAGCTCGTGATTTTTTTGCCAGATTTAGCATACGAAAAATACTCAAACGCTTCACAGGATTCTCATTAAAAATCCGCAATCTAAATTTCCAGAAAGTGACTTTGGACACTAATAAAAATGACGAAACGAAATAATGCAAAAGAATATTCGCTGCATCCCAACGGTGCAAACTTCAACATCATTAAGACCAAGGCACAAAAATTCCATAATCCCAAAATAGAGTCCTGTAGGGAAGTCAGATTATCCAATATTCAAGATTCTTATGAAAGTTCCATATCACGGATGATGGCCATACAATCCTCATTACTGCGGTCATAGTGATCGCCCATTTTTTTTTTGCAAAGAGAAAAAATCGTGACGAAAAAAGTCACCGTCCGGTCGCTTTTTAAAGAAAAAATTAAAATCTCAAGCATCGATTGTTGCCCTCAGTTCAAGTGCCACAAAATAATGTTCGGCAGCTCTCCTATCCAGCGTGTTGTCGTGTCGAATTAATTGCCGTAAATAAATTAGCACATAAAAGTGGATAATTCAATGAATATACAAACACACCTGTGCATATACGTACATTTACGCACTCGCGCACACACGGCCGTGTTGTATACATTGATTGAACGGTTGGCTCATCTTTCGCAGAGATTTCTCTCATCCCTCTCGCACCTTTGCCTTCGTGTACTCTTATACGGAGAGGATGATGACACGCGAGCTGAATCTCGGCTCATCACGTTATATGTAATATATATATATATATATATATATATATATATATATAGCAGGACTGAATGGAAGGTGCACGGCGGCTCGGCGTCGGTTTTATTACCTTCGTAAAGCGATCGTAAAACGCGCGTGCGATCGTTTGCGCCAATGGAAGCGACAACGCGATAAGCCGTCTTCAGGCGAATATATATATATATATATATGTATATAATAGGGAAGGTTCGATTTTTTCGCGCTATGCTTTCTTTCTCATGGCTATCTGCCTCGGTCCCGATTATTGTCCCAGGTACAAGCGTGTTAAGAGACCGAAGAACAAAAACCTCCTACCACACTCGTATAATTCGCCTGCTTGCGTCTTTTTTCCTTATTCAATGCTGAGAGATGATCTCGGAAGCGGAAGCTTCGTCGGGAAGAAATGCGATCATTGGCGTAGGGGACAGGGTGCCCCAAGGACGGAGCACGGGTGACCCCCCCTGGAATCCTGGAGGAATTTTTCGATGTTTTAAAGTTCTGCTAATAAGCGTAGAAAATGTTGTTCTTTTTTTTGGGATTTGCGTTTTGGAGTGTGTTCAGGAAGGAAGAACTAGATTTTTGAGAGCCCTCCAAAAGTGTTGGAGGGCACAATTTGTTTAGACTTGTTGAGAGAACGTCATTGATATATATATACAGATTTTTTTCGTATACCTTCGACGATACGGGTCGTCAGAGTTCGAACGAACAAATTCACTATACAACAGGCGTTGATGCCTAGGGGCAGATTTTCAGTACGCACAAGCTTTTAAAATCGCCGGTGACATTTTTTTTTAAGTTACAAATGTACTTTCAAAATAATGTGTCAATCAGATCGAACATCTACCGCGGTTCGTGCCAATTTTACCCTATTCGGAAGTTCATCATCTCATTGAAATAGACTTTTGACCCAACATCTGATCGAATAACACGCCGTGATATACAATAGCTAATAAACCGAATAAATCAGTCTATCGTTCAATTGAAATAATCATCAATATATCCGCGCTTGCGTGGCAGTTCGATAACGTGCGGTTGATCAGCAAATGCGTTTATTTACATCTCGTCTCATCCGACGAATGAATACCGATGAGTGACGGGCGAGACGTCATCGCAAAATGAGGGATACCTTTTTTGAGATCGCATTGCTCACGTATACTCGACACTGCGTCATTGGCAAGGAATTACGTGGACGTCTCGATTGACCTCGTGAAATTGTTTTCCGACGTGAGCATTTCGGGAACGAAATTCCAAAAATAAATAAATAAAAAATAAAATAAAATGCAGGTGAAAAAAGTCGCGGTACATAAATGGTGGTCCGAAGAAATGAAGAAATCGAAGTTGACGCGGAGAAATCAGCGATCACAACGAAATTGTCTTGTCACTGAGTCGTGTAGAAATGGCCCCTCGTCATTGAGAGAACGATGGTACGTGTAGCGTGAAAGACAAGAACCACGAGAGACGGAGGGAGAGAGAGAGAGAGGGAATGAAAGAACGACACAAAGAGTGCACCAAAGACGAACGATCGAATCTTGCGAGAATGGCTGGGGGAATTTCACGAGAGAGTGGACGAGCACCAATTGACCGGTAAGAAATCGCGCAATCACCGGACGACGATTCATCCCGAAGTACATCGCGGAGAATGACCGCGTGTCATTTTATCGCATTGCCAGGTGAAAAGAAAAATGTAATTCATTATTGCAATTTCCGTTCGCAATTTTTCCATTGTAGGTATGAATTCGAGTATTTTCTAGAAATTTAGCTTCATGGTAGTTGTCACCTTGCATGGGAAAGTTGCTTTCCTGGTTGAGGGGAAAAAATAGAAACTCTTCATTCGTACATTCTTTAACGGGCTACATCTACCTAGGTAGATAACAAAATTGCATTTTCGTAAAATGTTTTAATTCGTTTTTTTTTTAATTTTTAATATTTTGATGATTAAAATTTTTTTATTCGATTGTTGATTTTCTCGAAAATTATTTTTCTTCGACCTTTTAGCTATATCTCCTGAAAATTTCATTAAAATATTCCTCAAACTGAATGAGCTGCAACTTTTAACAGTCGGCCGGGCGAGCGGTCGCAGCACCATACTTCAAAAACGCGTTTTACTCGAAACAACTGTTTTCAAAGTCGGTGGACACGATATCTCGAAAACCGCTTGATCGATTCATTCCAAATTTACAGGAGATACGGTGAGAAATATTTTAAGGCCGTTGACGATCTCCCTTTTGGAAAATCGATCTTCATTTTTTAATAGTTTTGTAAAAAGGCCGACTTTTTTCATAGATTTTGCATGGTCTCGAGGTTCAAGTCATCGTCAGGTTGTGAAAAAAAAATTATTTAAAAAGTCGACGATCGCCAACGACTCGTATTTATTATTAACTTCAATAACTCGTTTGGGTTTTATATTTCAGATGTACCGTTTAAGCTGGAGAGTGTCCACTGCCAAACGTTGCGAAAAATATTTCATCATCTGCCGGCGGCCATATTTTTGTTGTTTTTCTGTATTTTTCAATGATTTTTTTTCTCCAAAGTCTCTCAATATACGTAATTTTGTGTTAAAAAAATAATATTTTTTATTCACCAACCGTTTCCCAGTAAAAAATTCGCAATTTGGCCATTTTCTTCGGGTCTCTAGATAGATGTACTATTGTACTCATCTTCTTATTACATACCGCTCTGTCCATTTTTATCACCGTCATCCAACTACAAAATTCAAAAATTTTAACCCGGATGCTTATCGCGTTAAATATTTAAGGGAGATTTTTACTTTGTTGGGCCAAAAGGAAATTTTGATTTCGTTGTATAGCAAAGAAGAAGGGGGGAAGGTATACTCTATGGTCCCGGCATAGCGGACTAGGCAGTAGTACGAAACTTTTCATTTCATTCGCACATAAACTTTAGGTTTACTTTAAACGCGTTTTTCTCGAAATCACGATTTCCAATGTTGCGCAAGTGCTCCTGCACGCCCTAGATGACCAATCGTTATGAGATTTGGCAGGCAAGTGTACAAAAAACGTCCTCATTAGTTGAACTAGAATTATCCCAAAATATTCAAACGTTTTTATTTTATGAACAAAAAACTGCAAAAATGTTTGGTAAAAAACTAAACTTTTCCTTCGATCGCGCACTATTTTTTCCTTTTCAATTTTTCTTCTTGATTCTCGTTCGACTTATACACAATATTGTACAAAGTAAAAATTGTTTGTTTTTTTTGCTTCACATGACCTGTTCAGGACTTGGGACTTTCGCAAGCGAAGAATAGCATCACCGGCGCCCCGACATACGTGGCTCCTCCCGCTCCCAGTATCATGTTTTGTCAAACTTGAAAAAACTTTATCATGTTCAATAAAGACCGCTTGGTAAACATGCCAAATTTCAACATTCTTGTAGAATTGGCGAAAAATCGAACATTTTTTGGTCCAACAAAGTAGGTCCAACAAAGTAGGTCCAACAAAGCCTTCCTTAATATTCGCACTATTTTCAGCGTTGGAAAACAGCAATACGAATGCCTCACCAGTGGCTAAAAATTAACGCGAGAATACGCAAAAAATGTCCTTTTATCAGATCGAGAAGTCCGATTTGTCAATAGCATTTCAACCCTCATGTGGATGTAGCAGTCGATTGTAAAAATGATTGGACAATAACATGTCCATTAGGGTGGCACAGTTTTCAGCACTATTTTTTGTCCTTTTCTCACTATTCAATTATCTCCTTTGAAGAAGAAAAAAAATTGTCGCTAAAGCTGCGAGCGGTCAAAAAGTATTAAGATGTCGCTTAGGGCTTCCAAAAATTCAAAATTTTACAAAAAAAATCGATTTTTTTCCATCCACTTCTCGCCCATGAATTTTACGCTTTATAATTTTTAATTTAACCTCGCGAAAGCTCGAGCCCGCCATTGAATATTGAGTGGTCGCTCAAGAGCTTCGGAATTTCCAATTGTCGCCATTTTTAAACTCTTCTTACTCATAAATTTGTAGACACTTTGTACAATTTTCAAAACAATTAATCTTTCTTTCATGAGAAACTAATTTTTCAAAATTTACCTCACGCTTCTAACCCAAGAATTATAATCTTTGTTCTCAAAGAATAATTATTCAAAGCTCATGTCCGTAAACAAAATTATAGCTCGTTTTAATTGCGAAACTGAGATGGCAGCTGTTTTCCGCGCATCGTAATGCGGCCCACAATTGGTCTCGTTAGTCAAACTGCGGACCAATCGTAGCTGTACTCTGTGACGAGCAACGCCATAATACAATAAGACATAATAATACATACTAACACATATCTTCACATTGGTGTTTGTTACAAATTATTATAATAAATTATTCAGTAAATGTCACACTTTGCTGTTTATTTTGTTTTTATGCTACAAGGCATTATAGTGCATGCGATTTTGTTGTTGTTGTTGTTGTTGTTGTTGTTGTTGTGGGAATATTGAATTTCGAAAACCTTGAGCGACCACTAAATATTACTTGGCCGGCTAGAGCTTTCGCGAGGTTAATTAAAAAATTATAAAGCATACAATTCATGGGTGAGAAGTGGACGAAAAAAATCGATTCTTTTACGAAAATTTGAATTTTTGGGAGACTTGAGCGACCTCTAATTATTTTTTCTCGCTCGCAGCTTCCGCGACCATTTTTTTTCCTCTAAAGAAAATAATTGGATGGCGAGAAAAAGAAAAAAAAATAGGGCTCAAAATTGTGCCACCCTAATGTTCATACTGTATGCTTTTTTGTAAGCTTCCTAGCGGTGCTTTTTAATTCCTGCCTGTCTTGATATCGGCCTAGTTAAAAAGGATCGAGCATTGCATCGAAGAAATTCAAAGGATACGGATTTTTTACATTTATGCAATAAACGTTCGACTCCGACAATGTTTTAAAGTTCAATCATATAATTTTGGAGGAAAAAACAATTGTCACCGAGCAATTTAACAATTGATAACAAAGTTCCACTTCAATTCGCCATTTTTCATTTTTAAAAAATTGTTGAATTGACCTGGCTTCAATTGTTTTTTTTTTTTCGCAAGTACGATGCAACTTTACGTGAACTTCGCTGTAAAAAAATCTGTATTAAAATTAATATAAAGGTGCAGTTTGTTTGGGTTTATGTCTTTTTACAAACGGTATATGTCTTTTTACGGTAACACGCGTTTTCACCCGACGACAAAATATCCTCGACAAAATATCCGACGACACAATATCCGCAGGATAAAATATCCTCATGACAAAATATCCGCAAGACAAAATATCTGCCGATATTATATCCGCTGTCGGTAATTAAATCTATGATTAACGTTATTACTCTTAAACTAGGACAACTGGCTTCATGAGACAGTCAATGTTTTTCTCTCTGCTGTGTATGTAGTGCTAATGTTTCTTGAAGGAATGACGTTGTAGTGCTACAGTTTAAAGTGTTTAAAGAAGGGAGCAAAATTATTAATATATGACGGATATGTTTATTCAAAGAAGAGTGTGAATAAAACAAGCATAACTTGGCGTTGTGTTGAGCATAAGAAACGTTCATGTAATATTATTATAGTACATACTATTATTATAGTATCCAAGTATATTTGCGTGGCATTGCTGACAATATTTTATTAAACTAATATTATATACAAAAACTTGCACAATAAAGAAATAAGTGCAATGAAGAAGCTCGTATTATGCCCCCACCCCACTATCTCACACACCCCACAAAGGTGTTTTGCGCGCGACCCCGTTGATGTGGTGGACGAGATTTAGGATTTTGTCTCGCGGATGTTTTGTCATGAGAATATTTTGTCTTTCGGATATTTTATCTTTCGGATATTTTGTCTTTCGGATATTTTGTCGTCGGGTCAGATGTGACGTAGCCCTTTTTACATATACCGTTTATGAATTTTAATATTGTCGTTCGAAGATCAATGCACTGCTTTTCGAATGTCTGATAATCGTTCAGTAATATCGCAACACTTAAGTACTGGAAAAATAATATACCTATTGCAAGGTATCTATTATAAGCGTATTAAAATTAATTGTTAGTAGATTGTATTTTTAAATTAAAAAAAGTACATTTGGCATCGAAAAGTGTATTAATTTTACGGTGTTAGGTTAGTGTAATTGTTTTTATTTACTTTCTGCGTCTTTAATAAACTCTGTATGAATTTTAATATACAAATTCCGGAATTCTTTTTTCTGATTTAGTCTGTGACAACTAATAATCCTTATTTTAAAATTAATACACTACGTTTTGAATGTCTAAGTAATGTGTAGTAATGCTGTAATACCAAAGTCCTAGAAAAATCATATACCTATTCAAAAATATCAGTTGTGGATATATCAAAATTAATGGACATACATTTTAGTTTATTTGGGTTTGTTGATCTGTTTGTTTGGGTATTGGCTGCTTGTTCGGTTAATTCACCACTTATTTGTTTTTTTCCTTAGGTACACGCTTTTCGCGTTTGTTACCTATTTTATTTCCCTTATTGCGACCGTTTCTTTCCTCTGCTGTTTACTCCTTTTTTCTCCCTGTTCCCCTCTCTTGCGGCCGCAGCTGACTTCCCCCTCTGTATTATATTCATCATGACATTTCTGTCATGGGTATATGGAAACTGCGGAAAACCTATCCAATATAATAATAACAGCCGCTCATCGAGTCCCCCCCCCCCCCCCCCCGCCCCACCAGTCGTGACGGACCTAGTCTTCTTTCGCCGCGAAATGCCGAAGAAAAACATTTCACGACGAAATGTACGCGACGCGACTGGGATTCGAACCCGGGACCTCCCGGCCCGGTGGTTTAGCGGCGAGCATGCTAATCACTAGACCATCGCACCGGGTGTTCACCTCTTACTTTAGATTTGGTGTTACTCGATACGTTTTTTATGATTTGACTTAACATGCTGTCCAAAGCACGAATTTCGAGTTTTCTGCACAGTATTATATATTAAATCAGACTATCAGAATAAACATATACTAAATCAGAAAATGTACATGCCTTCGTATTGTAAATGTCCCATTCATTTATTAATTTTCTCCAGTCTATCATAATATTCAGTGCACAAAAAATGGTATACTCCTTAACCAAGTATGGTAAAAATTAAGTCAGTTTGTAATTTTCTTACTTTGTCTACATTTTATATATTCAAAATGCTTGTTGTATTTTTCAACTAAGAATATTGAATTTTCTATTAGACGCCTTGAAAAATTGTAGATAGTGTATTAATATTCAATTCGTACGTATTACGAAATGTAAAACCGTATGAAATGTAGGTCCGGTATTGAATTTTACAACACTAATGCCTAAATATTCATCCATATATTAAGTTTCGAAATTTCATTTGCCATAGTATTGTAAAAGTATTCTAAATTTCATATTTCTTTGAACACCGTTTTTTAATATTCGATGTACAAGGTATTGTACTTGTCAACGGAATAACGTTAAAAATAATAGTCATATTGCGATTATAATACTTTTTGTGTAAATAATGAAATCATATACGTTTGTTGGATGAATCAAACAAATATTTGTATTATTATGATGCGCGTTGAAAACCGCATACGCAGCATACTAATATTCAATGTCCCATATATTAAAATGTATACGAATGTATGAAAATTCATTTACATTACCGAAGTGCGAATTTGCGTTTCATATTCCGACTTTAGACATTGTCAATTATAAAAGTGTAGTACATTCAATGACCTTTTTACAGTTTTTAGAATCGAATGTTCATCGTATCTGCATCCAAAGAAATCAGCAATACCCGCTTACACTCATCATTAAAAGGCTCGACGTTCGTCAGTTCTCCGACGCTGTTAAGGGTTGGTGTAAAAAAAAACCGTATCCTTCCCAACCGAGTTCAACAAGTTAATTGTCTCAATTAACAGATTTCGCGATTTGGCATTACGATGAAATTACAATCTTGACACACTTTGTAATATTGAGACAAAAAAAGGATTGATCCAAATATTTAAATGGTATAAAGACAAAAAAACATTATCAATAATGAATCAAGATGATTTTTTCAAGTTCTCAGTCACAAATCAAAATAATAAAAAAAAAAAAATGTAATCGATAAAATAAAAAAAAAGACTGATCTGAATCTCTAAATAGGATAAAGACAAAAAAACATTATCAATAATGGATTAAGATTTTTTTTCATACTCTCAGCCACATTAATGATCAATAAAATTGCATGGCTATAACTTTTTAAACAAGTCAATTTCAATCTCTACGATGATTCCATATACATTTTTACCTTTTTTGCTTTGCTCCCGTTTCATATTTTTACTCCTCGCACTTTCCAGTATGGAGATGTGGGGAGGGGGGGGGGGGGGGGTGGAGGGACAAGAAGACGAAAATCTCATCTGCACCATCTCTCGCTGCGTAAAAGATGTGTGAATGGGATATATTTCGCATCTTAGAAATTGAACGGGAAAGGTGTCCAGGGTGGCAGGCCCCCAAGACCTTTTTCTTTAGATACGGACTCTCTGTATCAATGTGTACACGTAGCGTGACAGAAAATCCTCCCCCGCTGAGATACAGCATTCGTAATTGACTGGGTTTCTTTCAGGCTGGAATGCCACTTCGTGTATACCTATACTCGACTTCACGCTCGATAATCTGCCTCAACTCACCCGAATCGGTTTCACCGTGATTCCTGCGGTATTCAAAATGATGCGCTTTTATGCCTATGCATCCAAGTCCGCGACGCGATCTTTCAGCGGTGTTATAATAAAGAGGATTCTTCGAAACTTAAACTATGGCTGTTCGTAGTAAAAAAAAAGGGAAAAAAAGAAAATGGTGTACACACGCGTATGTACGTCTGTATATGGAGAGATCTAGGGAATTTCAATCGGCAGCTGCGGCCAGGCAGAACGAATCGCCGGTGACAGGCCTGACGGCTTTATAAACACCAAAGTTAATATTCTTCTCTGTGCTATCCCTTACCGGACCCCCGGAACATTTCTTCGAATTCTCATTTTGTCTACCACCCAAAATAATCGACCTCCGCGTTGACTGGCCAAAATTCCTTGCACAAATTTTTCACTTGAAACCGTACGTCTGACCGTATTTGTGACAGGTGTCAGCAATTATTGGCATTTTAAGGGCCCGATTATTGGCACTTTAAGGACCACTCCGTAAGTAGATAATAAATCAGACAAGTGTCAATAATTAGTGGGATGCCAAAATAAGGTCACTTTACACTACCATAAGCAAGTTTGAAATTCAGTGTACGTCATTTCGCCGAAGGGTAAGCAACTTTTTTTTCATAAACATGTCAACTTTCGGGCGAAAAAAGAGTATTTGCGGGGAATTTTACTAAACTACTTTAGTCGAAAAATCTACAGCTCGAGCACACAGAATTCTTGTTGAGACGTACGGCAACCATGCTCTGTCGGCAACAACATGCAGAGATTGGATTAGACGCTCCAAAAATAGTTATTTTGATGTGTTGAATTGGAGGCATTACTTCATGAAGACTCATGTCAGACGCTAGCGTCAGAACTCGTTGAGTCGTTGGGAGTTGATCACACAACAATTTTGAAACGTTTGAAAGCATTAGGGATCGATTTTTAAGGCTGTCTTACCATGTGACAGGCCCAAAAAAATCGAAAAAACATGTTTGCACCAATTGCAAAAAATGTGTGCGCGTTATATGGATCCGGCATAGCAGACTAATGGTGAGTCAACATTGTCTTTGTGTAAATTGTACTTGCACTTTTGAGGCGTTTTTCTCAAAACTGTATTTTAAAGTTCGCTTCCATGATATCTCTAAAACCATTGAACGGATTTCGCTCGAATTTTTATGCTATAGTCAGCACATCTATAGTTCTCACCCGAACTAGAATATTTCTGATATTTGCCATAGTTTTTTTTAAGCTGAAAAAGTCGAAAACAACGACGAAACTGGAAATTTAACTTTGAAAACCGTGCCAAAAATTCAATTTTGGATATTTTTACTTTACTCTAGTTGCGGCGATAGCCTCAGGCCTACAAAATTAAAATGCCGTTTATTTTTTTTTTTAATTTCAGATGAGCAAAATTGATTCAACTTGTTATTGTTGTTTGATAAAATTCTGAGGGAGTGTAAAATGTTAATAAATGTTTGATAACTATTTAAAGATAGTGTGTTTTAATGATAGATAAAAAATCCCCAAAAAAGCGAATAAAATAGCTGTCACATGGGAAGACCCGATAAAACAAAGCATCAATTTCCACGAAAAAAAAAGAAAAAAAAACAGCGAGAACTTATTCAACATTCTGATATAAGAAGGTCCAGGTAATCCCTGCCTGGATGGATTTCAAATGGAACCTCCCGACTGCTAAACTCAACCATCTTCCACAATCAACCGAAAGACCTCTTCAGTCCCAAAGCTGGCGACTTCCGTGGCCCCAATAATCATCAATATTCGCGAATGTCTTATGGTCCGGCTTACCGTCGATGCTCGAAGACGATGAAAAATACGAGGATCGTTGGTACTAACGTAGCACCGAAAATCCTCGTTCCTTTTGGTCCTTTAGGGACGTGGGTCCGGGACGAAGGCATCCTGTCATCGCCTCAACTTGCTCAACGTCTTCTCGCTCTCCCAGGCTTATCGGGAGATGATTTGCCGATCGACAAATTTTTGGTTTTCACTCAACAGTCCTTTGAGCCCTGTACATATATATATATATATATATATATATATATATATATATATATATATATATATATATATGTATAAATATACCTGCGGTATATTTAACCCACGACACATACGATTGCCCGTGGGCACCCTCCGCGTTAGGATCGGAGAGGGGTTACTGATATACTTGTGGTTTTCGAC
>OZ023324.1:270000-372500 GCA_964007375.1 Ophion obscuratus
ATGGCCTACAAGGACAGAAAGACAAGAGGCTGTCAGGCGAATTGCTCCGTCTATGACGAAGCTCGTTGCGCGCAGAGCCACCGCCGTGCGCGCCCGCCCCCGCGCGCCCTTCTCTTCTCCAGTCCACGTTTTCCGTCCTCGTTACTTCAGGCCAGTCGTCATTTCTCCTCTTTGTTCCTCCGGGGAACCTTTCCATAGGGGAAAAAAGGTGAGACGCAGGGATGGAGCGAGGGAAGCGGTGGAAGCTGTCGTCTCTATAACGTGACTGGGATGCTGCGAGGAGTTTCTGGTCTCGCGAGCTGTCGGTGATGCCTGTTGGCTGATGGTGCGCCCGTGGCGTGTTCGAGCCATACGATGACGGTGGTGGAGGCCTACTTGACTACCGCCAACCACAAACCTCCCCACCATCATTACCCACCACCATCCTCGACATCCACCACCACCGCGCTTACCATCGTCGGCCTAGAATGCCCTCCACTCGCGCCTATATACCCACGAACGCTCTGCAACGAGAACAACGACGGCGTACTGCAGGAGGAGATTCCGCGTGATTGCTACGCGATTCTGCTTTGGTGCCCCCCCACCTCTGACGCACGATCACGGTGCTGGAAAACTCATAGGGAATGAGATCCACTGGTCGAGATAAGGTGAATCAGCGGCACATATAATAGTCAACATTCGTCAAGGATTGCCAAGATTTTGGATAGATGTAGCCTATGCCAAAGGTAACAGCTCAAATTTTTAGCTTGACGTTTCCTCTAAGATGAAACACATTGGCATTTTAGTGTTGATACTCTGGATCCGGATTTGAATCTTACTAATTCTGTATTTTGAAGCCTGCTTAACTTGGTGTTGCTCTGAAAGCAGTTGGGGCTGCTATTAGAGCGGACAAATGGGGTTAGACCTAACAAAATTCATAGAGACTCAATCTTTTTCGAAGCACGCATCGGTGCCCCCGCCCCCGCACCCTCCCCCCGTCCCTACCGCATGATCGCGCTGGTGGAAATCTTTTAGTGAACAAGATCAACTGGTCGAGATGAGGCGAATCAGAGGCACATTTCAAAGTGCAGTGACAATGCGAAATTATTGCCGAGCTTTTGGGCAGATGTAGCCTATGCCAAAGCGGGCTCAAATATTTAGCTTCAAGTTTCCTCTAAGATAATACACATTGGCATTTTAATCCTGATACTCTCGATCCTGATTTAAATCTTACTAATTCTGTATTCTAAAGGCAATTGCCCTTAAACTTGGCATTGCCGTAAAAGCACTTGAAGCTGCCATTAGGGCGAAAAATTGGTATTAGACCCAACCAAATTCATCGAGACTCAATCTTTTTCATTCGAAGCAGAAATCAGGATGAAATTACACAATTGGAAGGCTCGGTAGTCGAAACAGTGACGAAATAAACGAAATCTGATGCACAAAACTTGTATTAGGCATGACTTCGGAAGAATGGCATCGAATCCAATCGGGTCGGACTGACATCCAATCTTCACCTATACGCGAATGGCGTAACGTCAGGAAGGGTCTTTTAGATCTGCAAAGGAGCGAGTTAAATGCATACATCTGGTGGTATTGTAGTGCAGCTCACCGAAACGGCATAATGCTCAATCGTTGAATCTTTAGTAAATGCTGCCAATGTAGCTTGCACATGAGAGCACTTTGTGGTACCCGTTACACCATGGCATTCTTACCCTCCCATATGTTTCATCGTCTTAATCTGCAATCTTGTTAATTTTATCGCGGCCTTACCGTTTGCGGGTGTCTATTGGGTGGGGGATGGTATTCGGCCTCGAGTAGCACTTATCAAATGTAGAACGGAATGAGTTTCGACGCGTCGAAAGGGCGTCTCGAGGACGGCTTGGAACCATTCAAGAATTTCTTGGTGTGCAAGGGGTGTTGTGGAGGTACGGTTGAAGCTGGTAGGAAAGATTTCTCACGTGGATGCGCGCGCGCGCGAGTTCGTCTTGGGGGGATGATGCATCAACCCTGACGGCCAACGAACTAACCGGAGAGGAAGGCCGTTCGTGGGACCACGTGACTGATGGGAGGAGCCAGTCTCTCTCCATCCCTTTTCGGTAATCCATCCACCCTCTTCGAGTATTCAATTGGCATAATTGCATGCTTATCTCTTCCCATCCAGCCTCCGGAGGCCCATCGCTCGCATTCACTCTTCTTCATTTTTCTTCTCGTTTCTTTTGTCCGTTATTTTTCTTCAGGTCCATTCCACTCCACCTTCGCTCGCCTCGCGTTCTCGCGCATTCATAATTTCTCATCGTCCTCCGCGTCACACGCTCGTGCGTCCTGTTCGCCTCTCGCGCCCTGCTCTCTCAATCGACAGCCTCCGGCAGGCTTTTGTAATTTTTATGACCGAGAATATTTAATCGTCGTTGGGGACGTCCCGGGCATCAATTTGATACAGAGGACACGCGTTTAATTTGTCTTGGGTGATTTTTATCACGGATTCTTCGGGTTCTAGCAATCTGATATTTTTTGTCCAAGCTTCGATTGGGAAGTTGATAAATACAAGATTTGCTCATTTCTGGTCTACATGATGGGCGTAATTTGGGATTTATTGGTGCTACGATTATTTTCCTTAGACTCTTTCTTCGAGACTGTTTCGCGAATTTGGGCTATTAGATTTTGTTCAATTCAGACACAAATGACTCTGATATCAAACTCGATCGTCTATACACAGGGTGAGGCACATAAAGTCTTACAGAGCAATAGCACTCAAACTATTGATCATATCCAAAAATGTTTCAGATAAAAGTTTCAGTGTTCGAGAAGGCCGTCATACTGGACCACCCTATTTTTTTTATCGATGGAGGCGCTGAAGCTACGTCAAGGTCAACTTCACTTTTTTAAATGGATACTTTGCGTGACTAGAATGACCTTGTGTTGTAGATCGCCGAATTCGTCTTAAAATCGGTAATAATGTCATCGAAAAAAATACATGGTTTCATTTAAAAAAGTGGAGTTGTCCTTGACGGTAGCTTCAGCGCCTCCACCGATAAAAAAGATAGGGTGGTCCAGTATGGCGGCCTTCTCGAACACTGAAACTTTTGTCTGAAGCATTTTTGGATATGATCAATAGTTTTAGTGCTATTGCTCTGTAACACTTTATGTGCCTGACCCTGTGCACAGGGTGGTTAGGGAGGTCGATGTAAAGCGTTGAGGGGGTGATAGGTCACCTCGCTGGGAACATATCTAACCTAGGTTACCTTAGTCCAAAGTCTAAGGATTTCGAGTTATCATGGTAACTATGATTTTTGGAAAATTTCCCAAAATTCGGTAATAACTCGTTTAGCTCTTATGTTAATGCTTTCTTTTTTAAATAGCATTGACATAAGAGATATTTTTATTTTTTGACAAGTTTTTTATTATTCAAGATGTCCCATTTAGTTAGTTGAGTGGATACAGATGATTGTATTGGTGTTTGTCGATTGAATACGCATTAAGCTAAGACGCAAATACGTGTTTAGTCACCAATTATTGTCTGTTTGAACATTATTAACGAGGTAATACCTAATTTCGGTAAATTTTCCAACAATGATACCATGATAACTCGAAATCCTTAGACTTTGGACTAAGGTAACCTAGGTTAGATATGTCTCTAACGACGTGACCTATCACCCCCTCAAGACTTTGCATCGATCTTCCTAATTGACTTATCATCGCCCAGCCTAGACCGCTCAATGTGGAAACGTGAAATACGGAGGGCATGTTGATTGTATTATGTAGGCACCGTTCAAGAAGGCATTTTTCCAAATTCAACCCTTTATCGGGGAAAAGGGTTGGCAAAGTTTGTATGGAAATTTAAAGAAATCTGGTTAGATTCACTTGAAATTTGGTATTCGTGCTTTTTGACACAATTAATAAAATACGTATTTAAGGGTTTTTGGAATTCAACCTCTAAGAGGAGAAATGGAGTGACAAAGTTTGTATGGAAAATGAAAAAAATGTGGTCAGAAGATTTACTTGAAACTTAGTATTAATGCTCTTCAACACAGTTATTAAAATACGTATTTGAGCACTTTTCGAAATTCAACGGCCAAGCGAAAGGGGGTGGCAAAGTTTTTACGGAACAAAAAAAAAAAGAGTCGGATTTACTTGAAAGTTTGTATTAATGCTCCTGGACACAATTAATGAAATTTTAGCATTTTTAGAAATTCATTCCTTAAGGGGAAAAGGGGGTAGCAAAGTTTGTGTGGTAAAAGAAATATCTGGTAAGATTTATTTGAAACTTAGGGAAGTGATTCAGCTGACTCGATGGAGCTTCCGTAATTGAAGTTACAGTAATTGAAGGTTAAAATTCGACCCCTTTAGTCACTAGGGTGCTTCGGTTTTGACGAGCGATTCGAGTACCGACATACGCGAATCAGATATTATTTCATCAACTGCCGATGGAAAATTGGACTGCTGTAGGCGATTAGCAATTAGCTAACCGTGTACGACAAGGTTTTTGCGTCCTCGTATGTATCACTCCACTAGCGTCGTCGTCCTCGCCCCCTTCTGGATTTTGCTTGCCACTCTCGCGAATCATCTCGCCGCCACGTGTGGTAGTGTGCGAGATCAAACGAAGCGACCCCCCATCGTGCTCTCTCTCTCTCTCTCTCTCTCTCTCTCTCTCTCTCTCCACCCACGCTCGATCCTCCTCGAACTTTTTATTTCTCCGATCTACGCGGAGGGCTCGAGAGTTTAACACGAGGTGCTATTAATTATCGCGGAGCTTCTCTATCGCGCAGATTCCTCGACAAATCGCCAATCAAATTGTTCCGAATATCGTCAAGACAAAAAAATGACCGCATGAAGAAATATCGATGGGGGAATTGTTTGGCAAATTGAATTGTCAAGTTGAATGACAATTCAACTTGACATTCAATTGAAAGGAACATTCATTGTTGGGAATCTTGATGAATCGCATGTGGATCTCGTTTTTGATTAATCAAAGACTGGGGGTTTTTGGAAGCCATCTTCATAGAGGAAAAATCATGTGGATCCGCAAAATTGTTCATTCACAGCCCGTGCAGAAAGTTATTAGGGAGTCCCCAAATCCTACCATATCCCTATAAGGATTTAAAGGGAGAACAAATATTGCTAATTTCCATGTTTTTATTTGCATTCAATAATTCTTTACCATTTTTGAGACTTAGGGTATATTTTATAACGATTTTTGGCTGTTAAATGGTATATTTTTTATTAGACTGTAAAAATGGCGGCGGTTCTTCCAAACTGGTGTGAAGTATAGCTAAAAAACTAATCCGCCTTGATAAGGTCTGATTTAGCTAATAATACGAAACAAATCAGCGTTTCATTAAATCGCAAAACAAGGCCTGGCATTCTAATCCTGGTTTGTATCTGGTATTTAAATATCTAAATTATTAAATATATAATATAAACATATATTGTATGATTTACACAAAAATCTACAAATATTTTTAAAAATCCACAATTTACAAAAAGGGCTTATTAACCGACTAATTAATTCATCACTGCAGTACTATCGCAATGTTTTTGAGAATCAATTCCTAACTTGATTTTTTTTTAACGGATTATGCCCAGTTGTAACAGTCGAACGGAGCTCGTTTTTTTTTTATTTTTTTTTTTTGGAAAATCGTGATAGTAAATTTCTTGAAAAATTAGGTATTCGAAGAAGTATTATCTGAAAAACACTCTGTCATTTTGTTGTGTAAAAATATTTGATTATCATCGGTTTACAGCCGATGCCCGAAAAAATCAAACAGATTTTGTTAATATATTAGTTTATCTAGGATATATAGTTAAAGTCAGTAATAGTAGTCTATACAGTAGTTTATATAGTATAAGAGTTTTGTTTTTTTCCAAAGAAAATTGGCACTTTTCGTTCATCAAATCGAAAGTATACTTCGGAAAAAAATCCTCCCATCAAACACTATATTTTTAGTTGAATATCTAGATTGTTATTATTATATATATATATATATATATATATATATATATATATATATATATAAATGCTTGACACAAAAATGTACAAAAATTCGGCTTGTCTTAATTTCGGCCTAGTCAGTTTTTCGGAGCATTTTGCAGTTGGTGCAAAAAGAAGGTGCAAAAAAAGGGAAGGTTCCTCATCAAGAGCGAAATCAGTACTTTGGCAGGATAAGATAAGGTCTAAAAGGATCCAATTCAATTTTAGACTCGGATAATTCAAGCTGAAAGCAAAAGACGCGCGATATTCTGAAACTAAAGTCCTACCTAACTTGTCGTCAGTTTTTCGACCGGTTTGTCTTCTGAAATCCTCGAGGAGGATTTCAGTTTGAAAAAAGTGAGATACGATCGGTGAATGGTTCCCGGCGAGGCTCCAGGTCGAAAACTCCAGGGATATCTCGTATATAATGTATACGATATACTATATCCCGGAATGAAAACTCCAGGGATATATCGTATATAACTATAATCGTATCTTATTTCAAAGCCTGTAAAACCTCCGTAAGTTCGTGTTGGCGCGCGGTATTGCATTACTTATCTACCGTGAGATATCGCCCCCGTAATATCGAGTGTCCTCTTCTCTGCCCTCCAATGGTCATTTCCATTCATCCTTTATGGCAGTGGCACGCGCACGGGGCCCCAACCAACTATACGATACGATCGGGACAGTATTATTAGTAGGTCGCTTAGTCTTCCCTCGACGTATCCTAATTGATCCCTCACGGATCTGTAAATAAATAAAAATCCACGCGATTGAGATTGATGGGTGATTCTTTCCTTCTGTTTTCTCACCCACCGTTCAGCCAATAGTATTTAGTAGTTTCGCTTTTCTTTCAGTACTCTTTCCTGGTGAAATGTTTTATGGGGATTTTTTTTCAGATCGGCATAATAGAATTTTCTTGTTGTCATTTTTTTAAGTCATATCTCAAATTTTACCAGGGAATCCATCGCAACAGATAAAACATCTCGCAATTGGAGTGTCATTGTTCGATTGTTCAACAATGATAATGAATTAATAAACAATGATATCCTATGAGAATTCAATGAAAATGGATGAGAAATTAAATTAAAAAGACTGGAAATATGGAAAATGTTGAATTGTGGTATTTTTCGAAAATATCTTCGTATTTTGCTTGGTCTTGATTTATTTTTCCCAAGCCAATCATCAAATGTAATCAAATGACAAGCGATGGTGATCATAAATCATGAAGCAACCTCACTATTGAACCTCACAAATCATTTTATTGATGAAATAAATGGAGATTTCACCAGAAATCAAAATACCGGGATGGTTGAACAAAACTTGGACTCTGTCGGTTCGCAATTGGTTAAATTTTCGTTTTAACAAAAAACGTCGACGGAAAATGGACTGTGAGTAACGAGGATGATTCATGGCGCAAGTTTGTCTCGTATGCATCCTCGGATACATGTATATCTTGAAGGATAAATTATATAGACACTTTGCGAGAGTGGCGAACTTCCGGCGAAATTTTATCGTTCCATGAAGCCGCGTTTGCCCGCCAGTAAGATCAATATGCTTGTAGTTGTACAGCGATAAGGTGCGCGTTGAAATTAAATAAAAAAAATGGAGAAACCCGCGGTGAGAGGATTGACTTTAACCGGAGGATAAAGTTCCGAAAAGCCCGTACCGCCGATTAATTTGGAATTTAGTGTACCCGTGTGTTTTCACTCGCTGATCATGAATATAATAGTGAATATAACCGAAAATTACGTTTTCAAGGTCAACATTCACAAAAACTGATCTTCTTATAGTTTTTCTATTTTATTTCTCTAAATGGTGATCTTAGAGAAAAGAAAAATGTGCCTACAAAAGTTGTAGCCTATGAAAAGTTTTTTTTACAGTTTTTGTCTAAAAACATTCTCTTTTGAGAAAATGGGACAATGCTCCAATGTCAGTACATTTTGCTAAACTCCATTAGTTTCGACATTATCTACTCACGCACTTTTCCGCGGGAAGGTTGGAGTTTAGTTCTAAAAGTGCTATTTAGTCTTTGAACCCAAACAAACCTAAACAATAAAAGGAAAAATAAAAATGAATTACAACAAAAAGCAAAAAATAAACATGCACTTTAAAGACTGAACGTTCATGCGGTAAAGTGCGTAAGTAGATAATATCGAAGCAATCAAGTTTAGCAAAATGTACTTATCGGAGCATTATGCCATTTGTGTAGAAACAGAATGGTTTCAGACAAAAACTGTGTACGACATAAAAGACCAATCTTTTTATAGGCTGCATCTTTTTTGGTAAACATTTTTCTCTAAGATCAACATTTATGAAAATAAAATATGAAAACTTAAAAAAAAATGAGACTTTGTGAGTTTTGAGCTTAAATATAATCCGCGGCTATTTTCACTGTCATATTCGTGAGCAGCGAGTCAAAATACATGAGGTACGAGCTTGTTGAAACTACATCCTAATCGGATTGGTGATTCGCCTGCGATTCCGTCATGAGTCTTTGAGAGACCATTCCAGTGTAAAGTTTTTTTTCAATAGTTTTTTTTCATTATCCAGAATTATGGATTTTCATAAAAATGCTGTTGAATTATGTCGCGAAATTCGGATTATTTCGGTTGCTACAGTTTTTTTTTTTCGAAAAAGGATTTCGGCCAGCTGCGTGAGACCTGTCGCGAAAGAACGCGTTTTTCTCGAAAAGTCATTTTTCAAAACGGTGAAAGATTTTAAACGAAGAGCTTTCAAGCTATCCCTCTCAAATTTTTCCATATCAATCTTCACGTCATTGCTTAACGTCGTGTGGAAGCGTTTTTTTTTTATTTGAAAATTTCATATTTTTTGTAACGAAAAACTGTCGACGAAAGGACCAATTTGACACTTAATTTTGAAATGGCCACCATTTTGTAAATTTTCATTAAAAAAGAGTCCTCCATACGGCTCTACAGTTTTTCATACTGATTAATATTCATTGTGGTTTTTTTGTTCAGACAATTTTTGTAGGGGTACAAAAAAAGTATATAAAAGTATGTAAAAGATAAAACAAAACATTTGAATCAAAATTTATGTACAGGATAAGTCATTTGAATACATGGAAAAACATCGGACCGACTATCGAAACTTATTTAATTATTTTTTTTAAATAATGAAAAGCAGCAATTTTCAAGCCAATCGCACAATGGAATTTTTGAATTGAACATCTTTCAATATTGTATCAATATTTTTAAGGAAACCCATTTCATAACATAAAACGTAGTAGTTCATAATATAAAATGATACAAATGATAGAAATGATAGTGTCAAAAATGGTAGTAGTAAAGCTGTCGAAAAAGGCCTAATTTGACACTCAATTTTGAAATAACCACCATTTTTTAAATATTAATTTTGAAACAAATCCTCCGTACGCCTTTACAGTTTTTCATACTGATTGATAATTTTTTTCTTTTCTTTTCTTTCAGACAATTTTCTTCAACATTATATACAAAATATTTTTAAAAAATGAAATAAAACAAATTATATTAAAAAATAAAAGCAAAACATTTAAAAATATTATTACATACAACACAAGGCACTTCTATAAACGAAGAAAAAAACCAGACCGATTACCGATTTTTTTTATCGTGAAAATCAGCAATATCCAAGCCAGTCACCTGGAATGGTCCCTTAACTAGAAAGTGCGTAGGGGAAGTGATTCAAGAATTGATGACGATTACAAGGACGCAAATTCTCGATCGAAATACTTCTGACGAAATAGATTTGTTCTTTTTTTTTCGACATTATTTTTCAAGTCGTACCCCCTTAATTAAGTAATTACGTCGCCACAGCTCGAATCCGAAGTTGAGTGAGCCATTAATACATGATTGCATAGCCTCTGCTTTATTCCGGTCTCACGGGAGAGAGAAGAAAAAAAAGACACGAGAAACTAATAACAATTAAGATACAAGGCGATATTATATATGTGTATATGCGAATCTTCGACATAATCGATGATCGTCTTTTTTCAGCTTACGGGACTCAACATAATAGATGGAAGAAAAAATTATTATTATCGGGGATATACCGAAAGGAGCGATACAGAAAGTACGATTAACCCGAAATCGAGATGAAATCGATGAATATTTATGTCGCGTGTTTTGCACTATTTAGTCTCGTCTCTATTAGCGAGACTCTCACGTCTCGTATCATCGAGGCCTACGCGCTTTGACGACTTTTTTTTTCTCGTCTCTTCCCATCCGGACTCCTTAACGATCCCTGATGTATCAATCTGCGGGTCGTCAATAAAAAATCGGTCGTTCGAACTGTTGTATGGACAAAGAATAACTTGCTGCGGAAACATTTATTCATTTAGTTCGACAGCAATGAACTTTTCTTCGTCGAAAAATGAAAAAAAAAAAAAAAAAAAAAAGATTGTCGAAATATAGTTTTAAACATTGCAGTCGACAGGGCTCAACAACAAATGATTTTTTTACTGTCATTGTTTTATAATCGAGTTTTTGAGAATCAATTCGTTAGGGGATTTATTTTTACGGGGCGTGCCTAGTTGTAACAGACGACAACAGCACATTTTCGGGATTTTTGTTTTTTTGAAAATCATGATGATTAATTTATTTAAAAATTACGTTTTGGAGAAAGTATCACGTGAAGAATACCCTATAATTTTTTTGCGTAGAACTATGAAATGATAATCGAATGCCCTTGTGAACCAGTTTATCTAATATCAACAAATTGAACAGATTTCGTTAGTATGCTAGTTTATCCTATGGTTAATCGAAGGGATTTTCCAAATATCAAGTTTTTAGAACATACCGCATGTTCAAAGTAACAGTATTGTTTTTTCAAAAAAAAATGGGCATTTTTCGTTTCTCGATTCGAAAGTACACATCAGAAAAAATCCTTCGATCAAATACTATATTTTTTAAATTCAGAAAAGGGTAAAAAAAAATTCCGAAAGATCGATGCAGCCGTTTTTGAGATATTTTCCTCGCCGACTTTGAAAACGTACTTTCGAGAAAAACGCGTTTAAAGTTTCGAACGACGCTCCGAGCGTTCCGACGGGCATCTACATAGCAGTCTACAAATCTGTCATATTTGATTCGATCACCTTCAAATTTTGAGGGAACATTTATAAGATGATAAACTGTAAAATTGTATTGGTTTTGAAAAAAGTGATTTTTTTACTTTTACAACTAGACATTACCCCTTAAAGCGGGATATACATTTAGAAGAGAAAATATCAAGCAATCTTGAGGATTTTTTTAAACGAAGAAATAATTATTTTACCTATACCATACTCTAGGTATAGTTTAATAGTATATTCAGGTATGCAAAACAATTTTTTGAAATTCATTCATCGGCGTGTCGTCTAGCTTCCCGTAGACTTTGATTTACTTAAAACAAAGTCTGCGAACAAAGTCTAAATTTACTTAAAACGAAGTCAAAAATTTACTTTCACGATACTTCAACGAAGAAAATGCAAATTTAAGACAATGGGCACGCATTTACAAAAAAAATCAACATTTCACACCCAATTTCTGTAAAATTTGGATTAAAAAAGTATTTTTTTTCTAAATTTTCAAAAACAATTCTCGTCAAGTAGAATGTAGCAATATTATCAACATTTCAACCAAGTTTCAACTCAATTGGCGTAATAATTTTTCAGTCACCCTACACGCCAATTTCAAAAATTCAGTTGTGAGAAAAACGCCTTCGAAGCTTACGGCCGCCCCGTATCCAAGAGGTGAGGCACATTGTTGACAGCTGTAACGTTTGAAGTTTTTCGTATTTCGCTTTGAAACTTTGGAAAAATATTCTACATATATAGGTCTATCGTTTAAGAAAAAGAAAAGAAATCGATTTTTTTTATGGTTGTCATATATATCATACCGTTTTGTGTACTTTTAATGGAAAATTCGTCGAAAAATTATTTGAATTGTGGAAAACCTGGTGAATGTATTTTTTTTTTTTGCGAACTTGGTATGGCACAAGTGAACCCACTGTTTTTTTTTACACATTCAAAAACAGATGTAATCAGAAATGTCAATTTTTTTAAACGGTATTTTTCAAAATCTTATTTGCTCTTAAATTTATTAAACAACTAAAAAAAACTGTTTATAAAATTTGTTTGCACTGCATATAATTATAATAATTTTTATGAATGTAAGTAATACATTTATGACTTTATTAATTTATTAATTTATTAATTTATATGTATATGCACACCGCCTAGAGGGGCGAAAATTCGCTACGATGGGGGTGAAATCAATAAAGCTTTTCATAAGTAGACGCATCAAAAGAAAGAATAAAAACACCGCCCGGAGGTACTGGATATTGTGGAGGGATAGCCCGCCAAAAATTCCGATAGTACATGAAACACGGATAGTCTGGTAATTCGAACGATGCATATATATAGCCGAAAGGAAAGTGGAAGAGAGGCGAGGAGAGATGAAACCCTGCTACGTGTGGAATGCTTTAATAATGCATTCCTGATGGACGGGATTTCTCTGCGCCGTCCACAATATTTTATTAAAGTTATACACGCAAATAAGAGGTATTCGAAGCTAACTCAGCCCGCGGTTTCAATTCCACCTTTGCGATTTTGATCTAAAATTTTATTGCCATTTTTATAACGTCCAAAGACCTTCGAGCTTACTCTTCTATTTTTACGCCCGTCAACGTTCTCCCAATTGCAATTATTGCGCTATACTTTCAATGGCTAATTAGTCGTAAATTTTTTTGAATTCTGGAAAACCTGCTGAATGTCTTTTCCCCGTGATATAATGTTTTTTTTTGCGCACTTGGTATGGCACGAGGCAACCCACTGTTTTTTTTACACATTTAAAAATATATTTAATCACAAATGTTGATTTTTTAAACGGTATTTTTCGAAATTTTATTTGCTCTCAGATTTAATAAATTACTCAAAATAGTATATTTCATATGTATTTATATTTATTTAATTAATTTCGATATTATTGAACCAAATTCAATTTATATTTTTTTGGTTACTAAAAAAAACTGTTTATAAAATTCGTTTGCACTATATATAATTATAATGATATTTATAAATGTAGATAATAAATATATTTGCGTAATAAATCATTGATAAGTTTAAATGATTATTTAAAAATCTTGTCGGCGATAAATTTGTGGCCGAAACATGTTTTTCACTATCCTCAAAAATCGTTCCACTACTATTTGCAAGATTTATTGTTTAACAAGCGGACAATGACATTTGCCAAACCGGTTATGCTCCAAACATTATTGGTGCATCAGACGACAAGTAAAAAAATACATATAAAGCGATAAAAATTACCTCAGGAATAAATAAAAAATGCTATCGCTTCGCGACGCCTTGATGCGATCCGAGCGCATCTTTCAAGACTTTTCATTTTTTTTCACTAATGACAGTCGCAATTTTTCTCCTACGATATAGAGTACCTTGGGTTGTGAAATTTTTAAAAATAATTTCACAAAAATCGGATCGGTCCATTTTGCTCCGAAAGTCCCCTATTCATTGCGGTGCGGTATGTTTAGAGAGAAAGCCACTTCAAACCTCTTATCCCTTTCATCCCGATCGAGCCATACTTTTAAGGTTAAAAGGGGCACCTTAAAAAAATCTTTGGTGGTCCAAAATTTTAAATGGCGACGTTAAAATGGCTGACATGTTTAAAAAAAAAGATGATCGTGAATTTTTTTTCACCAAAACATTTATCAGGCCAAAACTAACAACTTTTTTAAGAAAAGTTTTTCGATAATGTTCATAATTTTTAGGTAAGAATACCATTTCATAGCCGAAGTGAGGAGCCGCAGAGACCTGATCCTTGTTTGGGTTTGTTTATCTCGAAAAATACTGCTGCGATAAAATATTGTGTATAATAAAACTTTTAAGGTTCAAAGAGGCACGTTAAAAAAATCCTTTTCGGTCGAATATTCAAAATGACGACGTTGAGAGAGAGCCGACATGGTTTTTTTTTAATGGGATCATGAATTTTTTCACCAAAACATTTTCACGCCAAAACTAACAACTTCTGTAGGTAAAGTTTTTCGACAATGTTCACAATATTTGGTTAGAATATCATTTTCTAGTCGAAGTAACGAGCCGCAGAGACCTAATTCTTGTTTGGACTTGTTTGGGTTATCGAACAAATCCAAACAAACGCAAACGAACCCAAAAGGACTCACTCCCACACACACACACATACACACACACACACACACACACACACACACACACACACACACACACACACACACACACACACACACACACACACACACACGCACGCACGCACACTTCCACTAGGAATGTTGAAGACTTTACCTCCTCGTGGTATATTTTGGATAGCGCTTAAACAGTAACTAGATGATATTCTTACCTAAAAATTAAGAACATTGACAAAAAACTTTTCCTACAAAACTTGGTAGTTTTGACCTGGTAAATGTTTTGATGAAAAAAATTCATGATCCCATTTTTTTTAAATATGTTGTCCATCTTAACGTCGCCATTTTGAATTTTGGACCAAAAAAGTTTTTTTTAACGTCCCGCGCCTTTTGAATGCTGAAAGTTTTATTATACTCACCACTTGATCGGAGCAGTATTTTTCAAGATAAATCAGGTGTAAGATTAAAATGGGTCACTCAGTATAGCTTGGGATGGTCGAAAAATGAGGCACATATTGGGAATTTTTTCTTCGACTACTAATAAAGCCATCTAAATGAGGTTTAGACGGTTTATTTTTCATATCTGTAGGTACTAAAATCAATTTTTTTTATTTTCCGAAAAATACAAAATGGCGGCGCAGTGACCGATAGAAAGAGAACGCCTCTTCTATGCCATCCACATGCGGACTTGTTGGAGATGCACATGAGCAACTAGAACAATTTTTTTTCTCCTCCTAATCTACGTGATGTCTGAATTTCACCCCTTGACCCTTTCTCTAAATTTAATTAAAAAAAAAAATAAACACTCTGCACATGGGTGTCCACACTAGAGTACGGCCTTAAGCCAGTAAAAACCAAACGATATATTTTTTAAAGGTATACAAGGCCTCAATGAAATTCTATCATCGGAGAATAATGTTATTGGTGTGTATAGGAAAACGTGACGGTTATAGGTAACTCGTGATGCCGTCCCGAGCACTTTGTAATTGATTTAATGAATTTAATATCGTGTCGACAGGTTTGTTGCGGTAGCGACCGATAACACGGCAGGGGGGCGGTCGGGGTTCGTGAGTCATTTACGTCTCCGACGGTGTATAACGAGACTGTAACGAGACCGAGCGAGAGTATCCTTATCGAGCGAATTAGGGGGGAGATGCCTTTAGACGAGGAAAAGTTGCTGACTTTCAGGTTTTTTTAAAAAGGAAATATTTCTTCGCTATTTTTTTACACTTCGGGTATGTTTTATTACTACTTTTGGCTGTTACAGGGAATTTTTTATTTTTATTGACTTTCAAAGATGGTGGAGGTATGGCACGGTCCTCTAAACTGGTTGCGGTGAATGTTGCCAAACGGCGTGACACGTAGAGTCGGGGAGGTTAGTCCGAAAAAAAACTAACAAATTTTTTTTTTCCATCGAGAGTCATACGCAGAATATGAACCGAAAAAGTGAGAAATGTCGAAAATCAATAAAATTGGCACATTCTTAAACAAAGACAGAATTTTCCGAAAAAAATTGCTACATTTTGCAATAAAAAAGACGTTTTTTTTTCTAATTTTCAAAGACATTTGGGGTCATGTTTCAGACAACAAGGTTAGAATGATTAACACCAAATTTCATTAGAATCGGTCGATTAGTTCTTTAGCTGTACGTCACGCCAGTTTTAAAATTGCAGTTTAGAAGACTGTGCCATACCTCCGCCATTTTGAAGATTGATAAAAATAAAAAATACCACGTCACAGCCAACAGTGGCAGTAAAACATACCCCAAGTCTAAAAAATGATGATAATCTTTCCTTAAAAAAAGTTGTGAAAATTAACAAATTTGAAAATTGAAAATCAGCAAGTCGGAACGACATATCATGGAGGATTTCGAATATGAACAAAATTTTCAAGTTGAACATTCTAATATAAAAGTATCCCACTCCGAGAAGGAAAAAAGTATACTTCACGTACTATGAACGACGCGAGTTTCGCGCAGAGCTCCGAAAAAAAAAAAAAAACATTACCAGGTTGATGAATTACGCCAACGAACCAGTTGAGAAGTACGTTTTTTAAGTGATTTTCATCATTTTCCTTCCAAGGAATGAATGCCCGGGAAAAACAAGTTCATATCTGAATATATCTGAATCATATCTGTAGAATGAGATATGATCAGACAAGAAAAATGACAATATCTGTTCATGTGGTGTCATGACAGATCATGTACGCTTATATGTGAGCACGTATGATCATATCAGAGCCATTTTGATGATTTTTGAGAGCAGACCCGTCCATATCGCAGCAGGTCTGACCAGATCCAATCCTTAGGCAAGATCTGATCTTATTGGACCAGACCTGATTTTATTGGGCCAGATCTGATCATGTCAGGTAGATCTGATTTTATTGGGCCAAATCTGATCATGTCAGGCAAATCTAATCTTATTGGACCAGATCTGTCTGTCCGTATAAGAATAAAACACCGTGGGACCCCCAGTAGACCTGGACATCTCTAAACAATAGACCTGCCCATATGTTAGAATCATAGTTTATCTGAACTATCATACCAGGTATGACTCCGACTATATCAGAGCAAATCTTACCCTGTTGAGACAGATCAAATCTTGTTAGTGCAGTCATGAAGATATTAAAATGTTTACATATATAGAGCGGGGTCATTAACACGTCATCACTTGACGTGTTAATAATTAATAATGTTATAGTAACTCGCATAATCACATGTAGTACAATCAGGTGGGGTGCCATATCTGATCGGATGTCGTCTCATATCCTCATATATCGTTTCATATATTCAGATCTTTTGATCTGAATGTGTGAACAACTGAACTGCACATACGATAAGGTATGAGTGTATAAGACTTGGTATATTTTCCACGTTTGGTATCGTATCTGATGGGATGAAATGTTATATGAACGTGCCTGCTCATATATCACATCGCATATGTTCAGATATGGTTTCACGCTGCCAACTCGCCTTGGTACCTGACCAGATAAAAACAGATATGAGTTCATATATGGTCAGGCCAGATACTGTATTCTATATGCATATGTGATGTGGAATATGATAAGACCTAATCATATATGATACTGTAAAATGTCAGATATAAATATATCTGATACGTACGTGACAATATCTGAAACATATATGAACATATCCACTCAGGCGTGAACTTTTTTTTCCCGGATGATTAGAATTTATTCAAACGTTGAGAATATTTTATCTATATTTTCAAACAAATATTTCAATTTTTTCCAAGTATTTTATCTGAAAATATGGAACATATAACCTGCCGCCCATCAAAGGTTGCCATCAGACTTTGCCGTTTGTGTACACTCTGGAGGCCGCAGTTTTCGTCCGAAATCAATACGATTTGAAGATTACTTTAAAAACATGTTTTCTTTCTATATGAATCTAACTCTGACCCAAAACATTTTTAAATGATTTCTTTA
The DNA here is from genome assembly GCA_964007375.1 of Ophion obscuratus. NCBI lineage: Eukaryota > Metazoa > Arthropoda > Insecta > Hymenoptera > Ichneumonidae > Ophion > Ophion obscuratus. The sequence continues at coordinate 287,549 of OZ023324.1, forward strand.
GAGGTGTTTAAACAAAAAAGAGTATAATGTTTGCCATTATTTTATAATCTTTTTTGCTATAAAAAATATACTTTAAACAACGATATTATCCCAAATTTAGGTTCATATAGAGCGTAATTATATAATGAAACCAACTATCACTTTATAAAATTATAGGTTAGAAACTTTTCTAGCTAGAGTGTACACAAATTGAAAAAGAATCGTTTCGGGAAAAACGCGTTTCTAAAAAAATTCCTGAAAACAAAAAAATCCACGACAGTAATGAATTATTTATACTACTTTGGGAACATATTCTTAAACAATTGTACTTACAATTGATGGAGTTGAAAAATCCATTTTTGGCGTCATCTTAAGGAGTCATTCCCCCGTTAAAGATATCTCCCCCCTGAACGGGGAGATCGTGCGGTAACTTGTTGTACAATCGTGCGCATATCGCGCATTTGTAAACATGTATCCGTCACGATTGCGTCTATTACGCAATAGCATATTGTACGCGCTGTTGAGCGTGAGATCGCCCACGTGCTGCACACTGCACACCCTGGGGCACGTGGATAATACCTGCTCCATCTCGAGTGTCCTTTTATTTACCCGGTCTACACGCGCATCAGACTGCTCGAGCTTCAAGATTTTTTCTATCGTTTGGACAGTTTTGCAAATCCTCTTTTGCAAATCCTCTTTTTCCTGATTTTAATGCCCTAATGACTATTTTGTAATTTGCGGATTCTTCGAAATGGAATTAACGAGTTTATGGACTTGATGGGAGTTATGGTCAACTGAATAGGAAAATCACGACTGCTTTTCATTTTCTCAAGGAGTATGCTTGATACTTCGTAAATACAATGTTTTGATTACTCACTTTAATAGCCGAGAGTCTTAACTTTGATTTGCAGCCAAGATTGTGTAAAAATTGCTAAGTTGAACGAGTTATTACAATTTTTGTGAAAGGACCATTCGATTTTATCCTTTTTTTCTTCCGGGTTTTTGTTGAAATGCCGCTTTATGAAAGAGGTTACAGTTGTGTCTCAAAAACTATTTCCATGGATAATTTTTTTATATGATTATCCATTTGTTATCCGGAAGTGATGAATTTGTTTGTTCGTTTCCCTTTTTTTCGAAAAAGAACCTTTTTTTTATACACCTTGCCGTTTACGTATTTTTGAAGATTACTGAAAGGTATCTGGACGTACGAAGGTTTTATTATTCTACTAAAAGTACATTTATTTTTATTTTTATTTTGGATCACCCTAGTTGTCAGAAACACGTACGCTGATTAGCCATGTAGCCTCGCTGGCGCTTTGTTTGCAAACTGTCGATTAACAGGTTAAATTCGAGGTGGTTGTTCGGAAAATGACCCCCACCCCCCCCCCCCCCCCCCAGGGGCGGGGGCGGAGCTCCCCACTGCAGAAAAACGAGATTTTTAATGAAAAATAATACACATACACACAAATACTCCCTCACTTCAAAACTGATTACTTACTTTTTTAATCCTCGTTCTCCGGGGCATCATCCGTTGCCAGCGGAAACATATAATTAATGGCCTCAAAAAATGCTGAAATTCGTTCGGTGCATCCGTGTTGCCGTTTGAAAAGAAATTCAGCAACATACATAGGCCAATACTTTTTTCGCCGGCCGTACTTCGGTATCGCTCCGCGTAGATCCCTCCACAAACGCTCAATGTATTGAGTGTGTGCCTTATGGTGTATTATTTTTCATAAAAAATCTCGTTTTTCTGCAGTGGGGGGCTCCTCCCCCTGGCGGGGGGGGGGGGGCAGAAATCCCCTGGACCCCCCCCCGTGGTCCAGTAGCCACCCGGTCCAGTAGCGACTACTGGTTTATCTGCGTTGGTATTTCCGCGAACTTCGAAACCCCACAACTTGGGGGGGGGGGGAGGGGGGGGCGCCGCGATTTTTCTTCACCATCATATTTAGCGAGTCAAAATCTATAAATCCCTTTACCCTAGAGGGGGGTTGGGGTGGGGGTAATTTTCCGAATAATTACCAAATTCGATACTTTTTTTTCAAAACGACGCCCTTTTGTCAATATTGATGAAAAAAACCTCGACAGCAAGATAGCGGTTTTCATACTGATTAATAATCTTTCTACAAATTTTGTTCCAGATAATATTTACGGCTACAACCGTGTACACCGTGGGGGCTCCTTTTTTCGAAGACATTTTCAACCGTTAAAAGCAATATAAAAAAATAAAAATAGAGGCTTAAAAATGTATTTTCTGTTCTTCATCAGTGCTTTGATTTAACATTAAAAATCAGACTGATTAGCGTATTTGAACCATCGAAAAATTGTGAAAATTGGTTATTTTTCGACTCGTTACACTGTGATGATCCCTTAAGTCAAAACCACGCAATCAATTATTTCGCAAACTTTGGAACGCCTCCGTGGTTTTTCTGCAAGTAATATCTATTATTTATGTATTGTATCGCAATAAATGTAGAGGTGTCCTTAGAAGGATCCACTTAACACGGTTCCGTCGTTAGCAATTGCGCGTCACTGTTAAAATCACTTAAGTCAAGTCGCTATTTCTTTCGTCTAGCTCGTTACGTCAATGACGAATCGTTCTACTATATTTCCAAGTTACTGCCGTAGATGGTGAATTGAAAACGCAGCGAGATTCGGTTGCGAGCATTGGATCTTAATCTTCGCTCAAATTTATTTTCCCAGTTTCCTGAATATCTTCAACCAAAATTCAAATGTGCTTTTGAATCCTTCATTTTCACGAACTTAGTGTAAACAAACCCTGGCATTTTTTCGCAGGTTGTTTTTTTTTTCCATTTTTTTCCGTGGATCGTTTTTGCGGGAAAAAAATTATTCGATGGAAAATTATGCAGAGTGCACCTGCCGAGCGAATCAGATAGTGGACCGTAGATAAAGAAATAAGAATCTTTTCTCGTCCGTGTCTCTTGGAAACCGCAAAGTGTCGACATTTCCAAAGTGGCCGTTGTGCTGGTCCGATGTGTGGGATATTTAAAGTTACAGCTAGACGCAGAGGATACCGTTTGGATTGTCCCGATATCTTAATTATTGTAAGCTCGTCGATGAGGATGGGATCGGCGGACGGAAAGTTACCGAAAAAAGAGAAAAACAACAATACGCCAGCATTAAAACGGGAACCTGAATTAGAAGGTCCAAAAATCGTTTGTTTTTATTGCCTAAATCGATAGATAAACTAAGCAAGAATATATTTACAAAGTTGCAGAGGCCAATTGTAAATATTTTCGGAGATACAAGGCCAAAAGCAGAAAAGCGATTGATATTTGATATTGATATTTCCTCCTATTGAAAACTTTAATGCGCATTTTCTCCAGTTTTCATTATCACGATTTTTCCAAATTGGCGGGCGTGATAGCAAAGAAAACTAAACGACTTATTGAATCAAACCAAAGTTTGTTTTCTTCGGTATGAAAATCTCTTCTAAGCGAATTAATAGAGTCGTTGAAAGAGTCTGAGAAAAGTTATAATTTCATGATTTTTTCAACTTTTTCTTAATTCACCCAAGAAAAATATATGACAAATGAAAATTTTATTGATTTTTTTGCTTCAGTCAAGAATTCTGTAGTCATTTATTGCTGCATGTTGTAATTTTTTTTTGTTCATTTCAAACACACATGAAACGATAACTCAATGTTTACTGGGTACACTTGTTTTTCCCTTCTAAATAAATCCCGAAAAAACGCTTTATTTAGACCTTCTAATTCATGCTCCCACCTTAAGGAAGTTGGAGCGGTCAAGTTGAGTCAAATGCCGGTTCATGCATTTTTTATTCAATGAACTTCAAAAACATGCATGGAAGGTACAGATTTAATCTGTAGATGCTAATTTTTCAAAAAATATATAATTAAAGGGCAAAATTGTGCATTTTTATATTTTAATAACGTAAATAAGAAAACTTTTGTGTTACTACCAGCTTGAAAAAATATAACATTTTCGATGATTATTATGGAAAAACTGCGTCAGCGAATGTTTTATACAACTAAGAATGAAACTTTGAGTAATTTATAATTATACCTATTTATATAGAGGGTGTATTGTTGTAAATGGATAATCTTGCAACTGTCGATAGGTCAGATCATGTCCTACTATATGCTGGAATTTCAGTTTAGTAAAAGTCCCACGGTCTTCAAAATAAATATCATCTGCTTTTGGTTTTCCGCATGCCATTTCGACAAATTATTTGTGTTATCTAGGAAAGTCATATTCATATTTAACCTTAAATGTTGATAAACCAATTCGAACATGTACCTTTTTTACACATGCGGTGTAAAAAAATGTACTACGCATATAGTGCCAATTACTTATAAAAGTTGCTTAGTTATTGTCAATTCATATCATGTGTAAAAATGGCATGCGAATTTGGCGAAGAAGCAAAAGCGGTTTTTTTTTTTTTTTCCTTAAAAAAATAACATAAAGCCCGAAATCTCGAAGACCCCGGGACTTTCTTTAAACTGAAATTTCAGCAAATAGTAGGGCACTATCTGACCTATCGACAGTTGCAGGATTATCCATTCATAACAGGATAGCCCGTATATGCCACGAGATTGTTTATTATTGCTATTCGAGAAAATTGAAAAAGATAGCTAGAAAAAGTGCAACTTGACTCTGAATAAGTCGAAGCTCTTAAACGCGTTTAATTTTTTATTTTATTTTGTCAACATTTTCTGTAGGGTCTTCGGTATCGATAGTTTATGCATAATTTGTATCGGTGGTAACGCAATGGCTAAGATAGATGCTTACAAGAAACATCACTTATGTGTCCGCCTTCAAGTTTGTTGAATCTCATATATGTGATGAAGCATTGCAAAAAAGTAGACACATAATTTTTTGTATAGGCGGAAAAACAGTTTTAAGGTGGGAAACCACCCGTTAAGGAAAGGCGTCTGAACCTTTAATTTAATTGCCTTTCGATACTTGTTGGTAGATTTTTCATCGCTTTGCATTAAGAGAATGTTGGTTTTCGTTTCATTCAGATCGGTGGACAAGTGATGTTCCTTGTTAGGTCAAGTCAGGTGAACACGTGGATATAGGTAGGTCACCTCACGTAGTTTGGATCGTTGCAACGCTGCGGATAGCCCTCCGCATTAGTACCCGATACTCGGATTAAGCAAGGTTAATTTTTCGCTTAATTTAGGTTAATCCTTAGACTAAGTTGCATTAATACGTGCGTTGATTAGGTTACCATTTTGCTATTTGGCCCATTGTAACTCGCGGGCAAGTAAGGAAATTACTTCCTCGAGTTGCGTCAAACCGTAACTAACTTAAGTTAAGGTCGTAAAATGACGTGAGCAAGTCATTCTCGTCATCGTAATGGCCACTAGATCTATATTGCTTTCATCCACGTGCATCAGAATAGCCTCAAATAAGCGATTAGCCACAAAGTGTGAAAATAATACAAATTTAACAAATGCATCCAAAAGTCCAACTTTTCCACGCGTTACGCCTTAGGTCTATTCTTAAACTAACAGGTGGGTTAAAAAATTGGGTTACTCTTTACAATTTCGGCCATTGTAATTTGAGAACCAGTACGTAAATTACGTCAAACCATAACTCATTTAAGTTAAGGTCCTAAAATATAGCGAGCAGGTCTCTCGTCATCGTAATGGCTACAAGATCTATATTGCTTTCACTCACGCGCATTAGAATAATACAAATTTAATAAATGCACCCAAAAAATCCAACTTTTCCGTTCGTTCACAGCTGATCCGTGGGTCCTCGTCCATCAGTCAATAATTTATCAATCAACGAGACGTAATCGATTGCTATTGCTGAATGGACGGACGAAAAAAACGACGTAAGAACAAAAAAAAAAGAAAGAAACCGCGACGAGCCCGTTGCTAATGAAACGCGATTCTCGATCCATCGTTCGGACGTTGAGTGACGTAAACGGAACGTGAGTAGATATATATATATATATATATTTATACATAGAGGAACGTGCGTGTGTGTTTGTGCGTCGAGAGGAGGAGTTGGAGAACAAGGAGGAGGTCGGAGTGAAGTGGGATTAAGAGGGTGAAGAGGAAGGGATTTATCGTTATGGTATAAAGCGAGGGAGGGGGGAGTGAGCGGTCACGTTCGGACTCGGGGCTTTCGCGAACTCGATGTCTAATTTGCATACTGGAAGCTCTCTCGCTCAGTTCCCCCTTATTTTCTTAAAATCTCGCGCTGCTCATTTTTGTAGAAAGCGAGAAAAACGAGGGATAGGGCAAGAGAGACAGAGGGAGAGGGGGTAAAAGTGCGATGGGAGGAGCGCCGTTATTGCTCGATATTCAATGTTGCGGACGTGCTTTCAGAATTGCTTCATAACCAATCGATTCGCGCGCTTATAGACATACGTATCGCGGTATATTAGCGAGGTGAGACAGCCCACGAATCGCGCAATCGAGACACGATACTCGTGACTAAACGAGACTCGATTAAACGTCGGCTCACTGTGTGATAGGCGCGATTGCTGTGGAACAAATGATTAGCATCCAGCTCAAGCTTCGGATCAGAATTCATTTAAGGCGGGATATACATTCGCAATGAATAAAAAATCTATTTCTTTTTTTAACAAGCTTTCACTTAACTTGATTCGTGCGTATGTCTTTACGGTTCAAAATTTCTAATCCATTTTTCAAGCACTTGCTCAAATTGCCGATTGAGCTCAAATCAGCTCTATCTTTAAAAGTGTATATTTCATATCTTAAAAATATCTACGTTTATGCACTTTCTAAGTACTTGCACCTATAATGAGTGACCACGGAAGGCAATTTTTTGTAGTTATACTGTTTTGATATTCAATTGTACTGAAAATTGATTTTTACCTTTTAGTACAGTACCTTTTAAATAAAAGCTTGTTCCTAAAGTTTTTTTTGACCTTCATTTTATTATAGATTTAATAACTTTTTGGGTAAATTTGTAGGACATTTGAGGCGGGAGCTTGAATTAGAAGGTCCGAAAAATCTTTTTTATTGCTTGGATCTATAGATAAACTATCTAAGAACATATTTACAAAGTTACAGAGGCCAATTGTGAATATTTTCGAAGATACAAGGCCACAAAAGCAGAGAAGCGATTAATATTTGATATTGACATTTCCTCCTATTGAAAAACGAAAAATTAAACGACCTATTGAGTTTAACCCAAAGTTTATTTTCTTCTGTATGAAAATCTCTCCTAAGTGAATTTAAAAAGTCGTTAAAAAGTCTTTTTAAATAATTTTAATAGCACGTTAAAGTGTTTTTTTTTCTTCTCCAAACCTCAAAAAAGGTATAATTTCACAATTTTTCAGCTTATTCTTCATTCACTCATAAGGAACATCACTTTAGGGTCCTCCTCCGTTTTTGCTGAAACTTTTTTATGTGACAGAGTATCAAAAACTAAGACAAGTATTTTATGTTATCGGCGGAAAAACGGTTTTAACGGGTGAAATGCACCCTCGAAAATAGAGGTATTTTTCGTTTTTCGTCGATAACGTTATCGTTCTCGTCTCCAATGTATAGTACACAAAAAATAGACATTGTTGCAACTTGCATTTTTTTTATATCTCGTACCGTTAAAACGTTATCGGCGAAAAACGAAAAACATCCCCATTTTTTATGGTGCGTTTCACCCCTTAAGCCCTTTTTTCCGCCGATAAAAAAACGTGTCTCTTATTTTTGTATACTCTTCCACATAAAAAAAGTTTCAACAAAATTGGAGGAGGACACCAAAGTGATGTTCCTTGTCAGAAGAAAATTATATGACAATTGAAAATGTTATTGTTTTTTTTTTGTTTCCGTCAAGAATTTCGAGCTGCATCTATCCAGTCTTTTGGGAACTGCAGTGGCAAGACGCACATGGACTAGGCTTATAAATCTGCAGTAATTTATTGTTTCATGTTGAAAACATTTTTTTATATATTTCAAATATACACGAAAAGATACCTCAATGTTTACTGGCCTCACTTGTTTTTTTCCCTTCTAAACAAATTCCCGAAAAAAAAACAACGCTTTTTTCAACCTTCCAATTCAGGCTCCTGCCTTAAGCTGAATTGAATTTTTAGCTCAAATAGCCAGACAGATTTGAGGCTATGAACGCAAGGAGTCCTGTAATTTCTACGAAAATGAATTACCAAATCAAGTTGAATAAGTGCTCTTGAATGAAGGAAATCTTCCCGAAGAAAATGTCTTGCGTATAATTTTAAAAAATCTGACGAAATTGACATCGAAATACTTGAAAATGATGTTTAAAAAAAAAACATAAAATCATCTTTTCACAGTGTATTACGTGCAGAATACGTATTATGTGTATTACGTGTATTATGTGTATTACGTGCAGAAGTGTGATCGTGAAAATCGATTTATTGTTCATTTAGTTTCCAAAGCGCACGTTCCGTGGGACGGAAGGGTACAATGAAAGCCCTGTAGTAAGTTTGCACAATGCTTTTTATTTACCTATCGCGAATGCATGATCTTGCGAAGGGCCACGAGAGATCACACGATCGAGAGAAAAGAAAGCACATGAATATCCTTAATGGTAATTGCCTATCTCGTTCATTTCGCTTCGTCTAGCCTATTATACAGTGCAGAGTGCACTCTATAGACGATATATCTACATAATGCCCTATCAACGTGCGCATTGAAAAGGGATCGGGCCACGTCGACGATGGGAATTCTTTGATACGATTTTTTTAACCCCGGGGTGGAGACCAGACGAATATATTTGATGGCAAAGCCTCACGCGGACACACCCCATCATTAGCTATTATATTATGACCAGCAGGCAGTGCGGAGGGATCGCTGCGCACATTTTTAAGTAGACCCAATGTACATTGGATTTAAAAAATATCCACACACGCATACAGAGATGTCGGGAAACACGCCCTAACCCTTTCATGGATCATGAAACGAAAGGGTTGCAAAGGGTTAAATCCATGGGTATATATATATATATATATATATATATATACACCGGGTGTGCAATGTTAATCTTACACCTGTTTTATCTCGAAAAATATTGCTCCGATCAAGTATTGAGCATAAAAAAAAATTTAGGGTTCAAAGAGCGACGTTTAAAAATATATATTTTTTGGTCCAAAATTTTAAATGGCGACGGTAAGATCGCCGACATGTCTTTTTTAAATAGAATCGTGAATGTTTTTCACCAAACTATTGATCGGATCAAAAATAACAAGTTTTGTAGGAAAAGTTTTTTTTATTACGTTCATCATTATTTGGTTAGAATAGCATTTTTTTACTGTTTTAGCGCTGTTTAGAATATACCACGAGGATGTAAAGTCTTTAACATCCCTAGTGTGCGTGCGTGTGTGTGTGTGTTCGTGGATGTGAGTTCTTTCCAGTTTGTTTGGATTATCGAACAAACCCAAACAACGATCATTTCTCTGCGGCTCGTAACGTCGGCTAAAAGCTGGAATTCTAACCAAAACATTTTTAAGTTATGAGTATTTTGAGTATTAAGTATTTGTAGTATTGAGTAATGAGTATTTTGAGTATTAAGTACTTTGAATATTGCGTATTTTCATTGTTAAGTATTTTGAGTAGGGAATTATGCGTATATTGAGTATTGAGGTATGAGCATTTTGAGTTATGAAAATGCGTACAGGGTCATAACTCAAAAAACATTTCTTACAAAGTTGTCAATTTTTGCGTGATAAATGTTTTGGTGAAAAAAAAATCATGATCCCATTTGAAGAAGACATGTCCGCCGTCTTAATGTCGCCATTTTGAATGTTGGACCAAAAAAGATTTTTTCATAACGTTCCTCTTTGAACATTAAAAGTTTTATTATACTCAATACTTGATCGAAGCTGTATTTTTCAAGCTAAAAGCGGTGTAAGATTAAAATGGGACACCCGGTATGTATATATATATATATATATATATATATATATATATATATATATATATATATTTACATACACATACATATATGGATAGATGGATAGACTGTGAATACGGAGAACACTAGTACATGTTATTTTATCGTGTAACCCATAATTTAGTTGAACGAAAAGAAAAATCACGAACGTTAAAAAAATGGATTTGAGAAAGATCGTGTCACGCCCTCGCATGAATCGAGACCGGAATTGATATAAATACGATCGTGATATTTCCGGTGATGAATCGAGTACAGGGTCATAAGCTTTGGAGTACCTGTATGCCATCGTGGGATGGCCCAATTCAAATCGACCAGCTTCAAAATCGCAGCGATTCTATTGCTTCGAAATTCTTCCTGCTCTTCAGTATATTAAATTCTTTAATCACAACTTCACATTTTTTACGATACAAACGTTGCTACCCCCTTTCGCCCTTTTGAGGTTGAATTTATAAAAACACTGAAATACATGTTTCATTAATTGTGTCAAGAAGTATGAATACCAAATTTCAAGTAAACCCGTCCAGATTTTAAAAAAATTTCATACCGTTTTTGCCACTCCTTTTCTCCCCTCAAGGGATGAATTTCGAAGAATCCCTTCTTAAATGGTGCCTACATAATAAAATTAACATGCCCTCCCAATGTCACCTTTCTACATTTAGCGGTTTAGGTTTGGCCGATGATGAATCAGTCAGTCAGGACTTTGTCATTTATACATACAGGGTTATCAATGACTAATCCTGCAACTGTCCATAGGCCATATCATGTCCTATTATATGCTGGAATTTCAGTTTAGTAAAAGTCCCACGATTTCCGAGATTTCGAGCTTTAAGTTATTTTTTGAAAAAAAAAAAAAAAAAAAAAAAAAAAAAAAAAAACATCTGCTTTTGGTTTTTCGCATGCCTTTTCTACAAATGATATGAATCGACAATAACTAAGCATCTATTTAAAGTATTTGTTTGTATGAAAAATCTGCATAACATTTAAAAAAATAAAGTTTCATCCACATTGAAGGTTAAGGAAAGAAGACTTTTCTACATACAACAAATAACCAATAGTATTTTTGAAAAAACCGGGTCAAGAAAAGTATTATTTGTAGACATGGCACGCGAAAAACCAAAAGCAGATGATTTTTATCTCGAAAACCGTGGGACTTGTACTAAAGTGAAATGTCAGCAGCTGGACATGATCTGACCTACCGACAGTTGCAGGATCATCCATTCATAACAGGACACCCTGTATAGATGTTCCAAGTGACAATGATGCGATGACAATAATAAAATGATCAGGGAACAATGAAAACTCTGCTGTCGCTCAATGTAGCTCCAAGCAGCCTTAAAAATTTGGAAAGGATTAGGCCCCTCATTGAAGTCTGAATATTTATACCGATCGTTTTCAAAGGCGGTAGAAAAATGCGTTGTTTCCCAAAATAATGGTGGATAATAATTCGAGAGCTGTCAGTTTTCGTCTCGCCGACGAAGAAAAAGAAGCTGGAGAGCATCGAATATTGAGACGTTTCCTTGAAACTCGAGTACGAGGATACTCAACGGAGTGTATCATATCGCTCCTCAACTTCAGGAATCTATCGAACTGGAAAAGCCTCTTTAGTGCGTTATAGGGCATATCGACGGGCGTGAGCCTCTTAAAAGTTCGAGGGGCTCTCAATACGCCGGTGTATCGTTTTCATCTGCTACCGGTCCTCGTACAGAACTTCGTAAACGTATGGGGCATTCGAAGTTAAATTGACGGGCCAATGAGCTTGGCGACTTTCGATCGTTGCTTTCACTTTTCATTAAAATTAGCCATTATTGGCGCGATGTTGGTCAAGGGAGGCTGACGAGGTGAAAGACTTTTTTTTTTTTAATATTCTCTTTAAGCAACCATTCCAGTGTAGCTGAGTTGAAAATGGCTCATTTGAATGATTAAAAAAAAATTTATTTCGCTAATTGCTTCGATTCTTTTTCGTTTATTCAAATGACTTATGTTGTACATATAAATATTTTTTAATGATTTAGTTTTATATTTTATATAATTTTGTGGACCACTGCGAAATGGTGCCGAAAAAAATAGCGCCTGACGATGGATTTGTGTTTCGAAGAAAATTAACAAAATCGTGGCCATTTCAAAATTGAATGACAAATTGGGTTTTTTCGGCAGGTTTTCGTTAAAAAAATGTGAAATATTTGAATGAAAAAATGTATACATTAAACAAACGATTTTCAAAATATCTTACACTGGGCTGGTCCCTTAAAATTAAAACATCAATCAAATTTGTCAAGATCAATAATGTTAAAGAAATCAGGGATGAGATAATTTTATTCCCCAGTTACGTATGCTTGCGAACAATAAATTTGTTCTTTTTAGACATTCTTTGTTAATTCGTGAAAATCCATCTCGTTATTCAATTCCCTAATTGGATTTTGCCAAAAACTAAATCACTTTTTTGTACCCGAAAAAGGTGGCCCAGCTGCACAAAAATTCTTAAGGCCTTTCACGAGATGAATAAACAAAAAAAAAAAAATACAACAACTTTTCGTCGTCTAATGGTATGGAATAGGATAGGATTTAGGGTAAAGTGACCTTATTTTAGCACGCCATCAATTAGTGACACTTCTCTCATACCTATGCACAGTGGTCATACGGCTAAAATGCCTCATACTTAAGGTGCCAATAATTGGGCCTTGAAGTGCCAGTAATTGGGCCCTTAAAGTCTCAATAAGTCGGCCCTTAGTCCCAATAGTTGGGCCCTCAAAGTGCCACCAATTGGGCCCTCAAAGTGCCAATTATCGGGCTCAAAGTGCCAATAATTGGTCACCTTAGCCTATGTTGGCATTGAATTAAGAAACTTAAGAAAAAAAGAAAAATTGATATGATTCCAAATTTCAAAATGACATCATCCTGCGATGTTGTTCCATTTTAGCCGTATGACAGGCAGCTGTTATCAAGCTAATATATATATATATATATATATATATACACACACACACACACATAAACAAATGACGTGTAACTTGTACCGCATAATTAATCTATTCGGACGTGCTATTTATATTTGCAGAAGCAGCTGATATTTTTATAACACCATAAAAAACTACGAAAAAATTAAAATTCCAACTCCAACTGTATTGGGCGATTGATTATCGAGTGGTGCTTTTCATTAATTGCATAAAAGATAATATGAATTACGGCTTAATATGAATAAAGAAATAATAACTTGAGATTTTTATATTAGTCGCGTATTTTCATTTGTGTATTCCATTTACCAGAAGGCTAGATTTTTAAATCTGGATCCTTTTGAAAGAGAACACAATTCCAATAATAAAATTGCCCAAGCAATTACAGAGGCTTGCCATTATTAATTGTCAATTGCCATTGCTAATTACCATATGAATTTTAATTTTTTGTGTCTGGTTAGAATTAAATCAATTCGATTGTTATTGAATTTTAGCTGTGCGAATGAGTTTCTGAAACAGCGTGCAATTTCTCAAATGAAAAATAGTTTTTATAATACAAATAATCAAGAAGAACTTCCTAAAATAACTACTTTCACTAACAGAGTTGTGAGTTTTTATTCGGGGGCAGCATTCTGCATTTTTTTTGCAATGCAATAATTCGTATAATAGAATTATTGAAAAATGGCCAATATAAATTTACTTCAAAATTTAGGCATCCTTTATGATCCAAAAATATCATCACCATTGTGCCGAAAATATCTAGAAATGCTAAGAACAGGTTCATGACGATGGAAAATTCGTTTTTTTAACATATCTTTATTCTTGAAGTTTTTAGAACACGTAGGTTTGTTTGTTTGGGTTGTCAAAACCAAACTTTGAAAACGGCTTTTTATAACGTTAAACGGAGGAACCGATTCACGAAAAACTCTGCGCAATTGAAAGGAAATTAAATTTGCGACGCCATCAGAAAGCGATTTCTGTCAAAAAGTGATTTAGAAATACTTTTTTAACCCGTTAAACCAAAAAGCAGCAAAAAAATTGGCTTTATTTTAAAACGGCTGCTATTTTGTTGCCCAGGAGTTTTACAGAAAACAAGAAATAACAAGGTCCTCCAAATCTAGTCTAGTTTAATCATGTTTAAGCCGTTTTTGTTTAAAATAAACTGGCAAGGCTGTGAAGAGCCCCGCGCAGACCAAAACACGCCGTGCATGGATTTATTTGACGGAAGCTGGAGTCCCCATTTTGGATTTTTTTAAATAAATAAATTTGAAATTTACTCTCCATTAATAGAAGGATAATAAACCCCGGAGCCTATTTCCCGATGCCTCTCGACGCGAAACCAGTTTAGACTACGCAAAAAATCGATTTTTTGAAATTCGATAAACTGTTAGTGAAACTATTCGAGAATATGTTCCCAAAGTTTGGAATATGCAAAAATTCGCCTTGAATTTTTTGTTTTCGGTAATTTTTTTTCAAACGTGTTTTTCTCCAAACTGAACATTTTTTCGAAATGCCTTTTTTCACTTTGCATACACTCTGACTCAAAAAGTTTATAATCTATCATTTTGTAAAGTGATAGTTTCTTTATTTAATGACGCCCTATATGAACTGAAATTTGGGATAATATCATTGTTTAGAGTATATTTTTTTATGAGAAAAAAGATTATAAAATAATGGCAAAAATTATATCCTTTTGTTTAAACATCTCTAAAAAATGCAATTCCTAATTCTTTTGGTTAGAATTAGGTTCATATAGAAGGAAAATATATTCTTAAAGTAATATTCAAACCGTATTGATTTCCAACGAAAACTGTGAGGAATCCTTTTTTTTCGAAAACATTTTCAACCGTTAAAAAATGTAAAAAAATAAAAAAACGTTTAAATATGTATTTTCTGGTTTTCATGAGTGCTTTGATTTGACATGAAAAATCAGATTGATCAGCGTATTCTAACGATCGAAGAAAAAAACGCGAAGATGAGCTATTTTTTCGATCTGTTACACTGTGATGTCCCCTCAACAATCCCAACCTTAAATTTTTGCTCATGAGTTCGGTAGAATCATAAGAATAATCGGTAATTCTTTAGATAAGTGACTTTTCCGAAAAATGAGCCAAAAATTGTTTTTTGTGCTATTTTCTCATTTATTGGATTATAAATGATGATATTCAGTTGGGGGAAGCTGAAATTCACCCCCCCCCCCCCCCCCCCTCCCTCCATACAAAGTTAGGGGGGTTTTGAGTTCTCGGAAACACGTGATAAAATAGAGTATGTTTGAACATTTCGCCGCCTATGTTCGGGTTGGAGAGGATTTATAAAATAAGCCTTCCTGAATTCAAACTAACCTAACCCCCTCCAGCGTGAAGGGGTTAGGTTTGTTTGCATTTGGAGAGGCTTCTAAAATTTGTACAAGTCCTTTAAATACTTAATAAATAAATAAAAAAGCTTTATAAATCCTCCCACATTTGGGTTTGAATACAGGATTTTTGGAAAAATTCGAAATTATTTATGACGATTTTTTTGCTAGTCCAAAATTTGTTAATGAAAAATGTCATCTTCTCCCGACTGAATATCATCATTTATAGCCCAATAAATGAGAAAATAGCAAACAAAATTAGGATCAGATTTTTGGAAAAAGTCACTTATCTAAAGAAGTACCAAATAATCACGAATGACGCGCAACAAACTGGGCAACGATATCCCAGCCGAACAAAAATACCGAAACCTGTCAAATTTCGACTGGAGTGGCCCATACCTACCTGTACTTACTTTTGACACATCTGTATATAGAAAACGTCTATAATACAGACGTATCGACTATAACAGTGGAGCAGATTAATCTCCTAAACTGCACTCCTCTTTCATTGTTTACTCGATTTGTAAGAGATACTGGCACTCAAAATCCGTCTCAAGCTGAAAATCTGAAACTGAAAAGATCCTGTTTTCCTCATTTTTCTTTTTGTCCTTTTTTCGGCTCATCGCGCGCGGCGTTCCGTTAAAAGCCACTTGTTGACGTGCGTCCGTGCGTGATCGATTTGGCTCGCTAAAAATACACGCTTTCAATCTCATCCCCGGTTTAATCTGCTTTCGGGGATCACAGAGAAACGTCCGCGTACCTACAAGACGATTTTCATCCTCGCCCTGCTACTTCTTCCTATTTCTCTCTCCGTTCATCTTGCAGCCATTCTTTCCTTTCACCTTTCTTTTTTCTTGCCCCCTGTCGTAATTTTATTTGCCGTTGCGCATTAACGGATTAGGTGCAGTCTGATGCTCCTTATGCTCGTGGACGATCGACAGTTGTTTATGGTCGCCATTATCTTGTCAAAGCTTCTATAGATTTTGAGATCGGAAAATTTGTGCAATTCGTAGCTTTTCTTGACACTTTCGAATTCGCGACATTTTTAGTTTCACAATGTGCATTGTTTTTTGCCAAATTTAAGTCGAAGCCCCATTCGCTATGATGTGATGATAAAAAGGATTTATTTTAATCAACGAAAATCTGTTGTTTATTCATTTTTATTTGCATGTAGGCGTTGTATTAGTCGGAAAATTTGACCGAGAGAAAAGTCCATGGTATTTACAACAAACGCCTATGGTTAAAGAGAGGATAGTAAAATTCTTCATACAGGGTGTCCCAGAACTGGTCGTAATCCCTGAAATGGGGGGGTTAGGGGTGAAATTCTGAGTTGATTGATACGAGCATGTATGGGTCTCAGATCAACCCCTGAATTATTATGAATTTTTTAAGGCGGGCCAGCCACCAGAATCGCCCCCTGACGTACGCTGGCTCATCGGTCGCACCTGATTGGCCCGCCTTAAAAAATTCATAATAATTCAGGGGTTGTTCTGAGACCCATATATGCTTATATCAATTGACTCAGAATTTCACCCACAACCCCCATTTCAGGGATTACCACCAGTTCTGGGACAGCCTGTAGTCTATTGACACCGCAATCATAATATGGTTAACACGACTATAAGCGAAAAGTATACCTAAACATGCGATTTGGGTGTCGTGTTTAAACTATCTATTATCCCCGAAATGATTATTCATTATGGCAAAAGGCTCGGCAATATACATATGGTTAATTCAGTGCTATAACAAAGTTGGCGTACAAATACTAATGTTATATATTGCACGTTAGACTTAGTTCAGTCAAACTTCTATTATTCTTTTCCAGTTCATTCTTTTCATCAATTTATATGGTCAATATTAACGTTTTTCAAGTATAATTTTTAGAAGACTTTATGAAAGGTGACGATTCGGAAAAAGTTAAAGTAACGTTTACTTATAGCGAATACGTAAACCATTGGCAGTTCGAGCTTAATAGTTTTAAGAACTACGCATGTCTCACAAACTGTTACATAGTATGTTTGTTGCATTGCAAAAATAGGATATCGGTTCAACACTTTTTCTTGTAGTTCGCCTTCTGTTCTTGTAGGGCACACATTGCTCTGCATTTAGCGGGTCGTATCATATAATATGGCACAAATCACTATTATATGGTACAAAACTATTGCGAAGTGGCAAAACTCCATTTAAACAGTGACTTATATTATAAATTAAAAAAAAAAAACGGTGCAAAATTTCACCTAAATCGATGGTAACAGCTATTCGGAAGTACAGCCGGAATTACTTTTGTCTCTCATGCCATACCCGTGCTAAAGATGCCAAAAGTACTCGGTAGTGTAGTGCGCAGCGTGCGTAGGATAGATAGAAGGTAGGCAGTTAGGTTCTAGGTTCGATTCCGATTAGGCGAAATATTTTTTTCGAAATCATTACAGGAGGTCAGGGAATGTCGAATCATAAAAAAAAATCATCGAGGTAGAACTCTCAGTTGCGTTTTTGATTTTATTTTAGATTTATGAAAAATTATATGCATTCAGTAGACGGGCATTGATGCCTCGTACCAACGTTTCAATAACGCTATAAATTATAATACTCTATAAACTATACGCTATAAACTATAAACTATAAACATCGTCGCAAATCACAGGCAACATTTTTAATCAATGTACGATTATATATATATATATATATATATATATATATATATATATATTTCAGCGAAGTATAGCAAATTCAGAGCAAATATATTTCAGTCACTATTAGAATCTCGGGGAAGTGAATTTTCGATAGTATCGGGGAATATCCATTTTATGCAAACCTACTATGTATAGCATTGAAGAATAAACGTATGTCTGTAAGATTAGTGATTGCGGTTAACATATGTGCATAATTTGTGCAACTGCTAAAATGTCAATAAACAGTAATACACTTTTGGCAGTAAATATGGCTGTGAAATATCATCGTCCCCTCAGGGAAATATAAACTATAGTTAAAATATGGTTGAGAATACTATACATTTCTCTCAGTGTAGACTCATACAAGTGGTTTTTCAAAGATTAACACTAAACATTTTTATTTATTTATTTATTCCTCTCAACCTTGACACTCATTTCTTCTGCAATCTAGAGGGAAAAAAATTCCACCAAAGCTTCCATGAGAAAATAAAATACGTAAGATATTTTCGAAAAGCAACGAAAAATCGCGAAAAATTCACCATAAGGTAACATTTCTAGTGTGGCGAAACACACATCTGTAAAAGTATACGGGTGTGCAAGAGTGTTGAGGCAGTGCAAGAAAGCGGAGTGCATCTGACAGCTTCTCTCGTAGCTTCGGAGGTGGCAATGAGCCGAAGAGACCCGCCCTTTTGCTGCCACACCCACGCTCATTTCGATCGTATCTTTATTTTATTTTTACCTATATCGCCATTATTATTATTATTATTGTCATTATTATTATTATCATTATTTTTGTTTCCTTTTGTACTTGTAAAAATTCGACACCCGTTGGCCCGGGGAAAAGTCCCCTCCCCGGACAGGAACGCGCACAGCCACACGGGCGCGAGAATCCTCATCACCGGTCCTGCAGCTTATACCTACAAGCACAATAGGCCGAGCATGGTGGTCACGTCCACCTCACACACTCGGCCATTGTACGTGTAATCCCGTAATACACGAGCTTCCCTCTTCTATTCACGATGTGCTTATTCTTCGCTACCATATGCGAGCCACCATTTTGAATTGACGGATTGAAAGAAAAAAGCCGTCGAGCCGATACAATTTTTTACGCATAATGGCAATTATGAATTTACACGTCGATGTACAGGTGGATTTGTACGTTATTGATTGCACGTTGTCACTCTGTGCCAAAGAATTCTAAAGGGGGAGATACCTTTTGCCTCAAAATAAAATAAATATTTAAAAAAAAACACGATTCGATTTGATGTACTAAAAAGGAGAAAATAATTTATTTTTACCAAGTGACGTATATGCCCCGACTATAAATAAAAGTTTGGGGTGCTCAACTTTTTTAATGTTTAATAAATTTGATGAATTCAGTTTCATTAACCGTATGTAACTTGGCACAATAGAGACATTATTATCACACGTTCATACGTAGTTTCGGGATTTTTATTTGAACAATCTAAGGTTGTTTTATAGTATATTAAATACAGTTGATATGTTAACGGATTTACGTAAATTAAAGATTATATAGGTGACTTGTTAAAAATAATTAGTTTCTACTTTTTAGTACATTTTAGTTACGTGGGTTTCGAAGCCAAAAAAGCATATTTTCTCTATTTTTCTGTAATTACAATAGATCATTTATTTTATTCAAAATGTTAAGCACATAAAAGAGTAACGTTTTAACAATATTAAAAAAAAAAATGTCATCCAATAATTTGGGAAATTCAGCCGGTGGGACCTGGTTTCCGGAGACCTCGTAAAATAGTGTCCTCGTCGTGGTCAGGATAACTCTCGATAGCTTTATCTGAAATTTAAAAAACAATTTTTTTCTCTTGCCAGATTAGCTCGTAAATGAACAAAGGATTTAAAAAAAATGGTAATTTGAATTTTTGGCAAAGTGCTATGCAAAAAAGTTCAATTTTCGTACAATTAACACTATGTATACCCTTGTAAGATTAGTTACAACGGAAAAATAAACATTCGTTCAATCACTGGTCAATGCTATTTCGAAGAAGTGTGCAAAATTTCGATAAGATCGGTGCATTCGTTTTTGAGAAATCGTGTCCACCGACTTCAAAAATAGTGTTTTGAGAAAAATGCGATTTACCCGCGTCGCTCTCGGCCGGTCTATCCCAACGGGGGAAATTCCCGAAGGCTCTCTCTCTCTCTCTCTCTCTCTCTCTCTCTCTCTCTCTCTCTCTCTCCCCCCTAGGCTTTTACTCCGATTTACTTAAAACTTTGGGAGAATATTCTAGACATATTGTACTATAAGATAATAAAATTTAAAAAATGGATTTTTTGACATTTTCGAACCCACGTAACCCCTTCGTTAGAATCTTGTTTTTTTGAATATTTTTTTACATATCAATTATTTCCTACTTGTTAGTCTTTAATTGATTGTACTAGTTAGTTGTTACTAGTTTACGAGTTTGTACCTCGTGAGCTAAATTCCTACCCGTTACACATTTATACCTCTGCTCCACTTTCAATCAATCTCAAGAAATCATTCATCATTCACAATTCTATTTATACGGAGTGCAGTTCAGGATTATGACGGCAGGTCCTAAATATCAGGGCAAAAAAAACATTTCGTTCTGAGCCTATCGAAATCATCTTCGCGCAGACACACACGCGCAAACATTTTTCACCTCAATCACAAACGGTGGACGTGTACTAATTTCAAAATGATCCTTAACGATCGTGTATAAATCAGCCCGGGATGAAGATTTCTGCGATCTCATTCCGCAATTCCACGTAAGCTCGTCTCGTCTCGTTCACGGCGCGCCAGCGTACAGTTTGTAAATGAGAACGAACGAGCGGATTTTGCTGCGAGTACAAGACGCCTTTCTATCATCAGCGGATATGCTCAATGAGCTATTATCGTAGCTCGAAAATGACTAATGGTGAAAAATCCACCGAGACTGGCGGATGGGCCGATACTGGGAGCGGTGACCGCTAAGCTGTGCACCGGCTGGCCCATCAACCGGTCAGCGGAAGGCCAATACTCTGACACGGAACGTCACTTAAGGCGGGAGCCTGAATTAAAAGGCCCAAAACAGCGTTTTTTCGGGGATTTTTTTAAGGTGAAAAACACGTGCCCAGTAAACATTAAGGTATCTTTTCACGTGTATTTGAAACGTATAAAAAAATGTTGCAACATGAAACATTACATGACTGCTGAACCACGTGCGTCTTGCTACTGCAGTCTCCAATCGGCGGGAAAGATGCAGGTCGCCATTCTTGGCTGAAACAAAAAAAAACAATAAAATTTTCAATTGTCACATATTTGTCTTCTGGGTGAGTTAAGAAAAAGTCGTGAAATGATAACTTTTCTCATTGTCAGGTTTGAAGAAAAAAATGTGTTGAAAAAAACACTTTAACGTGCTATAAAAATTATTCAAAAATACTTTTTCAACGATTTTTTAAATTCACTTAGAAGAGATTTTCACACTGAAGAAAATAAACTTTGGTTTGATTCAATAGGTCGTTTAGTTTTTTTTTGCTCTCACGCCCGTTAATTTGGAAAAATCGTGAATGTGAAAACTAGAGAAAACGCGCTTCACTTTTCAATAGGAGGAAATATCAATATCAAATATCAATCGTTTCTCTGCGTTTGGCCTTGTATCTTCGAAAATATTTATAATTGGCCTCTGCAACTTTGTAAATCTATTTTTGGATAGTTCATCTATCGATTTGAGCAATTAAAAAAAAAAAAAAAAAAAAAAAAAAAAAAAAAAAACGATTCTCCGGACCTTCTCATTCAGGCCCCGGCCTCAACGGGATATCCCTCTCTGGAAGCCAAATTTGAAGGGTCAGGATGATGCATTTTTTTCTAGCAACACATTCGTTGGAATGAATGAATTTTTTCCCAGCATCTTGTACACATGTTTGTGGTTACATTGTAATTTTTGCGGGAGAAAATCTTTCAAAGTGATCGTGGTGCTGCCGTTGGCGTTGCAGTCCGCCAGCGGCGAGGCTCGAAACGGCCGGATCTCTACCAGGCTCAAATGTGATCTGGAACGAGAAAAAAATATTTCTTCAAATATATCCAACTGGCTATAGGTTTACGATCCACTTTTCGACATTTCGGAAAATACGAAAAATGACATTTTCTCCAAAGAAAACCTCATTTTTCTCTTGAAAAACAGTATGCCGAATTAAATTTGACTCGATTTTTTTCCCCGTACACATTTTCCCACCCGCTTTTGTTTAGAGGTTGAATTCCAAAAAACGCCAAATTACGTATTTTATAAATTGCGTTGAAGAGTATTAATACTAAGTCTGAAGTAAATATTCTGACCGGATTTTTTTATTTCACGTACAAACTTCGCCACCCCTTTTCTTCCCTGGGGGGTTGGATTTCTAAAAATGTTGAAATGCGAGTTTCATTAATTGTTTCAAGAAGCATCAATACAATATTTCAAGTAATTCCGACCAGATTTTTTAAATTTCCATACAAACTTTACCATTCTTATTCTCTCCTTGAGGGTTGAATTTTGAAAAATCCCATTTTAAATGGCGCCTATATAATAAAATCAACATGCCCTCGAAATTTCACGTTTCTATTCGGTCAAAAATAACTGTTCGGCCGATCAATTTTAAATTATGGGGGGTTCTTTGGGCATGTATTAAACTAAAACAGACCTAGAAACATGAGTCATTTTCGCAATATTTGCAAAGTTGACGTGGATTTTCCAAAACGGGAAGAAAAGTAATTTTTTCGTACCTTTTCAAATCAATGTTAAGGTTAAAAAAAATTCTCTGAAGTACCAAAAGGTGCTTTTAAAAAATTTATTCCAGTTTATCGCCTTTAGCTCGCTGTACGATATTTGTTCATGAGATACTGATGGTCTACGAAAAAAGCTCCGTTTTTCTTTAGACGCCGATATCTCAGCGACAAATGGTCGTACAGAGGTCCAAAAACTACTGTTTTGAAGCTAAAGAATCAGGCTACACAACCCCAGCATTGGTGAAGCTAAAAAAAATTGTGCCCGTGGATGATTTTGAAAAGAAAAAAAATCGACAATATTTGCCTCCCGCTATTTCTTAGATTCACGCAGAGGGTGTTGCATACAAAATTTACCGGTGAGAGTCGGAAACTAGAGATTTCAGGCTTTAAAACGCCATTGTTTGTTTTTACGATACGACCATTTTTCGTGAAGTCACAGCTATTCAAAAATCAATTTAGTTTTTTGAAATTTTACTGTTCCCTTAATTTTTGTAATGAGTGTGTAAATAATATATATACACACACAAGTGTATAAGAATAATGCGATGATTGTAATGATGTCGCGGAAAGGAAAGCCACGCAGCTTGCCTACAGAGTTCAACTACCGGTAAGGCTCTCATCTCGAAATGAT
Organism: Ophion obscuratus; assembly: GCA_964007375.1. Taxonomy (NCBI): domain Eukaryota; kingdom Metazoa; phylum Arthropoda; class Insecta; order Hymenoptera; family Ichneumonidae; genus Ophion; species Ophion obscuratus. The sequence continues at coordinate 310,761 of OZ023324.1, forward strand.
CTGCTCTCTCTCTCTCTCTCTCTCTCTCCCTCGCACTCTTTTTCTCCTATATTTGTACTCGCATATATACGAGTAAGATCGATGTAAAGGTACGCGTACGAGCGTTTTCTCGTACTAAGAGCTCAGCATCGAGCCGCATCATCCTATTTAATAATCGTACAACAGACGTGCACGTTATCGAGATACCGATCGCACTTCGAACAAAAGGAAGATAATGGTTTAAATGAGCTATTTATATGTGAATATCTATATATATGTGTCTATATGTCTGTATGTGTGTGGTGTATATATATATATAGGACGGTGAGAGTGACCGAACGAGGCGTATTCTCTCCTAATAACGCAATTAACACGTCTTTGTTCGTTTCATCAGTGCACTTGGTAATTGTACACGACGACTGCACTCTCACAGGTCCATTTTACGTGCACACACATTCTAAATACATTCAATAGCAGATAAATATACGAAAAGCGAATTTCACAGAAAAATTTAGCCTGATACCTCTCAAATGATTTTTCATGGGTATATATGGGTGCAATATAAGATTAGGGTAAATTATTGTTTTGGCGACTTTGTTTTTTCGCCATCGTGACAGAAAGCGGTGCATTGTATTTTAATTATTTTTGTATGTAATTAAAATGTTGCGAAGAAGCAATTAATTTGTAAGCAAGTGTCAGAAGAAGTGTAGGGAAATCATAAAAATATAATGAGGAACATCGTGTTTTGGAAAGAAAATAATTCAGTCTTGGTGCATTGAGATTAGAAATTGGTGCAATGTATTTTAATTATTTTTGTATGTAATTAATATATTGTGAAGAAGGAATTAATTTGTAAGCCAGTGTTGGAAGGAGTGTATGGAAATTATGAAAATATAATAAGAAACATCGTTCTTTGAAAACAAACAAAAAAATCAGTCTTGCCTAAATTTATGCCGTGCATCGATCCATAGAAAATCTTGAAAATAAATCCGGACTTATCTATTGGTGGAATCCCCGGTCTGGATATTTATGGCATATTTTTTTCTTGATCGTAGGATACGGATGAATTAAAAAAAAATTATTTTCTTATCAAAAGACAAATGAATGAATTATTCAATATTAAATTTTTATTAAATTCAACTTGATTATTTTTCTTATTAGAAGACAAATGAATTAATTTTTTATTGTCAGATTTAAATCAAATTGAATTGCATTATTTTCCTTATCAGAAGACAAACGAATGAATAAGTGAGCATTTTATTAATGAGATAAATTCATACAAGGTGAATAGGGATTTGTTATTAATCGGAGAGGCAAAAGTTAGACATAATATAAAACCGGAACTGCCTCATAAATACTCATTTGAACGCTTGAGTTGCAAACCCCATCGTTACACTTGATTCCTATTGGTGGTGAGACGCGACCAGGCCTTGTGATATAATATATAATCCAAGCTTTATTACAGTACCTTCGTCTCGTCTACGCGGCTACCGCCCAGGTAGACTCGTCATTATGAGACCATCGGTATATCTTTTTTGTAATTAATTCATCGCGACCATATGCAAGTCATGTATGTACACACACCCGTGTTTATATGCATGACACACACACACACACGCACACATATCGTAATATGTATTAGCATTTTTTTTAAAATTTTTTCGAGGTAAATATAACTTCACTCAATGTCTCAGAAAAATAATTAATGTTTCGTGTGAAATCATCGATTTCTCATAATCAATTGATCATTTTAATAAATTAATATAATCGATTATCGATTAACTTATCGTTTGAACGTAATAAAGACGAGAATATTACTATTATTTTATTTATATGGGAAACATAACTCTTTTCAATGTTCAAATTAATTATTCAATTTAACTAATTCATCTCAAACTATTAACATTAAATGAATGAAATTAGATTGTTGAATAGCTCTTTGGATTAATCAATATTAAAGCATTATTGTTAAATTAATGAAATTAAATGATCAAATTAAAAGATCAAATTAATTTGATTCATTAATGTCAAATTAATCAATTTGAATTTGAAAGTGTGACGATAGTTAGGGGCTGATAATTTTAAGAGTCGAATAATTAAAAAGAATCTTGAACGAAACATCCCGAGTCATGGATGAAAAAATCGGTTGGATATGATATCTTAAGGCGAAAAGCCAGTTTATATGACTCAAAAATCGATTTTTTATTCCATAATTCATTACTGCCTCGATTTTGTTGTCTTCGGTATTTTTTTAAGCGCGGTTTTTGTCGGAACGACTTTTTTTGTTTGTTTTAATTTGTGTACGCTCTAGCTCAAAATGTTTCTAACCTATAGTTTTATAAAGTGATAGTTAGCTTCATTACACAATGACGCTCTGTATAACCCTAAATTTGGAGTAACATCATTGTTTAACGTCAAATAATGGCAAAAAATACTGTTTTGTTTAAAGCCCTCTAAAAATGTAATTTTTAATTATTTCGGTCAGAGTTAGGTTCATCTAGAAGGAAAATATCTTCAGAAAGTATCTCTTAAACGTTATTGGTTTCCGATGAAAACTATGGCTTCCAGAGTGTACACGAACAGCAAAGTCTGATGACGACCGTCGATGGGCGACAGGTTATATTCCACATTGTCAGAGGAAACGCTTCAAAAAAATAAAAATATTTTTTTTTAAATATGTTAAAAATATTCCGAAACTTTGAAAAAATTCTATTCACTCGTTCCTTGTCAAGACAATCATGGAAAACACTAAAAAAACGTACTCCTAAACCAGTTTCCCGCCTTCATCTTGAGCTGAATCGCATGACTCTTCATTACACGAACGACAACATATCGCGCGTGCTCCACCCCCTTTTATAGATGATACATCTAGGGGTAGTTCAAGCCCATAAAATTCTCACGCAATAAAAAAATTATAATTTCCCCACGATCTCTAAGCCGATTTTTTTTGTAAACGTAGATCGGACCTTCACGCTTTTTTGTCTCTTTTTTCGTCACTTGGTCGGTGTGGGAACCTATTTCTCGGTGGGATCTCGAGATAAAGAATTTAGTGAATGAAAGTTTCTCCCACAAAGCAATCTCTTGTCTTCTACAACTCAATCTTGTGCGATCCCGTTCTCCATCCGGCTTCACGAATTCTCTCCGCATCTTTTCCACTCCACCACTGCGGCCTTCTTCATTTCATTCATGATTTCGTGCTCCTCGTTTGTTCGTAAAAATTAAGTGATTTTTTCGCGGTTTCTTTTGGGTGGAAGGACAAGTAAGAAGATAACAATATTCCAGGATTTTATTAGTCATATCTTCAAGCGAGCAAACAAAATAAATTATGTTGAAAAATTATCCAAAATGGCGACGCTGTAGACGTTCTCGCGCGGCATGTTACATTTGAGACGCTCTGCGGCTAGTAATGGGCGTTAATCAATTAAATTTTCAATCAGGTCATTAATTCATTAAAAAATCATTGCAATTATTATTAATTACAATTACATGATTAATTGCAATAATTTTGCAATTGCATAAATTTGGAGAAAAAACATTCATCATAAGACTAATTTGCATGAGTACAGCTAGACAAATCCGTAGGGGATTTCGAAAGAATTAATTTTTATGTCGTTGGCGAGCAGTTTAAGTAATAACTCAATTTTCGACGGAAAAAAGGACAATCATTTATTAATAACTAATGATATGATTTAATGAACTAATGGACTCATGGAAAATCCCGTACATATTTCTCTTCGGAATTTTGCTTTAATGATGTGCTCAAAACTTGGACCGACAAAAATGAAAATTGTTTGGAGTTATGCTGCGTGCCGTTTTGAAAAATTGTGTTGCGACAAAAACAGTTGACGTCTTGCAACGGGCCAGCCACTGCCACCGCAGACCTACAGGGACCTGCGGACCTTTGTTTTACAGGTACCAAACTCCCCCCCCCCCCTTATTCTAGATGGCTCAAAGCATCGCTTGAGACAATTAAAAAAAAAATCAATTTTTTTGAAAATTCTACACTGGTGCAAGTCCTTAAGCAAACTATTTTCACATGAAGGTCGTCTCGATGATGAAAACGAATAAAGATAATATTTGACTTGGCCAAAATTAATTCAATTTGATAGATGAAAGTAAAAATTATCGTTTTTTGTATTGGTGGTAAAGTGATGTACCCAAGATGAACCCAAGGATCATATAGTCGATATGTATAGACATCCCAATAATTATATGACTCAAGGGAGGTTTGTACTTTATTGGGTAAAAAAATGTTCGATTTTTCATCAATTTTTTATGGAAATATGGTATTTTTACTAAGTGATCTTTATTCAACATGATAATATTTTTTTAAGTTCGACAGAACACGGTACTGGGAGTGGGAGGCGCCACGCATGTCTTTTCGCCGGCGATGATATTCTTCACTTGCGGAAGTTCCAAGTCCTGAACAGGTCATCTGAAGCAAAAAACTCAAACATATTTTTACTTTGTACAATATTGTGTACAAGTCGAACTAAAATCAAGAAGAAAAATTGAAAAATAAAAAAATAGTGAGCGATCGAAAGGGAAGTTCAGTTTTATTGCATTTTTTTTGTTTATTAAATAAAAACGTTTCAATATTTTTGGATAACTCTAGTTAAATTAATGAAGACGTTTGTCGTACACTTTCGAGCAAAATTTCAAAACGATTGCTCATCTCGGGCGTGTAGAGCACTTCCGCAAACTTCGAATACCTGGTTTCCAACAAAACACGTTGAAAGTTAAACTGAAGATTATGTGCGAATAAAATGAAAAGTTTCATACTTACACGTAATCTGGTATGTCAAGACCATAGTCTTGAGGATCTCTAGCCTTGGCTCTTACCGATACAGCAAAATAGAAAATTTCTTTTTGCCCAAAAAAATCAGAAGCCTCCTATAAGTAAAAATCGTCTAAGGAGATCATCACAAGCGATTATCACGTCCGAAACCGCAATGTTCTTCAAGTCGAAAAAAATGACACTATTCATCTCAGTGTTGTTCCGTGCGGCCGTTGCACTTCTCTATCGGTTTATTTTCTGTTTGTTCTTCAAAGCAGGCTCTACCTGTGAAAACGCGCCGTACGATAGCCCGCAGGACGGTTTTATTTTTTTTTTCTCCTCGCTGCCAATAACAATTCACCTGCCACAAAAGAGAGGAAAAAAACGTATACTGTGGTCGGGTGTACCTTTTATTTTACGACAGTCGTTGTGTATACACGATGCATAAACGTTTTACGGATATTAGATCGAGAAGCAATTCGTGGCACGAAGTTTTTTGCCCCTTTTCTCCGTCTCGTATTCACGAACTTTCGAAGGGCTCTCTGCAATCGCCGATAAGAAGAGCAAACAGCTTCGATTTTAGTGTTTTTTTTCGTCTCGTCAAGCACTCTCGCTGTCTCTCTCTCTCTCTCTCTCTCTCTCTCTCTCGTCTGGATGGACTCGCGCAGGATTTTTCACGAAAGTGGAAAGCCCCGGAGTAAAATCGTGTTTGCTCTAGGATTATGCTGTTGCTTCGCGGTCTTGTACTCGCGTTTGCTTGCACAGTTTATGTATATATTTGTGTGTGTGTGTGCGTGTGCGCGCGCATGTGTGTGCGCCCGCTCGCGCGCGCGCGCGCGTGTTCGTGTAGGCGTGTGTTGGTGCGTGTGTGTGTTGCCCGTAAATGCAGAAAATAAGATGAGGCGAAGAGTATAACGGCAGGGGCACGAAGCAATGTCGGGGGACAAATCCGAGTTCGAGTCTTTCCCACGTGCCTTTTTACAATTTACTTTAGCTTCGCCTCCTTCCGGCACGGATACCACTGCGCTCCTCAACCAACGGAAATATCCTTCATTTGTTATGTTTTTTTTTCTTTCTTTAATCAATGCTGTTGACGAGCCAATAACGATTTACAAACACGCTTCGCATACCGATCGACGCGAATCATCCTCGAGACCGTATGAGAAAATTGAGCAGATTTCTCTTTGCATCTCGTGACGCGATTTAGTGCCACGAGTGCTGATACTCTTTAGCTGTTGCCCCGAGTGATCCTTCTCTTCCATTCGAGGCGAATGCAAGAAAGTTGTAATAATAAATGTCGTTGTTTTCAAATATTGTGGTGGGAAATTCCCTTTAATCTTTATTTTTGTATACCTTAAATTTTTCATTAAAACTAAACTTCAATGCAAATTTCATTGATTTTTCTATCAACTTTTAATCTCTGAGTAAAATAAAACTTTGATGGTAATTTGATAAATTTTTTTAATCAACTTTATTCTTCACGTGAAATAAAACTTGAATGAGAAATTAATTAATATTTCAATTCACTTTAATCTTTGATTGTTTATTTGAATAGAAATAAATATTCAAGATTAATCACGTAACGGGAGAAACGATTTGTTTGAATTGCTTGAAAGAGCAATATGTTTTACTGGAAGAAGAAAATTGAATTTAAGTTCGATAGGCTTTGTCTTCCGTTGCAATTTTAGTAAATATTTCACTTCGGTATAACAGGGATGATTCTGCTGGTAAAAAAATGTATGACTCAAATAGCACTTTATTCGGGTCGGACAATCTTGTTCCGCCGACAACATAATTTTTTTCTTTCCGTGCTTGTGCACAAAATCCCGGACCTTGGCACACTAAAATGGCGCATTTGATAATGACGACAATTCAAATCACTAACCAGATGTTTCTGAATGAGTAACTAGATGATTTGAAGAAGCCGGTGTGCTACAACTCTAAGTTTCTTAAGGGGGTGGGTCTCTATAAGCTTGAAATTTTGAGAAGACTTTTTTTACTGCATACTTTTATATCCGACTTAAAGTCAATTTGCAACAAAGATTTTCGAAAACTTCCAAAAGTTCATCGAGTTGATGATTTTTGTAAAGGGATTGCTCGCTGCGATTTCTCTACTTCAAATTCGGACAGAGCATAGAGTAGAACATTTCCTAACGCACGACCGGATAATCTTTCGATATTTTTATCCATATGACAATAACTAATTGTGTAAGTTGTTTTTGTTGTCGAAAATCGATTTTTCCCGTACAGCTTGCCACGTTGGTAATATTTGAATTTAAAAAATATTCAGTCCTATGAAAGTCTTATTATTATTTTTAAGTACATTTTTTTCTTTCATTTTAGATCAGACTAGTGTCAAAACCACCTATGCCGATTGGGCATACAGTAACGACGGCGCTTTGGTTGAATAATAATAACGTCATCGTTCATCAATATTTTGAAATAAAAAAAAACTCACGGTTGGTAAGACCGTGCCGTAATTGTGCGTAAATCCCCGACCTCGTAAACCCAATGGTTTACTCACCAGAAAAAAATTGAGAACTGACCCGATTCGTCAGCCGAAACAGGTCCAAAAAATCGAAAAACTTTTTTTTGCACAAATTGCAAAAAAAGTGTGCGTGTTTTGTGGATCCGGCATAGCACATTAATGGTAACGCAACGTTTTCTTTGTGTAAATCATACTTGAACTTCTAGGGCGTTTTTCTCAAAACAGTATTTTACAAATTGGCTTCCACGATATCTCAAAAACTATTGAATGGATTTCGCTCAAAATTTTACGGTATAGTTAACACATCTATAGTTCTCACCCAAACTATAATATTTTCTGATATCTGCCTTACTTTTTTTTAAACTGAAACAGTCAAAAAAACATTTAATTTTCGATATTTTTACTTTACTCTAGCTTCGGCGATAGCCTTAGGTCTAGAAATGAAAAAGCCGTTTGACTTTTTTCTTCCAGATAAGCGGATCCTCCGTAATCATGGCAGCCGTCAACCAACTTTTTTTACACATTAGTGTCTTCGAACGGTCTAAAGTCGATTCAACCCGTCATTTTCGTTTGATAAAATTCCGAGGGACTGTAAAAATGTTAATAAATGTTTGGCAAAAATTCAAAGATATGTTTAAATGGTCCATAGAAAAATCTCAGAAAAAGCGAAAAAAATAGCTGTCACATGAGACGACCCGGTTAAGTCCAACGAATATGTTGGTCCGCTGATAAAAATATGGCTTCAAAGAAAAGGACCCTGAATAAGCATCGTTTAGTTGATTGGAACGAATGCTTTTCCTCAATACCCAAGACTCATGCCACCAACAAGTAAACTTTCCCCATAACTAGATAATTAATTCCCACAAATCAGTCTGCTCGATCAAGTCTCTCCTTAACATTTCCCAAAGACGTAGATAGAGCTCTCCCCTGTCCAAAAATCTTGCAGGCCCATTCCAAAGCATCAAAAATCTCTTTGCCCACCTTACAGGATTCAGCAGCTAGATTCGACATAGTGACTCTCCATCAACCCCGGCCTTTTTTCTCATTGCCTACAAGAGCTCTCCGAGAAATAGAGTAAGGGTTGTCCGTCTAGTGTTGAGCCGGATGAGAACGAAAAGGAACGTGAAAAAAAGAAACCAGTCGAAGAAAAAAGAAGACCGTTTGTGGCTGCTGAGGCTCGTCGGTAATTAACAATCCATTTTGTATTCGGCTCACCTGATCGTGCTCGACGTGTGCGGTCCCCTGACGTCATAATTCGGGGCTCCGAACAGCTACATATAAGTCCACGTATACGTCCATACATGCATTGCACGTACGTATATGCGCGTGTGTGTGTCTCACTCTCTCCTTTCCACGGGAGGGGTTACGCCCCCTTAATACGGGGCCCGACACCTTCGGAACTCTCTCGCAATCCCCCAAGCGCCCGAGCACACGCACCTCGCCGTTTCTCTCTCTCTCTCTCTCTCTCTCTCTCTCTGTCTCTCTCTCTCTCTTTCCCTCCCTCTCTCTTCCTCATGGTACCATCGCTTTTTTCTTTTCGTGCTTTCGCCCTTTGTGTGATGAGCTGGGGCCAGGAAGGTACGAGATAAAAGAATGGAAAGAGAAGAAGAAGATGATGAACAGGACGAAAAGTACCGGAGAAGAGAAGAAGAAGTAGGGTGATGGGGGGAGCCGGGCCCGCCAGAAACACTTACCGGAGTGTTGGTGGTGGAGGAGTTGAACGAATGGTCTATATATTTCGTGCGCATGGGCCTTTCCCGCCTGTACGTGTACGCGTGTGTTTCGTACACTTGCCCGTGTATTATACACGTATGCACAGCGATGTTGGGGTATACACCTTGAAGGCAGCCCAAGAGACAGAGGGGCATATAATGGCTCGGACGGACTTCACACGATGCCGACGCTTACCGGACTCCTAACCGGCTCTCGGCTTATAGTATTGTAACGCTGCATACACACGGGCCCACAGGGGGACACACACCGGCCGACATGTAAACATCAAATGATGATACAGACCTCAGCGAGAATACGCCAGCTCGAATGTTGCGTTAAAGTAAGCGTTGAAGACACTTAATGATATTCCAACCCGATTGCGAACGGGATCGAACCGTGCGGATGTGTCGTATATGCAGCCCCTCCGCGGTTGTCGATTTCGGATGACGAGCATGAGAAATGATCAACAATCCCTGCAGATTTGGTGATCTTTGTCAGTCTTCTGGATGGCGTTCGGCAAAGTAGTGGGATGTTGAATTTGTTATCGCGGTTTTCTTTTCGTGAAAATCAATGCTTCAGGGCGCGGTCACATTGCGGGCTATAAGCTAGTAGCTATTTAATAGTTCAAGAAGAGCTAAACTGCAATTTGGTTTATGAGGTTAGAGCGAAATGGATCAAGTTCACTAGTTTTAATTCACGAGGTTAGAGCGAAATGGATAATAGGTCACTAGTTTTTGCTTCACATTGTGAACTACTGAAATTGCAGTTCAGCTAATTCGATTAGAGTAGTATCTACTCGCTCGCAGATTGACGGATATGGATATAGCTTCGAGACTAGCGTTACTCGCTTGGCACTATCCAACAGTTCAACGTTCCTAGGTGCCCCCCCCCCCCCAGCCCCTATATACTAGCATACTAACTGCCTTTGACTTAGTAGCTGACCAATTAACATGACTGCCATTCGCTAATAGTTTGCTAGCACACTATCTACCAGTTAATAGATGGCGAATGTTACCGCGCTCTTATTTGAAAATCTATAGACATTAGCCAAAGTCCAACTATTTCATGGCATTGAAAATGTAATTAGAGTTTTCGGATGACACTACATGTAATGCGGCATTATTAAACCGATCACAGGCCTTCAGCATATCGCAGCTCCCTCCGCTCTACTACAACACAGTGGCTGGGGGTGGACTGGGGGGAGCGTTGGTTTCGTGTGACATTCAGCTAACTCAGACCCCTACACCCAGCATACCTCAATAAGAACGTACAGTTTTAAAAGCATTGGCAATACTAAAAAACATTCCTCATGCTTTCAAACGTTTTGAAACTGTTGTGTGATCAATTGCTAATGATTCTGCAAGTTCAGCCAGCGTCTGACATGAGTCTTCATGAAGTAATGCCCCCAATTCAATGCATCAAAATAATTATTTTCGTAGAGTATAAACTCTGCATGTTGTTTCCGACAGAGCATAATCGCCGTAAGTTTCAATAAGAGAGTAGTGCAGAAAAATTCTCTGCAAATACTCGCTTTGAGTATGACATGGACTGAATTTCAAGCTTGCTTATAGTACTTCTTCATAGATGCGTTACCATCTTAAACGATCCGCACGTGGTTCTGGTAACGCCATCAGTTGGAAATCAGCGAGAACTTATTCAACCTCCTAATAGTATTGGGTATGGGGGTTGGTTCATTGTATGAGGAAAAATGGCGATGGTTATGGTTAGAATGGCTGTAACCGAGCTGTAGTTGAGATTTTTCAAGGTGAAGCGTGAATCACTGAATTTTCATCTGGATTTGCGCGGTAGACAGCACGCATGTACTTTCATGTACCCCCCACGAAGAGTCCTCCGGGGCTTTGGCCGTCCGCTGTTCCTGGAGTTGGCGATTTACACACATCCACACACACACACCTGCATACTCTGCTGAAGACACTGAAAACCAAAGTGTCTTCCCTCTCTGTCGGGAGTATATTATAGTTGCGGCGGGGTAATCGCTGTCGTGTGGGCGGTGCTGATGGGACGATCGGTGCCAATTATCCATCGTCCATTATTCCCACACCTCTCGGGGTTGCCTGGGTGCTTTCGTCTTGGGGCCACCGCGGAAGGTGTATCGAATTTCGCGCGATGATATTGACCGTACTGGCATGATCCGTGGTCGAGTCCTTCTAGCCGACGCTGCGCCAGGATCGATCAGCTTCACCGTCCGGATGTATACTTCGATCTCTCTCTCTCTCTCTCTCTCTCTCTCTCTCTTTGAGCCATCTTTGAACTCTACCTCCTCCGCTCGTTCTCACTCCGAACGTCGGACGATATTTGTGTTGTAATTATTCAAACCCCTGGAAGGCGTCAGGTTCCGGGAGGAAAACGGAATGGAGAGAGAGAGAGAGAGAGAGAGAGAGAGAGAGAGAGGTGGGGAGTAGGATGAGAGAAAGAGAGAGGGAGGGAGCGAAGGTGAACATATAAATAAGAGATGCCAAGCATGCTGGAAGATGAAGAAGACGTGTCTGTCTTGACTCACTCGAGAGTCTCGACGAGGTGGGCAGAAGATTAGGGCGCTCGAGGCGTCTCTTTCCGATCCTTCGGCCGCCATTATCACACTCGCGAGGCTGCCGGGACGATGTAGAAACGAAGAGATGAGGTTAGGGCGAGTGTTTGTAGGTGTATATTATACCCGAAAGCTTGGAAGCTCTGTTGGAGGTATGCAGTTATCCGGATGTAGCATGTGGCGTCTGGTGGTGGAGCACGCAATGCCACGTTGAACAACCAAGGATCGTTAGGTGGTCGTAGAATGCTTTTGTTTGAGTCTCTCTCTCTCTCTCTCTCTCTCTCTCTCTCTCTCTCTCTCTCTCTCTCTCTTGCCCCCTCGTCATCATCATATACTCACGGTGGCTCTTCAAGCAGGCCTCATTTCAGGCACCGTTTCGAATCAGGCATGACAATCGGTTTCATATCCACTCAAATGCCTGGAGATCTGGTACCCGCAGCGATACCTCCTAATTCTTGATTCAACGTATATGTAACAGGATGATTCCGCAATATTTTCCTTGGGTATCTTCGTTGCTCTTGCGGGCGAACGGTTCACCGTAATTCAACGGGAGTGAGGATCAACCGCTGTGGAAAATATAACATATATTGGGCAATCCGAGTCGACAACGGAATCTTCGTTTGATCCTGCTGGATACAGTCATGTTCTTGCAGATATCTGGTTTAATGATTTTGGACTTGATCTCGCCTTCTTACACCTCTATTTGTTTTAGTTCCGACTTGATGGCAGTCTGCTGAAAGAATCAACCAAAGAAATCAAGTTTTATCGAATTCTTTGGGGCCGTATCCCGTCCTTTTCTATTCCCAAAGTGATTCGAAGAAGTTACTAGGTTAAGATCGAGACAAGTGTGATTCTAAAGGTAGCAATGCCATGCCAGGCAGAAAAATGAAAAAAAAAAAAAAAAATCAGTCCTAGGTGGAGTTGATATTTCTATATAAATTCATTTAACTGGAAGTTTATAATTTTTTGTTTCAAATGTATACAAAATAGATCTTAAACTATTTTGTTGAATCTTCCTACACATAATGTCGACACAGTAGCAACATGCCCAAAGCCTTTTTTTTCAATGAAGCCTTCCGCGATTGAATTGTTCCAGTTTTTAGAATTGGAGCAAAGTAACGAATCGTTCCATCATTTACATATAAAACACGTGAGAAGTACGGAAGGTGGAAGAAACTATTCCTTCCTGAAAAAATGGCACGGAGTTGCAAATTCCCAAAAAAAACCGTTCGTGAAATGTTAATTGCACGAAGATTTTTCAATATTTCGAAAACAATTTGATATTTTTCAAAAAAATGTATTGAAAGATAAATTATAAAAATTGCTAATTAATTGGATAACAATTTTCAATTATAGATATTTTTACGTGAACATTTGAGAGAAAAAACTCTATTTCGGAAAAAATGCGTTTACGGATGCGTGGTCGGATTTTTGTTCATAAGAAGGTAAAATCATATCTGCTCAAAAATCATTTCTACGTCTTATTTTGACTTTAAACCAAGGGGATGCTTTCCCACTAAACCGGGAAAACCCACTAAATTCAGAAAAAAAAACGATTTCGATTCATCCCTTCAAAAAAAGATAAAAATTTCGTTGAAAAGCATACAATGTACGTCCAATGATTTTGATATTGAGGCGGTCATCCTGTGCGACAGGCTCAAATAATGCTGTTTTGCACAAATTGCAAAAAACATGAATGTCTTCCGAACGGTGTAAAGTCGATTCTACTCGTTATTTTTGTTTGATAAAATTCTGAGGGACTGTCAAAATGTTAATAAATGTGTGCTAAAAATTCAAAGATAGTGTGTTTAAATAGTTGATAAAAAAATCGCAAAAAAGCGAAAAACAATATCTGTCACATGGGATGACATTGTCAAACTAGCAGATCCAAATCAGCATCATATCTTAGAGCACAAAACTTGCTCTTTGACCTCATAAAATGCTGACTCGTTCAATATTGCATGTCAAATCAAGCCTCCTCTAAAAGAGCTGAAAACCAGTGCCTAGTTTTCAAGCCAGTCACTCTCCTCAAATAATCTGATCCACCTCACATTCAATTCAGATCTAATTGCCATTGCAGGAGGAAGTAATGAAGACTGATCTTTCCCTCGTGATGACGTTGGCGTGATTCGGGCTTATTACCTCCTCGATGTTGTCGATTATTTCGGTCTTCATTGTCCTCGCCATGATGATCGCTGCTGATGACGATCATGATAGCAGGACACACCGAACCGTTCGTTGCGGTTGGTCCGAATACCTTCCCCATTTACATCTGTATTGATGAAAAGCTCCCAGCCGTATTATTCGAGGTTTCGTAACGAGCAATCATCCGCCAGTTCCTAAAAGAAGCTGTCACCGCAAAAGCGGCAAGCACCTCCAAGTCTCCTTTGTCTTATTGTTTCGCAGTCCTCTCTCGCTTCCGGAAGCAATGGAAGAGAGACTTTTGAGAGTCGAGGAAGCCGCAGAACTTCAATTGTCTTCGTTTCAACGTATTCTTTTTTCAACTACCATATCCCCCGTTGGTCGTTTAAGTATCGGAGTACGTTGGAGGTTTGCACGCCTTCCTGGCAATGTTCCAGTTTGTGATTGGTACTTCGCCATGTTACCCCCCCCCCCCAGGCTCTCTCTCTCTCTCTCTCTCTCGCTTTCTCTCGGGCTGTGAAGGTAACCCACGTTGTGCAGAATCGCTGCACGAGCTTATAGGAGGCACACTTTATACGCCGAGCATCTTGGGTGCCGCGGTACCTGCGGCATAATAACAGAGTGGCGGGTCCGCAGCTAGCTGATGACTTCATTGAAGTTCCTGGCTCGACAGGCCCCGCCGCGGGGGCTACCAGGACCTCCCTGAAACCGCCTCAAATTATAACACTGACGATGACCATGGCGACGACGATGGCTCCGTCGACGCAGATACCAGCCTGCAACGGAAGCGAGAAAGGCAGTCACGAAGGAGAGCAATCGCGGTGTCCCTTTTCGACAGGACCTGAGACACAAGCCTCGAAGGACTTTTTGCCATTCTTCTCGTGTCGTACAGCTCGTCTTTAAGGGGCTATTCTGCTGTGACGGGATTGAAAAAATCGATTTTTTAATGCATTTTTTAACTCTATTCCATCATAGAATTGATATCAAATTGCTGGTAAAGTCGATTTTCACTTCGCCGACTCAGTACAACGCTTTGAAGTATAAGCGTTCCTAGCAGCTTTTGGGAACGGTCGTTTTGAATTTACACCTAAGTATACACATATACACTAGGGTGGCGCAAATTTGAGCTCTATTTTTTTCCCTTTTTCTCACCATCCATGTATCTTCTTTAAAGAAAAAGAAATTGTCACGCAAGCTGCGAGGGGTACAAAAAATTTAGAAGTCGATCAAGCCTCCCAAAAATTCAAATTATCATTAAAAAATAGTTTTTTTTTCCGTTCACTTCTCACTCATGAATTTTACACTTTATAATTTTCAAATTAACCTCGCGAAAGCTCTAGGCGGCCAATGAATATTTAGTGGTCGCCCAAGATTTCCAATTTTCGCCATTTTTTTACTCTGCTCGCCCATAAATTTGACGCTTTTAAAAAATGTTCAAAACAATTAATCGTTTTTCTTTGGAAACAGATTTTTCAAATTAACCTCACACTACTAACCCGAGAATCATGATCTTTGTTCTCATAAAATAGTTCTTTAAAGCTCTTGTTCGTAAACAAAATTATAGGTCCTCCGTTTTATCGGGCTAGAAGTGTAAGGTAGAAGGCGTGAAGAATGCTGTGGCAAAATTCGAGACGGAGAGCTTGAAAACTCTTCGTTTAAAATCTCCCACCGTTTTGAAAAATGACGTTTCGAACAAAACGCGTTTTTCCGCGCCAGGTTTCGCGAAGATAGTCGAACTCATTTTTCCAAAAAAGGCTCTAGCGACCAAAATAATTTTAATTTCGTCACCAAAATTTAACAGCATGTTCATGAAAGTCCATATTTTTAGATAATGCGCAAAAAAAGATTTTCAAAAAATGTTACGCCTGTAAGGTCCTTTAAAGTGACTACCTACCTACCCCTGGACGAGCCCGCGAGGCTTGCACAGATATTCTCCAAACAATCCGCATTCCCTACATCATTTAGTGTCCCTAAACCTTCCTTCCTCCGTCCGTTAGCTATTCGCTATTCCAAATAGATTTATGGCAATGATCGAATGAGAAATGTCTTCAATGATCAACGTGTAATTTCTTTTGTATCCGTACGCAAAGCGGATCGAGAGTCGAGAGTCAATTGATTTCGTCGCGGCTGATTTACTCGGACAAATGGACAACTCGATCGATACATACCCCTGGTATGCAAAGAGACGTGCGCGGATATGGAAAGATCGAAATAAAGGCCACGTGTGCGGTCACTGGTCCGACATATACTGAAAGCATCCGATCATCTATAAATATATCGGTCTTTCCTGAGCTCTCGAGTGTCCTGCTGCCCCATCATGCTACATATATATATATATAACGATGCATTTCGAATAAAGCGCATCATTCTCATATATATACATACACATATTACTATGTGTATGTATATCTATATACCCATATATATATACAGGGTGTTCTGTTATGAATGGATAATCCTACAACGGTCGGATAGGCCAGATCATGTCCTACTATATACTGGAATTTCAGTTTAGTAAAAGTCCCACGGTTTTCGAGATAAAAACCACCTGCTTTTAGTATTTCTTGACCCAGTTTTTTAAAAAATACTCTCGGTTTTTTGTTTTATCTACAAAAATCTTCGTTTTAACCTTAAATGTGAAGAAAACTTTATGAAAAAACATCTTATGCAGAATTTTCACACAAACCAATTTGAATATCTGACTTTGATAGACTGCGCTTTAAAAAAAAATGTGCTACGCATATCGTGCCAATCACTTTAAACAGTTGCTTATTTATTGTCGATTCATATCATTTGTAGAAATGACATGCGAAAAGCCAAAAGCAGATGATTTTTTTAACCGTAAAGCCTAAAATCTCGAAAACCGTGGGACTTTTTCTAAACTGAAATTCCAGCATATAGTAGGACATGATCTAACCTATTGACAATTGCAGGATTATCCATTCATAACAGGACACCCTGTATATATATATATATATATATATATATATATATATATGTATGTATGTATGTATGTATGTATGTATGTATGTATGTATGTATGTATGTATGTATGTATGTATGTATGTATGTATGTATGTATGTATGTATGTATGTATGTATGTATGTATGTATGTATGTATGTATGTATGTATGTATGTATGTATGTATGTATGTATGTATGTATGTATGTATGTATGTGTATGTATATATGTATAGTTGCGAATAAGGCCTGCGTGATCGCGACAGTACACATCGTTGTCGCGAAACCACAGCTCGTTTCGTGTCGGTTATTCGATAAAATTTTGCGACACGACTTTCACGGGGTCCTCGAGCGCGACATGGTCTCGCAATAAATTCCGTCGCGGATCATTCACATTTTTCGTTCATTCTTTTCCCATGCCGAGATATATATACGTGCGTGCATAACCGTGGATTCTCTGACCCCGCGAGAGGTCGCAGCCTCGCCAGCTTTCAACATTGACGTTCCGATCGCCGCATGCGACATTTCCTAGCAATAAAACTTACGGTCGAGGCTGTGTCAAGGGGTACGTACGGATGATTGGCACTTCGGAATAGACGCATTTGTTTGGGGTAGGATATTCTATTCGGTGGAAGAAAAGCCGTCGTGGGGAAAATTTTGAATCTATATTAACGCTCCGCGGTCATCGGGGGTCCAGGTGACCCCACGCGCGACTGTAAGCCAAAATTACTATAAGTTGCAGACGGCCTAGCTGGCTGGCCTGCCTTGTAACGTTGCTTTGGAGTTTCCTTTGTAAGTACCGATTAGGCTCGGACGATTCGCGACAGCAGTTTTATCGTGGTGGTTTTATCGTCGATAGAAAAAAATCGGGCGGGCACTGGGGTTGTTTTGACCCCCACGTGCACGTATATTTTTTCCCCCTATAAAATGATATTTTTATTGTGCGTGGGATCACTCTACGTAATGTAAGTATGAACGAAAAATGTAGGTAATGCAGGTATGAATGAAACATTTATAGAAACAGTAAAAAAAATTCTATCACGTTTTTATGAATAACTCCGAAATTGCGAATTCGTAGACCTCCGTCTACGTAATTTAAAACTCCTTACAATACTACCTGGGAAATCATAAAACCATTTGGAATGTGCGTCAAGCACAGAGGTTTCATCTGATTTATTTACCATTTGTTAATGTTTTGTATTTTTTCATATCTTTCATATATATTGTGTTTATACTATGATTTCATAATTTTTCGACTCGCTGATCAGAATAAATTTCTTATTTCTCATGATAATCGGTCTTTTTTTTAAGGTCAAATAACTATTTGAACGCGGTTCAAAGATTTCAATAGAAGCAAAAATATCAATATCAAATATCAATCGCTTCTCTGCTTTTGGCCTTGTATTTTCGAAAATATTTACAATTGGCCCCTGTAACTTTGTAAATACATTCTTGGGTAGTTTACCTATTGCTTTAAGTAATAAAAAAAACGTTAATCGGACCTTCTAATTCAGGCTCCGGCCTTAAGGACAAGTCATCGCCGAGCGGCATGAAAAAAGCATGAACTTCGAGCATTTTTTTTTTTTATATAAAATAAATACTTTTGGGAATGGATTTCAACATATTTTATTCTTTTATCAATGGGAAGTAAATTTCAATTTTATTTATAAAATGAAATCCATAATGGCGGCGCCAGCTCCCATCAAATAAAGCCATGCATGGCGTGTTTTGGTCTGCGCGGGGCGCTCCACAGCCTTGCCGGTTCATTTGAAACGAAAAGAGGTTAAAAATGATTAAACCAGACTAAAAGTGGGGGAGGGGGGCTTGTCGGTTTTTGTTTTCTGAAAAACCCCAGCATAACAAAATGGCAGCCGTTTGAAAAAAAAACCAATTTTGTGCCCTTTTATTGCATGAACGGACGAAAAAAAATTTTCCAAATCAATTTTTGACAAAAACCGTGTCTGACAAGAGTATCGGAGAACGACTAATTTTTAGTCTACTAACCTGTACAGAAATTCTCGTAAATATCGAATGGATTGGCATGCTTGTTGCCATTTCCTGATAGGGATCCAATGGGTCGTCGCATTGGATCGGATTGGATTGGACGGAACATTGGTCCTCCCACCGTGAGCCAGAACAATCTTTATCCATCGCGTATAAGTGGTGCCAATAAATTCGATAACAAATCGCTGCGACGTTCTTTATCGAATCGAGGTCTTTTTGCCTTTTACTTTTCGAGCCCAGAAGTCTTGGCCTGTGTGAACATCCCCGTGGCAACATCAATCGACGTAGCTTCTTTGATCTCCCGGAATGGAGATTCGCAACTATTCACACACACACACACACACACACACACACACACACACACACACACACACACACACACACACACACACACACACACACACACACACACACACACACACACACACACACACACACACACACACACACACACACACACACACACACACACACACACACACACACACACACACACACACACACACACACATGTATATGTATATACATATGTGAGATTATATATAGATATACAGGGTGTTAAGACGGTCGATGCAAAGCCTCAAGCGGGTGATAGGTCATCTTGTTAGGAACATATCTAACCTAGGTAACCTTGGTCCAAAGTCTAATGATTTCGAGTTATCATGGTAGATATGATTTTTGAAAAATATCCAAATATTAAATAAACCAAAATTAGATACTAGCCCGTTCATAATTTCCAAACAGACAATAATTGGTAACTAAAAACTTATTTGCGTCTTAGCTGAATGTGTATTCAATCGGCAAGCAGCAATACAATCATCTGTATCCACACAACTAACTAAATGGGATGCGTCGAATAATTAAAAACCTTGTCAAAAAATTAAAATACGAGTAAACGAGTTAGTACCTAATTTTGGGAAATTTTCCAGAAGTCATGATTGAAAAACTCACCATGATAACTTAAAATCCTTAGACTTCGGAGTAAGGTAGCCTAGGTTAGATATGGTCCTAACGAGGTGACCTATCACCCCCTTAAGGCTTTGCATCAATCTTCCCAACACCCTGTGTGTGTGTGTGTGTGTGTGTGTGTGTGTGTGTGCGTGCGTGTGCGTGTGCGTGCGTGCGTGTGCGCGCGTGTGTGTGTGTGTGTGTGTGTGTGTGTGTGTGTGTGTGTGACCCTTTTCTCTGATTTCTCGCGATAATTCGTTGGATGAATTCCTCCGCTGCGTATGCGGTATCCGCGTACACTGGATATACATAGAGTTTATTTCAATACACCTTCCCCTGGTTGCGTCTGTGGGAAAATAGAAAGTCGATGACGCGTGTCCGATATATCTCGTATCGAAGTTATTCGCAATGTACGCGTACGGAAGGGAGTATGGAATTAGATAAACTTGGAGATTCGAGGGCTGTGGAGCTTTACAAAGTTCTGAACTATTAACTATCATTTAAATAAACGATATGAACACGTTATGTACTGTTATGAATGGATAATCCTGCAACAGTCGATAGGTCAGATCATATCCTACTATATGCTGGAATTTCAGTTTCGTAAAAGCCCGACGATTTTCAAGATTTTTAGCTTTATGTAATTTTTCGAACAACATCATCCGTTTTTAGTTTTTCGCATGCCGTTTCCATAAATGATATGAATCGACAATAACTAAGCAACTTTTTAAAGTAATTGGCAGGATATGCGTAGTACTTTTTCTTTACACCGCAAGCTATCAAAGTCAGATGTTCGAATTGGTTTGTATGAAAATTCCGCTAAACATCTTTTTTCATAATGTTTCTGTAACATTTAAGGTTAAAAAGAAGACTTTTCCAGATAAAACAAATAGCCAAGAGTATTTGAAAAAAAAAAACGGATAAAAAAGTTATCATTTGCGGAAATGGCATGTGAAAAACCAAAAGCAGATGATTTTTATCTTGAAAACCGTGGAACTTTTACTAAACTGAAATTCCAGCATATAGTAGGACATGATCTGACCTATCGACAGTTGCAGGATTATACATTCATAAAAGGACACCCTGTATGTATGTATATATATGTATGTGTATATCTGTGCGTGTGTGTGTGTATATATATATATATATATATATATATATATATAACGTGTACCATATATTGCATATATTTATATAGCATAGAAGCGTTTGATACAGCGCACCAGACGCTCACAGAGAGGACTATGAAATTTATGATCAATCCAGCTCGTAATTACCATTGTGGAAACTCGCGAGAGCGTTGTTGGAGTGAGTGCCTTTGGGCTCTTCGATATAACCGGAAAGGTTGTATGAGAGGGGCAGAAGGGGTGGGATAAGTGGCGTGTAATTGCTATATACTAAGTTCCAGCATTTATTTACCCACTTTGATCGGAAGCGTGTAAATTCCATTTGTGTGAGACGTACCACGATGGGGTTTCTCCAACTCTCTTTGTCCCTCTTACGCGATCGTCACAACGTAACGGAGCATCATGCATAGTTTCGTACGCGCGGTCCGGTGCTGCATCTCCGATGGTGCACTTTTGAGTGCAGATATAATTCACCGCTGAATCCCCTCTGCATCATTTCGAGATGCTACAGTCATCGAACCATCGATTATCGCATTCTCGTGCACGTAAATACACATTGCGATAGCACATTCTCAAGGATTAGTGCAAAGGTTTTTTTTTTCGTTGCTTCCTGGTGCTGGAGTTTTTGTGGTGATGTCGAGGAATAGTTTTATTGAGGTTGCCAGTTGCAGTGGGTGAGCTTCGTGTTCGATTTTAGCAATTTAGGCCTCTGTCTCTGACTGCACACTTCCGCCACGAACCTCTGACTGCATATGGGGTCTCTCCGACCCCAGACGTTTTTCAGATTATTGTATTTCGGTAAGTGTGCATTTTTTGGTGGAGACATTTTTTGTAATCAATGATCCTTATTTTATGGCCCGAAATTTATTTTAAAAAAAATGAAGTGTCCAAACATTCGTTAAAAGTAGGAGATAGGAGGAGAGTAGGAGAAGAAAAATATTTTTAGAAAATGCAATTTTTTTGCCTCACCTAGGTAGATAGATGTAGCCCGTTAACGCTTGCACTCGAGAGTTGACTCTTGTCACTTTTTATCCAAGCGAAAAGGGCCTCGAGAGCAAAGGGTTCGTTCTTTTTTGATGACTAAAGGCCAACAAAAAAAATTGTTCAGGACATAATTATGCGTGGGAACATTCTAATGAGATACCCCATATGTATTTACGCGTGGCCGTGTGCGTGGGTGTGTGTGTGCGACTAATCTAGACATCTGTACGCACACCCAAACACACGGAAAGACGCAGAGACGGCTCACTAGATTAGTCAGTCTGGGCGGATTTCAGCCTTGACCCTGCCTGGACTCGCACGAACGCGTATCTAATAGCGACGCGAGTAAAAAGAAAGAAAAAGTCAATAGGTCGGGGGCTGTAAGATTTTTTTCGGAACCACGAGCAACATATGTACCGAACCACCGTAGTTTTTTTTCGCACGGACCCACACCGTTGTCTCGACGAAAATAAAGCTGGCCAAGATCCACCAGGGACACGCGATATCACATGTACATTTTAATGACAATGTTTCCACGGGCATTGCCAAGTCATTTCGAGTGACGGTTGTGCGCTATAAGAGGTTACGTGGGTTTTGAGGCAAGAAAAAAAATGTCTCTTTAAAAAAAAATATAATATATAAATTATTTTATTCAAAATGTTAAGCACATAGAAGAGCAACATTTCAACAATATTAAAAAAATTGTCATCCAAAAATTTGGGAAATTCAGCCGGTGGGAGCTGGTTTCCGGTGAACCCTAAAAAAAAGTGTCCTCGTTTTAGTCAGGATAACTCATGATAGCTGTATCTGAAATTAAGAAACCAAATTTTTCTAGTACATTACATAAAAGCTTGTTTCGTTAATTTTTTTTACATTTAATTTTTAAAAGCCTCATCGCACTTTCTTGCAAGAAGAAACTGGATTTGGGAGACGAATATTACAATTGTTGGATAGTCCGTTTATGAAAAGTAGCAACGAAAGTTATTGATATCATTTTCCAATTTTTTATGTAATTAAGGCGGTAATTCCATGTGACAGGTCCAAAAAATCGAAAAAAATGTGTTTGCACATATTGCACAAAAATGTGTACGTGTTATGTAGACCCGGCATAGTACACTAATGGTGAGTCAACATTTTCTTTGTGTAAATCGTACTTCAACTTTTAAACGCGTTTTTCTCAAAACTGTACTTTTCAAATTGGCTTTCATGATATCTCAAAAGCTATAGAACGGATTTCGCTCAAATTTGCATGGTATAGTCAGCACATCTATAGTTCTCACCCGAACTAGAATATTTCTGATATCTGCCATAGTTTTTTTTAAGTTGAAAAAGTCGAAAAAATGACGAAACTTGGAACTTAACTCTTAAAACCGTGTCAAAAATTCAATTTTCGATATTTTTACGTTACTCTAGTTCCGAGAATAGCCGGCAGCAGTCAACAAACTTTGTTTACACATGAGTGTCTTCCGAACGGTGTAAAAACGATTCAACTCGTTATTTTTGTTTGATAAAATTCTTAGGGACTGTAAAAGTGTTAATATATGTGTCATAAAAATTCAAAGATAGTGTGTTTTAATGGTTCGTAAAAAAAAATCCCGAACGAAAACGAAAAATAAAGGTCACATGGGATGACCCCGACAATCTTATGCTTTTTCGAATTTTTATGTAGAATTTTTATAAATTTTCTATGTAGTATTTGTAAGATAAAATAATAAGCTGCTGTATGGCTTTTCGCCATTCCCTTCTGCTGTTCTCTACTGATTAAGTTACCCTGAACATGGTATTTTTTTCGCCGTTCTCATATTGTAAACACTCGTGTCATTTTTTTGGAAACTGGCAATGGGAATTTGTTGTTGGATGGAATCGAAAGGGCCGAGATTTTCCCCTCAATTTGTTGCCGAAAAATGATTTTTCTGATTTTTCCCAACAGGACCCTGCACTTTTTTGTAAAGTTGTGCTATATCCAAAATGCTTCATAACGATAGAAGTATGGAGTTTGATATCAAATATCTAGAGGGAGTAAAAACGTCAAATTAGAGTTTGGAAAAAAGTTTTTGTTTTTAGGACCCCGCCTGATCGAAGAAGCGCGTAAAGTAATTCTTCAAACTTTTCGCCGCTAGTGTTTTTTTTAACTTTATGCTCAACACCTTAATTCTCAATTCTCAAAAATCCCACACGCCCTGATCTGGGCTTGATGCATTTTTTAAGTACTCTGGGATTAGTACAAAAAGAAGAAAATTTTCATGTTCAACAGAATTTAAAAAGACGCGTTTTTTTAATTCAAAGATTGAGCAGCTTGATATCAGGATGGGAATTAGAATATTGGAATTTCTTGCCAGGCCATAATTGAGACGAGGAAAAAAAAAATCCGATGCAAAAGAAGCAAATCAGATCGTCGCGGGAATACGATTAGATCCAACAGGATCAAATTAGCATTCTTTTTCGACTCGGAAAATACTACGCTAATTTCCGCAACGATTGGACACGCTTGAAAATACGCGAGAAGGATAAAAGCTAGCCTATTGAACAAAACGAATTGCGGAGAATATACTTGGCGAAATATTGGGGAAAATTGAGCAAAACAAATCACAGAAAATGTAATCGACCAAGTATTGTGGAAATTTCGAGAAAACAAATTGCAGAAAATATAATCAACGAAATATTTCGGAAAGTAGCGTGCAAAGATTGAGTAAAGGTAATTGGCCAAACATAAATTAATTTCTTGAATGTGAAAAAAAAAATACGTGCCTAATATTTTTCATGTAAGTTTCAACAAAATCAAAGGCGGACACTTACGTGATGTCTTCCTAGGCTTTCTTTTTTGGCCACCTACCATCCCCCATCTTCATTATTTCAAGTAGATACCGTGCGGCGGCCCTTTTACATTCATCGACTTCCATTCCCCTGCACTCCACTTCCTCTCGCCAACTATAGTTTCGGGTGCTTCTACTATAATTCCCACGGCCATTTTACTATACCTCGCTTGAAATTTGTCCACCTGTTTCCTCCTCCGCCTCCACCCCCAAACTTCGGATTCGCCCATCATTGCACTTTTTAATATTACTTCCATTAGGCATAGTCGTGTCTTTTCAGGCCCCCGGGAAAAAAAAGTTCGTATCTGAATATATCTGAATCATATCTGTAGAATCAGATACGATTAGACAAGAACATTGGCAATATCTGTTCATGTAGTGTCATGACATATCATGTATGCTTATATCTGAGCATGTATGATCATATCAGAGCCATTTTGATAATTTTGAGAGCGACCCGTCCATATCGCAGCAGGTCTGACCAGATCCAATTCCCAGGCAAGTTCTGATCTTGTTGGACCAGATCTGATTTTATTGGGCCAGGTCTGATCGTGTCAGGTAGATCTGATTTTATTAGGCCAGGTCTGATCATGTCAGGCAAATATAATCTTATTGGACCAGATCTGTCTGTCCGTATAAGAATAAAATACCGTGGATCCCAGTAGACCTGGACATCTATGAACAATAGACCTGCCCATATGATATATAATCATAGTTTATCTGAACCATCAGACAAGGTATGACTCCGACTATATCAGAGCATATCTTACCCTGTTGAGACAGATGAAATCTTGTTAGTGCAGTCATGAAGATATTAAAATGTTTACATATATAGAGAGCGGGGTTATTAACACGTTATCACTTGACGTGTTAATAATTAATAATATTATAGTAACTCACATGATCACATATAATACAGTCAGGTGAGGTGCCATATCTGATCGGATATCGTCTCATATCCTCATATATCGTTTCATATATTCAGATGTTTTCATATGTGAACAACTGAACTGCATATGCGACAAGGTATGAGTGTATAAGACTTGGTATATTTTCCAGGTTTGGTATCGTACCTGATGGGATAAAATTTTATATGAACGTGCCTGCTCATATATCACGTCATATATGTTCAGATATGGTTTCACGCTGCCAACTCGCCTTGGTACCTGACCAGATAAAAACATATATGAGATCTATATAGCGGAGTCTGGTACCGTATTTGATCGGATATGATCTTATACGAACAGATACGTTCACGTATCACATCATGTATGTTCAGATACGAATTTACGGTACCAACTCGCCTTGGTACTTAGCCAGATATAAACAGATATGAGTTCATATATGGTTAGGCCAGATACTGTATTTGATCAGATATGATCTTCTATATGCATATGTGATGTGGAATATGATCAGATCTAATCGCATATGATACTGTAAAATGTCAGATATAAATATATCTGATATATGTATGACAATATCTGAAACATATATGAACATATCCACTCAGACATGAACTTTTTTTCCCGGGCTACTAATTCTTGCGCACTCAAAGACCCCCATGTCAGGTGAACAAAAAGGTTATTTGATTCAAATATATCTCCCACGTTATAAACAAACAATTTATTTCGGCCTAAAATTGATTTATTGAATTCTCATCATCGAGAGATGCTCGACACGAATAAAAACATAGAAACACGTAGAATCCGAGCAGGCCGTGGGGCAATGAAAAAAAAACTTTCACCTAAATACATCCTAATCGAATCAAACAAACTGTTCAACAGTGCACAAAGCTCCCTTATCATAACAACCCTTGCTGCTATTATAGGACTCTAAAAAATAAAAGTACGTCCATGTGCACGCACTTTTACTTTTCATCGTTGTATCTCGGGCTCCCGATCTCCTAAGTCATTCCGCGCATTATCTGTATCTGCATATCTCTTTCGTCCTTTCGCTCTCATCGTCTCACGTGCGTTCTCTCATCGTCATCATAATTCGTTGCGATCTCCGAGCTGGACAACCGTCGGGCCTTATTCCCATTTGTGTGTGTGTGTGTGTGTGTGTGTGGAGCACCCGCTCTACGGTATTCGTTTATTTCTTCTCGTTCGGGCGAGAAAAGTAGCCTACTCTTCCGAGAGGACTACTACGACTACGCGCGAGCATAGTGAGAGTGACTAAGAATGACGGAGGGAGGAGAATAAGAAGGAACAGACGAAGCAGAAGAGGACGCGGTGTGGAGGATATGAGAGAGGAAAAGGAGGAGGACGGAGGAGCAGGTTCTTAGGAATTTACAATTCACGCGAGGCACACACCGCGGGACGACCCGTGTCCAAGTGAAACACATAAATGGCATTTAGGAGAAGACCGCGAGAGGTGAGTTACCCCTCTCGACCCGCCGCCACTCACCTTCCGTCCCGCTCTCTTGTTCTCGCGTGCTTCTCCGATAGCGTTTCTCTCTCTAGCTCTCTCCTTCTCTTCTTGCCTAATTTTCGGTGCCAAATTAGGGGGTTCGACTAAAACGTCGAAATGATGCGATCGGGGCGATTCTTAGGGCGATCGCAGAGAGAGCGAGAGAGAGAAAGAGAAAGGCAATGAGACGGGGAATAGTGAAACACCGTGGAAAGCTGGGAAAAGTTGGAAATCATGGCTCGCATGTGCATTCATGATGCTAGGCTTTCAGTCTTATATATATACACTGAGAAAAAAAATTGAACCAAAAAAATATATTGGTTGATCGAAATAAATGTGCTGCTGCGGTGCACCACCGATATATGAGATTGTTTCAATACTATAAAATATTGGAAAATGTGATTAATTTAAATAACATATTATTTCATTTGAAAAAGCGCTTCTGTTCTCTGCATATCTACATTATCCTTCAAATAAAATAATATTCTATTGAAATCATTCTATATACAATCCGTAGATGGATTGGATGAAATAATTAAGTGATTGCTACAAACATTTTTTATTTCGTCCAAAAATACAATCAATCGAATTAATTATTTATTTACTACATCGAAACGGATATGCCGTAGGACCTAAGTTTGTCAATTTTTTTTTTAATCTTAAATAAAAAGTGAGCATTAGAATGATCATCCACGATAATAGTGGATGAGTATATCAAATATCCAATGGAATATCAGATATTCAACTGATTCGAACAGATACTACACTTTGATCTTAGCCACAGGCCAAGAAGCAATACTCTTTAAAGTTTCTGCAGCGTTTAAGTAGATCTTCGGTTCGCACTACGCTTACGAGAAACGAGCGCGCGCGCGGCCTCTAGCGGTTATTCCGAAAACTACGGGTTTCCTCACACCTATAATTTCAGTGGCGCTCGGCCATGATTTGGTTGAATTTTTTCAACCAAATGTGCAAGAAACAAATTTCACTTTCGCATAATTTTTTAACCAATTCAGACATTTGCTTAATATTTTTCAATCAAAATAAAATGTTAATATTTCAACGAATAATGTACTTAATAATCAATATCGGATATGGTGAAAACAATAAAATAACATATTTACCCGATAGAGATTTTGTTTCAATCAAACGAGCGAAATTTAATTTTTCTTGCATTCTCGAATCAAAATTATTCATGTTATGAATTGAAACGCTTTTTTCGTTCATTGCAGAAATTGCATTCAAAACTATATAATTTGTTCGCGATAATTTTTTAGATAGTTTCAACAACATATTGTTCGCGGCTAACAATATATCTTTTGAATAAAAAAAAAAAACTTTCAATTTTATCATGTCATTGAAGTCAATAGCATTTTATTTGGACTAATAAATCCGATTATTTACACCAACAATTTTACAATTGAATCAACGAAATTTCATTCACTAACACCAATGATATTGGATCAATGATTTTTTTCCTCAGTGTAGACAACGATACATAAATATATATAAATGAATACGTGTGTGTGGACATATATATATATATTATAGGCTCCTATAGATATAAATACAGGGTGGCCCGGGAAGTGACATCGGAAAGAAAAATTTAGATGCCTCGTATGCCTCGGATGCCTCACACCCATGTATGGTCTACGATCTCTTTTAGTTTTCGAGAGAAAAGCTTTTTTTAATTTTGTGGCTTTTGTTCATATACTTTGCTCACGATTTTGTTCACTTGCGTTATCTTTATGAAGTGCACTGTTAAGGCAGTACTGTTGTCTAGAGTGCTGTTTTAGAGGTGATTTTTAGGATCAAGCTGGGCTGCTCGATTTTTTTGCACTCCTTGATCCATCAAGAATATGTAAAAATTGGAAAAAAATGAATGGTCATGTACTTTTGTACGTTTGATTACAGCGGTGTTGTGGACGTTGTATGCATTCGAATAAAAAAAAATATATATATTCTGAAAAATATATTCTAGAAAAAAAAATTACGCCTCAATTCGGCGACTGACGTTGAAAAACAGTCTACCGAAGGTGTATGCTAATTTTGAGCTCAATCGGCATAATGGTTATCGAAATATCGTAGTTGCCGATTTGAAAAGCATAGTTGGGAGACAAACGCGTTTAAACCGCGCTTCTCGAGCGTACTCCTCAGACTTTTATTATTCGGGTCATTTTGTAAAAATCTTTAAATGGTTTTCACAGTCGTATTCCGAAAAACCTGTAAAACTCGACAAAAAGTAAATGCCTTTTTCTCGAAAAGTAAAAAAGATTGTGGTTTGATGTTGAAGTTTGCATAATCGGAATGCAACAATATCTTCTTTAATATTTTATTCTTTCATTTTGATTACTATCCAAACTCTTTTTTCCAAATTTATGTTATGAATTCCTAACAAAGATCTTGAAAAAAATGTTTCAGTAATTTTCCTAGCCTAGAAGTGCTAAAAGAAGTGCCAACGATATGAACTTCAATACCATTCGTAGAGCATAGATGGGGCTGATTCGGATAAGTATCGAAACGAGTTATCTAGATTTTTCTTGTGGACATCACTTTCCGGGCCACCCTGTATGTGTATGCATGTATCCGTGTATATAATTTGTCTCGACCTGACGTCTCTCAAGAAAATTGCCGACTGAAGTGAAGCCCTATTGTATATTTCCGCCGAAAAAAAGAGCCTCTTTCCCGCCCGAGGTGTAAGATTGTATTTCTGAGATTACAGGATAAATGGAAAAGGGGCGTTTCTCAAGGAGAAAAGTGACGGAAAGAAATGGCGCAAGGGCGAGACTTTAGGGTAGGAAGTCCAGAAAAAAGGTCCAAATCAATTATTCAATTAATAAACGGAATTACAGACATCCGGATAATTGGAGAGACAGGTGTAAGCTTTCTCGCTCGTGTGAATATCCGAATAGACTCTTATATTCACATACGTCATGTCATTTTGGGGGAGAAATTTGGATAAAACGATACTTATTGACGCTTTGGGTCATTTCATTAATTTCACATTTTGGGTTGCCCCGTTTATTAACGTTTTGTGTTTATTCGTTTTTTTTAACGTTTGTGTTAATTAGTTTTTTTTTACATCTTGTGTCACTCCGTTTTTTGACGTCTTGGGTTAACTCGTTGTTTTTTTTTTTTTTTTTTTTTTTACTTTTTGTGTCCCTCCGTTTTTTTCACGTCTCGGGTTAATTCGTTGTTTTATTTTGTCGTTTTATGTTACTCCATTTTTTGACGTGTTAATTCCTTATTTTCTCTTTACATTACGTCGTACTTTATGACGTTTTGTGTTGATAGGTTTTTTTTACTTGACGTCGTGCTTTTTGAACAGCTTGAAATTATAAAAAATGTAAACCATTTCTCGAGAAAGAACGGTTGCTCAATATTAATTATTTGTTTACATATTTTTATCCATTTGTTTCTGGTAGTTGCTAGAAACAATGAACCAACCCAAGGAAACTCAGAGCAAATCCAACCCGTTCGTAAACCGTCCGAAAATAACGCATAGAATGTTTTAAAAAACTGGTCATCTAGAGTGGTGAAGGTGAAGCGAGGCTTCCGCAGAATTTTACAGCGCATATTGCACTTATTAGTCGGAGAGAAAATGATGAGCACAATGACTGTTCATCGCTGCGAAGCCGCTGCCTGGGGGTGATACAGCAAAATAAAAACGGCTGTGTTGGTCCAATGCCGGACCACAGGCAAATTCCTACGGCGATGGGAATTAACGAAGACACAAATTAGGGTTCGCCGGCTGGCTAATCGATTAGTGCCGGAGATTTTTATCATTTGGCACACCTCGAACGGCCTCTGCTTCGTTGTACATCGTACATTGAAGGCTGAAAGCCCCTGACCTATCGGAACTGACGAAAAGCAGAAAAGAAACAAACACGCCCGATATCCGTGATCGATCTTTATTCGTGGATCGAAATGATCTCTATCACGAGACGTCGACGGAGTCCGTGCCTCAATATTTATATTCAATATTTACTTAAATTTTATACAACCTTTATTTCAATTTGAATCAGCATTTACTTCGATTCAATTCGACATGTACTTCAGTGCAAATGAGTATTTACTTCGATTCAATTCTGTGCTTACTTTCAATATTAAATTCAATATTTACTTCAATTCCATGCGATATTTAGTTTAATTCCGCTTTACATTTGCTTCGATGCAGTTCAATAATGACTTCAATGCAATTCAATATATACTTCGTTTTAATTCAACATTTACTTCAAATCAAATACTCGTTTGCATCAGTTGAATGTGTCTTTACTTTAATTAAATTCAGTTCTTTAGTTACTTAGATTCGATTTAATATTCACTCCAATTCCGTTCTATATTTACTTCGATTTTATTCCACATTTTCTTCAAATCCAAAAAAGTTGACTTCAATTCAATTCAATCTTTACATCAATTGAATTCAAGACTCACGCAATTAAACTGAGACTTTATCCGAGCCTTAGAATATGTAGTTGTCGTATAGCTGGATACAGTAGTTGAAGTACGTTGAGTCGACTGAATATTGTTCGATTAGAAAAAACCTATTAGCCCACTAATCAGTCTTAAGTTTTCTCATTTTTCCATACATTCCAGGTCTATTTTTTAAATTAACATAAATGAGTTGTTTTCTCCATTAATAGATAGTGCAATATTTACTAAATCTCAACTTCAGCATCTTTACTGTGACCGACATGGACCATTGATTTGTATACTCGCTGTAAATTCCTTCCACCAAAAACATGACTATAAAATAGTAGTTTAAATTTCTACTAAATTGTCTATGCGTGCATATCTGTATATAAAAAACACGTTGAATAGATGGAGAAGCGGAACATACGAAGATGCCCAAAGAAGTCTCTTTCTCTCAGAGGAGCTGCATTCCCCGGTAATTAGTCTCACCCATAAATTACCGGCCATTCCGCGTCTGTGTTGGAGTTCCGAGAGTAGTATGTTGTTGTATATAACGCAATCTTCCTCGATCCTTTCGCTTATTCTAGCCACAGTCCTATCTACCTCTGAATATATATATATATATATGTATATATACACACACACATACATCCTTCCATACATATGCCTCATTTTATCCACTCGCTTCTCTTGGTCCTTTTCTCCATATTTTCTCCTTTCCTTTGGCTTCATCATACAGAAAGATTTGTTTCCATTAAAAATCATTTATTTTACGACTGTTCGACTGTGGTCCATTGGGAACGATCAGAAATCCGGAAAAGCACTATCGGCGAAGGAAGGACGCTCTGCCAAAATTGTCAGCATGTATGCAACATTTCAATTATCCCAATACGTTTCCAAAGTTCCTTCCGATCGTGCTCCTTTAGAATTTTAGATGACTTATTAAAGTAGGACTTCTCAGCTGGTTGGGTGTGCAAATCATCTATATGTGTGTGTGTGTGTGTGTGTGTGTGTGTGTGTGTGTGTGTGTGTGTGTGTGTGTGTGTGTGTGTGTGTGTGTGTGTGTGTGTGTGTGTGTGTGTGTGTGTGTGTGTGTGTGTGTGTGTGTGTGTGTGTGTGTGTGTGTGTGTGTGTGTGTGTGTGTGTATATATAAGAGGCAAAGTCCTGACTGACTGACTCATCATCGTCCAGCCCCAGCGCTGAATGTAGAAACGCGTAATTTTTAGCGTATTTTGATTTCAACATGCAAATCAATTTGAAATTCAACCCTTAAGGGGAAAAAGGGGTGGGGGAGTTTGTATGGAAATTAGAAAAAAAATCTAGTTGGATTTACCTGAAATTTGGTATTCGTGCTTCTTGACACAATTAAGGAAACACGTATTGCGGCGTTTTTAGAAATTCAACCCCTAAGGAGAGAAAGGGGGTGGCGACGTTTGTATGGAAAACAAAAAAATCTGGTCAGACAATTTACTTGAAACTTGGTATTAATGCTCTTCAGTACAATTAATAAAATACGTATTTTAGCGTTTTTGAAAATTCATCCCCTAAACGAAAGGGGGTGGCAAAGTTTGCACGAAAATTAAAAAAAAAACTGGTTGGATTTCTTGAAATTTGGTATTCGTGCTTCTTGACACAATTAATGAAATACGTATTTCAGCGTTTTTAGAAAATTAACCCCTAAGGGGAGAAAGGGAGTGGCAAAGTGAGTATGAAAAATGAAGAAATCTGGTCAGAAGATTTACTTGAAACTTAGTATCAATGCTCTTCAACGCAATTCTACGTATTCCATAATGAAACGTTTCCGGAGAACATTTCATTAAGGAGCATTCAACACAAGTCTACGGGAACAAAGCGGTAGGCTAAAATCTCGTAACAATATATGGAATTAAAATTTCATAATGATAGTTCGATACTTCGAAATTTCAAAAACTTGGTTAACATATCTGTTTCTTTCTTGCTTAACAGCCCAATTTAATTTTTGTCTTCGTATTTTCGAAAAGTAAATTACTACACTTTAGTGTTGCTTTAGTAAGTTACTATACTTCAATAACTGACTATACGTACTACAAAAGTACTTTTCGATAGAAGCTTTCTCAAATGGCGACCGAGTACTTCGCAGGATTCCGCCCACTCATATTTTCAGCCCCTGACATATAGAAATTGCCCCCCCCCCCCCCCCCCCGCCAATCGTGTCGACGCATTCGCATTACTCCGTGTGAATTTCTCCGTGTATTCGAATATACAGCGGTAATTTCGTAAGATCGAGGTTATATACAAGGAGGACAGATAAACGATGTTAAAAATAGGTGTATCAAAGCGGGCCTCGGGTAATATCTCTCCCCTGTCCTCGCTGTAGGTCCCGAGACCTCTGCGAGTTCCCGTGCATCGGAGTTCGAACTCGTAGGGCCCCCGGGGGCCCCACTGTGAGAGCGAAGAGAGGGAGGCAGCAGGGGGATTAAGAAAAGGGCACACAGGACCCCGCTGCTAAATGAGCTGTAATACGGACTCCCGCTGCTAGGAACAGCTTCCCGCGGGCCACCACGACCAATGTGGATACACTCGGATATATATATTTATATATATATATACAGGGTGTCCTGTTATGAATGGATAATCCTGCAACGCTCGATAGACCAGATCGGGTCCTACTATATGCTGGAATTTCACTTTAGTAAAAGTCCCACAGTTTTTCGAGATAAAAATCGTCTGCTCTTGGTTTTTCGCATGTCATTTCTACAAATGATAACTTTTTTAGACCCGGGTTTTTCAAAAATTCTCTTGGTTATTGGTTTTTATCCAGAATAATCTTAACATTTTGACCCAAAATGTTAAGGAAACTGTATGAAAAAAGATCTTATTCAAAATTTGCATACAAACCAATTCGAACATCTGACATTGATAGCCTGCAGCGTAAAAAAATGTACTACGCATATCGTGCCAATTACTTTTAAATGTTGCGTAGTTATTGTCGATTAATATCATTTGTAGAAATGGCATGCGAAAAACCAAAAGCAGATGGTTTCTTTAAACAATAACACAATGACTAAAATCTCGAAAACTGTGGGTCTTATACTAAAATGAAACTGCAGCATATAGTAGGACATGATCTGACGTATCGACATTTGCAGGATTATTCATTCATAATAGAACACCCTGTATATACAGATCTATATATAAGTATTTACCTTCCCAGGAGGTTCTCTCCTCTTCTTTCGTTCATGTATCTGCTGTTCTGTACTCCCATCGACTCTCTCAACAGAGGACCACTTGAAATTTCTACCCCCACCCCCCTTGCTCTCTCTCTCTCTCATCCGCTCTTTTTGAAAACGACGACAAACAGTGTCTTGTCACGTGTCAATTGGCTATTAAATTCATCTCAAACGAGCCTCGCAGGACGTAAAAGAGCCCGTTGGATTTATAACAAATCCGGACAGTTAATAACAGTTGGTATATTGTCTTGTCGGGAGGGAACGCGCTTGAAATATACTTATCCTACGGTTGATTAATGCATTTATTTTATTTTTTTCACGTCGCGTTACCTCGGTATGCGCCTTCAATTAAATCTGTTGCGGGCTCGTAATGAGTCCGATAGGTCTGGAAGTTCAACAAAGCACGAATTATTACGGACGGACGGAAAGGAAGAGAATTTTTCGCAGCCGTGATGGGTAACTGTTTTTTTTTTTTTTTTTTTAATCTTTTCTATGTATTTATTATACTTTCATACGTAATACTGATATTCTACGTGAGTATACGGAAATATATAATTTTTTTTACGAACACGATTATTGTGAAAAATTTGAGTTTTATTGTTTTTGTTCACGTTGAGTAAGCTTTTTTCGTGATTTTCTTTGTTATTGTTATCCTAATGGGCTTACTTTGAACAGGTATTGGAGGTTTTTGTATGTAACTTTTATTTACATCCCAAATTTCAACTTTATTTGCTCTAATACAACAGTGTGTCCTTTGGCTGTCAAATGTATAAGAAAGTCAAGCCCCACCAGCCCTCCACAATTGTATATATCTATTTTTTTAAGCATTAAAGTAACCTCGAGTTTGGGGTTTCATTGACAAGCCGTTGAGTTGAAATGCAACTTATGTCAACGATTAAGGGATACTTTGACATCGCCTTAATAAAGAAAAAAATATTTTATGAGGTCTACATGGAATTAAATGAAAACAACGATTTTTTACAATCAAATTGTGATCTTTATTGAGGAAACATTTTACATAAAAATATCAACTACTTAGGGAACTATTATAGGTACTTCATTAGTCTTATAATTATCATTGAGATCAATATCAACTTGAGCAACATTACAATTAACTTTAGGAACATTATAATAAATTTAAACAACAAATTTGAGCAAAAATAGAAAAAAGTAAAAAATAATGAATCTGTGTCCTCGCACACCACACATTCATAGGCAAGATTGGTCGAGCCTTTGTTACACATGCCGCAGATCCAGTTCTTGCAAGTGATGCAGCATATTCAGTCAGCAGCATGGCGATAGAACCGGAAGTCACATCTACAGATGTAACACAGGTTGTTGTACTTCTTCTAACCCTTCTAGCCCTTCTAACGTTTGTAACCCTTCTAGAATGATTCTAGAAGTACCCAGGAATACCACTAAGATCTGCTCGAATTTCTCGATCACCTATTGACAGGAGATCTTCTCCAAATTTATCGTCGGCTCTGCTGCAACCAAGCCCCTACTTTGCACACACTTTCTATTTTCTAAAATACCCTCCTCGTCCTTCTCCCTCTTTCTTTCTTTATTTATTTCCCTCTCTCCCTCTCATTAACCCCCCCCCCCCCCCCCCCAACCAGCGGTAATTTAACGAAAATGGTTTTCACACGTCAAGCAGTACGACCAGAAAAAAAAAATCTTTCGACTATCGCGCGGAGGTGTAAACAGCACCGCGTCGGCATTTGCTTATCAATCTCAAGCCCCGCTTTATCACATCTCGCGAGATTCTTGTCTCGTATGTATACGAAAAAAAACGCACGCACGAATTTTATACACATCGTTATTGTCTAGTTGCCCGCCAGTCTCCGACTCGTGCGTTCGCTTTCAGTATCGTTCGAATCTTATGTTCGTCATTTTCGAACACGCTAATTACCGAGCTACGAATAAATCGTGACATTTTTTTAAATACCGATAGTCTCTCGTTTTGGAGATATTCGAGTAAAAGTTCGCAGTGGCTAATATGAACAAAAAACCGTTTTTAAAATGAATTTCACCGACATCATTATTTATATTAACTTCTCTGTTGATTTTCTCTAAAATAATAATATTAATAACAGTAATACTTTTAATTGTCAGAAGTGCCAGCTAGATATCGAGACTTGAGAGACGTAAATGCATATATAATTAATCTTAAAAAATACTAATATTGTTAGCAATAAATACACAACAACCCACAACGACGGTAATAAGAATAATAATTTTTAAAGTTATTATTGATTGATAAACAATAAGACTGAAAATAATATTTTTTTAAATAATAATAATAACCAGATGAGTAGTGGAATATGGCGGAGAGTGTAATAAGGGGAAGACTCTGTACAGTGGAATCTACAATAAAAATAATAATAATAATAATAATAAATATAAAAATATAAAAAAAATAAATATAAAAAACAATAAATATAAATAAATATAAAATAATAATAATAAGAGCTCCTTATAACGCTAGATAAACAATAACACTGATAATAATAATACTAACAATTTCGCAACCCTATCCCTAAATTTTCATAAAATGAAAGTAATCTTACCCAAAAAACATTCGCAAAACCGACAACGCAAAAACGTCGTAACAAAAAAAAAAAAAAGTAGTGAAGATTTGCTTATCGAGTACGATTGACTGAAAAATTTGCGCAGCCAGAACCTGTGGGGTCATCGTGGCCAGTGATCGGCGTCTTGCTTACGTCGAAGGAGGTGGTCCAGTGTTCGATTCTCCCGATATCGCGTCACGGTGTGCTGATGGTGGTGGATGTCGAGTGCATAGGTAGTGGGGGTGGTACGAGAGCATCCGAGAGAGAGAGACAAGGAAGATATTTCAAGTTAGAACAGGGAGGAGAAGGAGAAGGAGCGAGAGAGAGAGAGAGTGCCTGGCGGGGGGTGGGGGGTCTTTCACGGGCAACGCGGCTTCTTTATCCCCGTTTCGTCGAGTTGCCGATCCGGAGTGGGGATCGAGGGGAGAATGTGGATACAAGGAGATTTCTCGGTGTGTGCGATCTTTGGGTACAGCGACGTTACGAAGTGGGGGTAGGGCCCACGAAAGATCACCGTGACGTAGTCGCGGTAGAATCGCCGCACCTTCGCAAGGGCCCCGCGCGTACTGTGGAAGAAATCTACGCGCAGCTTCTATAGACCGGTGTATAGACCGGTGTATACACCCCTGTAGTCGCGCCTCCTTGCAGTGCGATATACTTGACACACATATGTACGTATTAATGGGAAAAGGACACTTTGGAAGTGGTGTAGCTATATAACATCGTCTATCGGCACATACGACTGTTTTGATGAAGGTGCCGTAATTTTGGTGACTTGGTTCTTTACATTTTAAATGATAAAAAGTACTAAAAAGTCGAAAATAATTTATATGTTAAAGAAATGTCTTTCAAAAACAAGCTTTTAGTTAATGCACCAAAACGTGGAAAATATTTTTTTAACAAGTCACCTATATGTGACTATAAATAAAAGCTTGGGGCGCTCAAAATTCAGACATATAATCTTTAATTTACATAAATCCGTTAACATATCAACTGTATTTAATTAACTATAAAATAACCTTAGATTTCTTAAATAAAAATCCTGAAACTGAGCATAAACGCGTGATAATAATATCTCTACTTGCTATTGTGCCAAATTAAATACGGTTAATGAAACTAAATTGATCAAATTTATTAAACATTAAAAAAGTTGAGCGCCCGAAGCCTTTATGTTTAGACACATATAGGTGACTTGGTAAAAAAAATTATTTCCTACTTTTTAGTACATTTAGTAAAAGCTTATTTTTCCAAAGTATTTTTTAACATATACATTTTTTATCTCGAAAACCGAGGGACTTTTACTAAACTTGTGAAATTCTAACATATAATAGGACATGATCTGGCCTATCGACAGTTGCGGCAATAGCCATTCATAACAGGGCCCCCTGTGTGTGTGTGTGTGTGTGTATATATATATATATATATATATATATATATATATATATATATATATATATATATATATATATTAATAATAATCATAATAATATATGAACAATAACACACATAATAATTATATATATATATACCGAGTGGCCTGAAAAGTGACGTCCGCAAGGTAATTCCCGATCCCTCAAATCGATACCTAGCCGAATCAACCCGAATGTTCTAGGGTCTGTTTTAGTTTTCGAGGAAAAAGCATTTTGCAATTTTGCTCTTTACTGTTCTCACAATTGTTTTCACTTTTTTAATCATTATGAAGGGCACTGCTGAGCAATAAATAAATAAAAAACTTTACACTAACGTAAACCGTTTAGATTTTGATCAGAAGTTTGAAAAATGGAGTTCCATGGAGAATGCATCTGAGAAGATACGTGTAAAATTCCAAGTGAATCGGTATATATTTGGCTGACTTGAACAAAAAATTATTTCGACAAAAACGCGTTTAAAGTTTGAACTGACATTTGCAAATTAACATTGTCTTCGTGTTTTTTTTTTTTTTTTTCGGAAAATTTGAAAATCCTCGAGAGGCTTGATTGACCCCTTGACTTGACAAAGGACCTTAAATTAATTTTTTATTTCGTCCTTAATGTTGGTCCTTATTTTTTTTAAATGGTCCATATATTTATTTTGAATTTGGTCCTTAAATTTGGTCTTTAATTTTCTTTAAATAGTCCTTTAATTATGTTCAATTGGATAAAGGTCTTTGAATTTTGTTGAATTGGTTTTTCAAATGATCTTTGTAGAAACATGCTTAGATGTATCCAGAGGTTATTTTGAAGACGTGAGATGAGTATGGGGACAATGGCCTACTATGAGGACGGTCCTTGAAATCGAGGGTACATATGTGCACTTAGGATGCGCGTATGGGTGACCATGTCGTTACTGCACTCGACCACTGGACCTCCGAGCGTTGATAGGGCGGAGAAGTGAATGAAGAAGGGTGGGGGCAATCTTGAGCTCGACAAAAAAATCGAGAAGCGAAAGGAGGAAGGACGAAAGCGACATGTCGGAAATAACGGACATGGTGGGGGAAAAAAAATCGCTCAGCTGAGAGACCATTCTCGTGGATTAACGAAGTAGTTCGTGATACATTTTTTTTCAATAATTATATTTTAGTATTTTGTAATTGGATAAAAATGAAATGTTTTCTCGGAAAAATTCAGATTCTCCATCGCTACGTTGACACTATTATATTTTTTAAAGAAAAAGTTGGCATAGTTTCCCAATGGGAGCGGTTAGACATTTTTTAAATTCTTTCGCGATCTCATTTAATACTCTCGGCAGCTAGCTAAAATTTTATTAACATTCTTCCCGACTTTCTGTACGGACGCGATGAAAACGAAATTCCTACAATTTGCTTTCAAATCCGGATCTGATAGTTTTTTTTACAATCGAATTTTCGTACCTATAAAACTCCAGGTTATTTTGAGCCACACGGTTTTCGATTCAAAGCGCGTTTTCGAAAATTAAACAATTTAACCGAATAACTTTGCGGAAAAAATGAAGAAAGCATTTTTTCGAATCAAATTACTCAAAAAATCACCGAATAACTTTGCAGAAAAAAATGAGTCAAAATCTTCTTTTAGAGTCAAATTTGCCTCGGTCCTCTCGAGTCCTTCTAATTGTAATGAGAAATTACCATCGTTATATTCCAAAGGATGATACGCGAGTTTTGTAAGCGCAGGAAAAATTCACAAAAAAAAACAACATTGTTTAAGTTGATTTAGCGAGTTAAAAAAAAGTGCTAGAGAATAAGAAATAGGAAAATGAAGCTTGTTCGAGAGATTAATTGAATTCATTAATTGACAAATCATCTTAATTAATCTTTAACTTATCATTTAATTAATTTATCAAACAAGCTCAATTTGTTCTTCTTCACTTTACTCTACTGATTAATTAAATAATAATTTCAGTAAGTGATTAACTTCATTTCTTAGTTAATTAAAAAGGGAAGAAGAATTAAAAAATACAACTCGTTTAAAAAGTTAATTCTCTTGCCATTTGGAAGATGAACTATTTTTTATTTCAAATGCCAGAAAGATTGATCTTTAATTAATCAATTTAATCAATTAATTACACATTAATCTTAACTGATCTTTGATTTATTTAAATTTAATTAAACAATTAATTCTTGTAATGCTAGAAAAATTCATTTTTATTTTGTCCATTAAAGTAATTAATCTTTCCATGGCTAGAAAGATTGGCCTTTAATTTGTTCATTAAATTAATCAATATTTCAAATAGTAGAAAGTTCAATCTTTTGAACAAGCTCCATTTATTTTTATTTTCCACCCGAACTCCACCCGAACTCAAACAAACTCAAACAAACTCGAACAGGATTGTTTTTTTTTTTTTCATGCGATTCTCTTACTCCGCTGAATTTCGAGAGCTTAGTCAATTAATCCTCTTATCGCTACCTCGCTTATTCCTCTGAGAATTAATTAGTCCTTAATTTATCTATCTTTAATGAATTAATGAACTAATCTTTCAAGTGCTAGAAAGAATAATATTTAATTTTATTATTTAATTAGTTCATGTTCCAAATGGTAGGAAGATCAGTCTTTTGATCAAGCTACATTTTTTTCTCTACTTATCATGTAATTAATAAATGAGAAAGAGAGAAAATGGAGTCTTCTTGGCACGTGCTCGCGTTGAGAAGTCGAATTTATCATTTCGGAGCTATCAGACGTGTTTAGAAATGCAGCTGTTACAAGTGTTTAAAAAGAAAATTCGTCCATAAATGTCAATGAATGTTATTCTTGAGATGGTTTCACGTCATTAAAGGCAATCAAAAATTTTAAAAACATGTCAAACAGATATTATCCCTTAATCTTTAAATCGCTACCTCGCTCATCCCCTTGCGCCTTGTTCTTATTCGCCGCCACTTTTTTGTCCTGATCGTTCTTGCACCGTCGTCTTACTTGATTGCAAATCGATCGAACACACAAAATCGATATCTCCTTTTATTTACGAGCTTTTATTTAACTTGACTTTCTGTGAGATGCAAAACGGGAAATCGATATTTCACCCACGTGCCCTCTACTTAAAAATCTGAATTTTTGCAAACATGCATCTAAAAGGTGTCAATGCATGCTTCGACTTAATTTTTTTTTGCATAAATAACATTTTCAACTTTTCATGTAAAATTAGCAATATCTAATCATCCATATCAAAGCTCTCTAACACATACACACAAATTCGTAGTCGATTGTGTTTGTATGTGAACAGTTTATCTGCAGCAATTAGTCGTAAGTTCGATACCAGTTACAGTCTTTGTTATTTTTACAAGCATTCCATGTTCCTAACGAACAAACTCGTAAATTAGTAAACTACTAGTAACAACTAACTAGTAAAGTCAATTAAAGACTAAAAAGAAGAAAATAATTTATATGTAAAAAAAAAACATTTTTCAAAAACGAGCTTTTATTTAATGCACTAAAAAGGAGAAAATAATTTTGTTTACCATGTCACCTATATGTGACTATAAATAAAAACTTGGAGTGCTCGACATTTCGACACGTAATCCTTAATTTACATAAATCCGTCAACATATCAGCTGTATTGCATTTACTGTAAAACAACCTAAGAGTTCTTGAATAAAAATCATGAAACTGAGTATAAACGTGTGATAATAATTTCTCTAATTACTATAGTGTCAAATTAAATACGGTTAATGAAACTGAATTGGACAAATTCATCCCACATTTAAAAAGTTAAGGGGTTCGGCGGGTTCGAAAATTTCAAACAATTATATTATTTAATAGTACAATATGTCTTGAATCTTCTCCCAAAGTTTTAAGTCAATCGGAGTAAAAGTCTAGGAGAGGGAGAGAGGGAGAGAGAGAGAGAGAGAGAGAGAGAGAGAGAGAGAGAGAGAGAGAGAGAGATTTGATTGATTTATTATTATTATTGTGCTCTAGGACAAATTAGTCCTCTGGCACACAACAAACGTACATGATTCTTAACAGTACCGATTGGAAACAATATAAATTTTGAATAAAGAGATAAGAAAGCAGTGAGTCTATATAAACAGATTGTAGTAAAGTAGATAAAAATTAAAATTAGGAGAGAGAGAGAGAGAGAGAGAGAGAGAGAGAGAGAGAGAGAGAGAGAGAGCCTTTGGGAATTCCCCCCGTTGGGAAAGACCGGCCGGAAGCGACGCAGGTAATCGCATTTTTCTCAAAACACTATTTTTGAAGTCGGTGGACACGATTTCTCGAAAAGTAATGCACCGATCATATTGAAACTTTGCACACCACTTCAAAATAGCACCGACTAGTGATTGAACGAAGGTTTTTTTTCTATGACAACTAATTTTACAAAGCTATACGTAGTGTAAATTGTACCAAACATTGAACTACCTTGCACACAACCCTGCCAAAAATTAAAATTTCAATTTTTAAAAAATCCTTCGTTCAATCACGACTTATACTTACCTACGAGCAAAAAAAATTGGTTTTTCAATTTCGGATAAAGCCATCTGAGTTAGCCCAACCACGACGAGGACACTTCTTTTGAGAGGTCTCCGGAAACCACGTCCCACCGGCTGAATTTGTCAAATTTT
Source organism: Ophion obscuratus (assembly GCA_964007375.1). Lineage (NCBI taxonomy): Eukaryota > Metazoa > Arthropoda > Insecta > Hymenoptera > Ichneumonidae > Ophion > Ophion obscuratus. The sequence goes on from OZ023324.1 coordinate 353,849, forward strand.
TTGCTAATTTTTTTTTTTAATATTGTCGAAATGTTGCTCTTTTAGGTGCTTAACATTTTGAATAAAATAATTTATATATTATTTTTTTTGAAACATGAAAAAATATCCTTTTTTCGGCCTTGAAACCCACGTAACCCCTTAAGCGCCCCAAACTTTCGTTTATAGTCACATATAGGTGACTTGGTGAAACAAAATTATTTTCTACTTTTTAGTAAATTAAATGAAAGCTTGGTTTTTTAGCAAAAAAATGTTTAATATAATTTCCTTTCACTCGGACACCTTGCATCTCAATTATTTCATCGTCCCTCCGCTCGTCGTGCACAATTGAATATTAATTTTTTTCCCGTTTCGTGGGCCTTTTTTTCCTCGGCGAAGCGGATCCAAAAATGGATGGTCCGCGGTATGGGCGGCGAGAGATCGAAGTAATTACGCTCGGTCGGTGCGGAGCGTTGGTTGACCGGGCGCGGAGAATCCCGGCGCTGCTCTCGCGGTCTCTCGATAGGGCCCAAAGCCCACGAGAGAAGAGCGGGCTGTCCTCTCCCGTTTCGCCGCTTCTGACGTTCCGTTGCCCGGCGCCGCTGCCGCCGCTCCTGCTGCTGCTGCTGCTGCTGCTGCTGCTGCTGCTGCCGTTGCTTCGCGTTGCTTCGCGTTTTCTTCGCGTTGCTGGGACCGCGGGCCCCCTTAGACCCGAGCGCACGGCGAGGGCCCCGCAAGTGGAGGCAACCGCACGCTCTCGACAGGCGCTATACAGCATCACGGGATCCACCTCGGCCTCGTGGATACCCGCCATCACGAAACGACTTTAGTTTCGAGACGTGCTGGTATCACGTCGGATCATTTTGTCTACCGTGGGGGCACACACGTGCCCGTCAAACCAACTAACCTGGTGTAAAGTAGAACTGAAAAAGAAAACAAAAAGGCCCGAGTGACTTGCGCGGGGGAGTGTCAGTGTCGTCGAGGGCCCCGAAGACGAAAAATTGGCGATTTCTGGGGAAAAGAAAAAAAAAGTAAAATTTCGATCGCCATGTTTTATCGAAAATTTTGATTGAAAAAAAAGAAAGTGAAAGTGCTAAACGAACAATATAAAGATCGACGTATAGTAGAGAAAGGCGGGAGGAGGAAGGTGGAGGAGAGGACAAAAGCAGTGGAGGAAGTGAGGTCGACAGGAGCTGATCGACGGCCTCTTCTGTTCTCCTCGTCGCTCCAGGAGCAGAGGGGAGGGGAGATGGAGATGCGCCCCGTTCTCGTGGCTATCTGCCTTCTCCTCGTCACCCCTATCGCCGGCTCTTTCTGGTGAGTTTTTACCTCTTCCTTTATACGACAGGTATATATTGCTCTGCTGCCTTTATCTCTGGGCCTCTGCACTTCCAAATCTCTATGTCCTAGTGTCGTCATCGGATAATACGCGCATTCTATTCATTTTTATTCGTCGAGAGGAGAAAGTGCTCTGCACGTCGGACACTTGGTTCGTTTTGTGATTGAATGTTCGAAACATTGTATTGGCAAGTGATAATCGTCGAAATTGAAATTTACGAAGACTTACCTGTGCGAAAATTGCCCGAGGGTTAATGTTCTCTAACTTTACTTGGGCCCTAGTTTGGACGCCTCGTATGGAACCTCATAGGTCACACCTTTTTAACGCCCTCCCACTTTATAAGGCCCATTATTAATGGGCCCAATCAGTTAATGGGGAATGCTATTGGGCCTCATTATTCGACTGGGCATATTATTCGGTCGTGATATAGCAGGGGACGTATTATTGGGCCGTATTTTCTCAATGCACCCATTTGGGCCTTATTATTTAATTTTGAGTGGGACATTTTGGGCCTGTTATCGTTAGGCAATGTTTCCATTTAATGAGACCTATTATTGGGTATTATTATTCAGGAGGCATTATTGGCCCGCGTTATTCAATGGGGACCGTTATTGGGCCTTATTATTCAATTGGGTCCATTGTCGGGTCTTATTATTCAACCAGAGTTAATTGAATTCGGGATGTGTTTGGATTTCGGTAAAGCGAACAGTCTAGTGTAACATTACTCCAATTTTTGTAGTTGAAACTTTATTGAATTTGATGCATGGCGTTCAAGTTCGCATCGTTGGAATGCAACGATTTTTTTACTAGTTTTCTATTTCTATATTATTATGCTTATTATGCTTGTCCAAAACCTTTTTTTTTGCAAATTGAGGTCGTAAATATTTAATAAGAATATGCAAAAACGTAATAGTGATTTTCACAGCTGAATAAAACATTTAAATAATCAAAAATAATTGTTTTTCGTTGCATTCCAACGATGCAAACTTCAACATCATTAACTGCGTTCAAACAAAAATCATTATGCTTTGGCAGTCATCAGTGAAAAACTCAAGCCACTTTAAAGGCCCCATACTTTATTGTCGCTGTCTTGTCACGCCTTCACACATGCAGGGCCAATTTTTATTTAGCTGTAGTAGATTTTCAATTCGTAGAAATTAAGCCGAACGTTCAACCACCTTCATGAATTTTTCAAAGTGGATACTCGGCCAGAACGCTTACTCGCATCCGGAATTAAATCTCCCGGTTGCGTCATAATTCTTAATAATTTATGCGATAAGTCGCATAAACGTTAATTCGAGACGATAAATCATATTTTCACTTTTGCCGATCTCTTACGAACCAACTCATCTCTTACTTTTTCAACAATTAATTCGTTCAAAAGTTGTAAAAAAATGCCTATACTTCACTTTTTGCTAGGACGAATATTTCTCATTTGGTCACAAACTGCCGCAGTCGTTACAGCCAGATTACATTTGTCATACAAAAGCCCTTTTCCAAGCGAATGAGAAAACCCTCAGGGGAGGTTTCTACTTTGTTGGGCCAAAAAATGTTCGATTTTTCATCAATTTTCTATGCTAAAAGGACATACTCCGATTAATTTGGAATTTCGTGTACCCATTTGTTTTGACTGGCTGATTGCGAATATGATAGTGAAAATACCCAAAAATATGATTTTTAAGGTCAAAACTCACAAGAACTGATTTGAAAAAAAAAATTCTACATTATTTTAATAAGTGTTGATCTTTAAGAAAAATGCTTTCTACAAAAGTTGTAGCCTTTAAAAGATTGATATTTTATGTTCTATACAGTTTTTGTCTAAAACCATTCTCTTTCGATAAAAATCGGATAATGCTCCAAAAGTACATTTTGCTAAACTCCATTAGTTTCGATATGATCTACTTGCGCACTTTACCGCGGGAAAGTTGGACTTTGTTTGGCTTTGGTTGTGTGTTGTTTGGGTTTGTTTGTTGTGTTGTATGTTATGTGTTGTTTAGGTACGCGTATAGTTTTAAAGATAAAAATTGAGAATTTCAACGTGAAACAATAAATGACTGCAGCCTATTCTATGTGCGTCTTACCACTGCAGTCCTCAAACGGCGGGAAAGATGCAGCTTGTAATTCTTGACTGAAACTATAAAACCAATTAAATTTTCAATTGTGATATATTTTTCTTCTGGCTGAACTAAGAAAAAGCTGAAAAATCGTCAAATTATAACTTTTCTCGGGTTTGAAAAAAATGTATGTCAAAAAAAACACTTTAAGGTGATATAAAAATGATTTATAAATACTTTTTTGACGAATTTTTAGTTCACTTAGAAGAGATTTTCATACTGAAGGAAATAAACTTTGGTTTGATTCAATAGATTGTTTTGTTTTGGGTTGCTATCACGGCCGCCAGTTGGAAAAAATTGTGAAAATGAAAATTGGAGAAGACGCGCTTGAAAGGTTTCAATAGGAGGAAATACACTCCTCCTCGACACTGCTCTGCTTTTGGCCTTGTATCTTCGAAAATATTTACAATTGGCCTATGTAACTTTGTAAATATATTCTTTGATAGTTTATCTATCGATTTAAGGAAATGAAAAAAAAAACGTTTTTCCGGACCTTTTAATCCAGGCTCCGGCCTTAAATTAATCCCTCGAAAGTCATAGTAATCCCTTAAATTTCCATTAAATTCGTAATTATTTTCCAATTTTAACTATGGACAATGCTTCCCATATCCCAGTGCCACATAATTTGGAAAAATTAAATTTAACTACCACAAATCTCACGTACGTCGCAATGCAATTTTTTCCGACTCAAATCGAGCCTAGTGTAATTTTATTTACATCAATTAGCAATGCATAATTAATTGCCAGACTAATGTGAGCCCACGTGATCAATATTTCAAACGATAATCTTATTTCTTTCGTTGTAAATTCAACTACTCAATTCCACAACATCATCGAACTGCATAGTTATCCGTTTCGTTGAAGCTTTCATCTACGTGTACTCGTACTTTCAGAATAAATGGAGAATTAATTACCGTGGGAATCCATCCAAGCCAAGTCCCGTACCTATCGCTTCTGTAAAAACCGTTTTATATAAACGTTAATTATCGCATCCACCGACTGTTAATTATCGCGCGTACTCTACGCCAACTCGTCGCGCATTAGTGGGAATAAATATAAATCTATATGTGTGTGTGTGTGTGTGTATTTATATGTATTTATGTGTGAGGGCTTATATAAACATTTATATACAAAATAAATAGCAAGGGGTTATGATACATCGAATACGCGACGTTTCTCCATTCCGCACGTCGTTTTTTAGACAACGTCGAATTGTGAAAAAAATTTCAAACAAATTTTATACGTAAATTACACGCCGATAAATATATTGAAATAGACGTTGATTCATTTCCGATGAATGAATAATCGAGTTCAAGGGTCTATTTATAAGCCGTTCGCGATATTTGTTTAAGGCATGAATATCAAAAGCACTTTATCGAGCTTTTCAAGAATATCGATATATGACCTGTATGAATTCTATTTGTAAAGACCTTTCAGCAACGTTTTCTCTACGCGCACACCGAGAGATCCCCCGGGAAAGAAAAAATCGTGGGAATATCTTCTCATGCTTTCACTTTCGAATTTATTTTTAGACATTATAGAATACATCAACATTTTCTTTTGGATTATTTTCCTAACGTGAATTGCTAAATTCACGTTACGAAAATAATCTAAATTAATATCTAAAATATAATCTAAAATAATCTAAAACGAAAAGTCGACGAGTTCAATCATTTCTAAAAATCAATTCTGCAATGAGTTTTATGCGGTAAATTTTATGAACAAAAAACCACGAACAGAATTTCACCTTTTTGCACTTGTCTAATTAAAGCACTCAACTTTGCACTTGCATAATTTAAATTAGTCAAACCTTTAAGATTTGGGGCCTTTCGAATTTTTCTAGTTTTCTACATTACGCGAGAGAATTCCAGAGGCCCAATCTTTTGCGAAATGCGAAAACCCAATTTTATTTATAGAACTACGCTACTGTATCAAAATAATCTTCGAAGCATTCTCGCAATTCAACATGGCATCTCGTAGACTTTTAGTCACGAAGTGACGCGTGCACACGTATACGCACACATCTATGTATATATCTCTTATATGCTCGTGGGGTATGTATGAGTACATATACGAGTGCATATGTATCAGCAAAAAAGAGACCAAAATGAGTCATAAATTGCTCCTCTAGCAGCAGGTACTTCTGTTTGGTATGCAAATATTTGTGCATCGTGATGTATATGAAAGCGGAAAAATGGACCGAAAAAATAGTGAGAAAGAAAAATGATGTTATCAGTGAGTACGTTGGGCTAAGATGACGAGGGCACATCCTGCCGTAACACAATACCTCTCATTCCTGAAAATACCTTTTCTCCCCAACTAAGTTCCTCTCGAAAAAAAATATTTGATTTTTACTCAAACTCCATGTGATTCACGAAATATTCAACCAGTCGGAGATTTGATCGATTCTTCCTCGAATTGACAAGACGTTTTTATATTATCACGCCTTATCCAAATCACGGGAACAATAAATTACTGAAAATGCTCAAAAATAATTCCAGTGATTTCAAAAATGGTCATATATGTTTCATTCTCACGCTTTTGCGAAAAAATATTTTGGCCGATCGCATAATCCGAATAAAATATCACTGCAACATTTGTTCTTCGGTGTATAATTCCAAATTTGTTGCAAAATAAGAAAATGTTGATCTTGTATAGTTTTAATGTTTGCCATTGGAATATATCCCCCCCCCCCCCATATTTGCAATTATAAAAACGTTTCCAAATTAAAGCGAATTAAGTATTTTAAAAAATCCATGAGCTTCACGTTCTTTTCCCCACGATAAGGTTCATTGCACTTCGTCTTGGGAAAAATGTGAACGCTTATATTTATAAAAGTTCATTTGTGCATATTTGCATATTTGTTCGTTTAGGTGTACATTATGTTTGGGGTATACTTCAATACTACACATTAAATATTGAAACAAAAAATTTATGTGTGCATATATAAATGTATAGTTACTCACGCATACATACATACATATACAGGGTGTCCTGTTATGAATGGAAAATCCTGCTACTATCGATAGGTCAGATCATGTCCTACAATATGTTAAAATTTCAGTTTAGTAAAAGTCCACGGTTTTCGCCATAAAAATCATCTGCTTTTGATTTTCCGCATGCCATTTCTACAAATGATACCTTTTTTGGACCCAATTGTAAAAAAATACCCTTGATTATGTGTTGTATCTAGAAAAGTCTTCTTTTTAACCTTAAATGTTAAGTGAAGTTTATGAACAAAGATTTCATGCAGAATTTTCATACAAACCAATTTGAACATCTAACTTTAATAGCCTGCGGTGTAAAAAAAAATACTCATATCATGTCAATTACTTTGAAAAGTTGCTTAGTTATGGTCGATTCATATCATTTGTAGAAATGGCATGCGAAAAACCAAAAGCAGATGATTTTATTTTCAAAAAATAGTATAAAGCCCAAAATTTTGAAAACCGTGGAACTTTTACTAAACTGAAGTTGCAGTATATATTAAAACATGATCTGACCTATCGACAGTTGCAGGATTATCCATTCATAACCGGACACCCTGTATATATATATAAACTATACAACTACACACACACACACACACACACACACGCGCGCGCGCGCGCGCGCGCGCGCACACACACACACACACACGTGTGTGTGTGTGTGTGTGTGTGTGAGTGTGTGTGTGTGTGTGTGTGTGTGTGTGTGTGTGTGTGTGTGTGTGTGTGTGTGTGTGTGTGTGTGTGTGTGTAGCTGCCTTTTGCATGAAGCATCAAATATTAAAAACCATTCAACTAATTGTTTAAAAAAATACATATTCCATTGAAATTTGAGCTCTGCAGGTAGGCTTAAGACCCTGTCAACGTCGTCATTTTATCTTTTTTTTTGTTTAATAAAACTTTAGTCCCTTTGTGTTTTATGAAAATGACACGTCCACGACGAACTTTCGGTGTTGTTCGTCTTCCTCTTATATTCCTCGAAGGCCCTCAGGATGAAGGACTTTACCGGTCCGAGGGGTCTTAAGCGGACGCAAATATTGGTTTACGATTTAAAACCGAGAGGATTTCCGCGTTTGGTCTTGTACCATCTTCGAATATGATGTTTGATATATATATATATATATATATATATATATATATGGACGCATATTTATACATGCATACGTTTATTTCAGCCGCGTGGAACTTCGTGTCAGCACGTAGTCGTTCGATTCTTGGCTATCCTCTTTTGTTTTGCTCCTTCTTTGTATTTTACTAAATCTCCTGTATTTTTCATTCTCTCGCTCGTTGTAATACCAGACTGGTTCAGCAGGAGCAGCAGCAGCAAGAGTCTGTCTCATGTCCGGAGACAAGCGAAGAGACACGTTGTTTGATAAATATATTAGTTGAGGTCGCCCTCCTCCGCAGGTTTGTTTCGATAACAGGTATTTAACGACTGTCCCTCGTCGGAATTTCTTTCTTTTCTTCTCTATCTCTTACTCACTTTTTCACTCCCGAAGTTTTTCTCTCGCTCTTTCTGTTTTCCTTTCATTGACTCCCATTTCTTTCAGTCACTCCGAAAACGACCAAAAGGCTTGGCTGCTCTCGAGCTCACGCTCTATATACGTATACACGTATATATATATATATATATATATAGCTATTAGAGTGGCTCAAATTTGAGCTCTACTTTTTCCCTTTTTCTCGCCATCCAATTATCTTCTTTACGGGTTGAGATGCAGTCAGAATTTTTTTTAAATCGATTTTTTTTACATTTTATTGAAGTATGATGTTTCGAAAATATTCCCTGAAAACTTTAAGTCAATAGTTTCGGGGATATCCCACAATTAGTAAAGGGGCGTCGGGTCCCCATGGCAGGTATCGGTTGACAAACGCGCAAACGATAATACCAGGGAAGGCAGAATGCTTCAAAGGAAACAACAAATTGATATTTTGGAAGCTGCGACATCGGCAGAAGCCCTATTGTATAGGCCAGGAATTGATGATTCGATGTAAGTAATTTTTTAATTGGTATTTCTACACATAAATCAAGTGTGAAATTGGAAAACGCTTTCAGACATTTTCAAAAATGTATTACTCAAAAACTATAAACTTCAGCAACATTTTATAAAGAATACTTTCGTTTTAAACTTGCCCAAAATGTTAGAAAAATAATAATTCATTCCGAAAAACATTAACTTTTTGAAATTTTTTTTTAACAATTGGCTATAAACAATTGAATGCTCGACTTTACGGCAAAAAATTATGATATTCGGATTCAGCGGATCAAAATACATTAAAAAATGTTGAGCTTCATCGATCGAGCTCAAAATTTTACGAACACATAATACCGTGTCCACATCGAAAAACTTTAAACGCGTTTTTCTCGACACTGTTTGTCAAGCCGGTGACCATTATCATACAAAACCACTCGATGGATTTTCATGAAATTTGGTGTGCTTATTGATAACATTAAAAACTAGTCCTTGATCGAAAGATTTTCATTTTTGTTGAAAATTAATTTTTTTCAACAATAAACGAGCGATTTTTCGGTCGAAAATCGCAAGTTATCTCTGTGGGAAGCCGCCATTTTGTTAATTTTTGAAAAAAGCTTCGATTAAGGACTAGATTTATTAGTAAAGTAATGATTTCTTTTTGGTTTTTTTATTTCAGATGATCCAGTAAAATTTTACGATGGTCACCGCAAAGCACTACACGCCGAAGGGGGTCCGACAAAGATTGCGATATTTTTATAAATAATGAATATTTTTCTTAGAAATTTGAACAAGTCAAGTTGAAATATGAGATAAAAAGTCTCCGCAACCACTTTTGTAAGAGAAACTTAATTACTATAAAAAAAATTATTGAAAATGCTTGTGTTTTCACGCCTCTGACTGTATCTCAGCCCTTTAAGAAAACAAAATTGTCGCCGAAGCTGCGAGCGGTTAAAAAATATTTAGCGCTCGTAAACTTTTCATTGAAAATCGATTTTTTTGTCCACTTCTCACCCATGAACTTAACGTTTTATAATTTTAAAATTAACCTCGCGACAGCTTTAGCCGGTCAATGAATATTTAGTGGTCGCTCAAGGTTTTCGAAATGTACAATTTTCGCCAATAAATAAATCTCGCATGCACTATAATTTCTTGTAGCATAAAAACAAAATAAACATCGAAGTGTTACATTTTCTGAATAATTTATTATAATAATTTGCAACAAACATCAATTAGACGGTATGTAGGACGCATTACGATGCGCGGAAAACAGCTGCCATTTCAGTTTTACGAATAAAACGACCTATAAATATGTTTACGGACAAGAGCTTTAATGAATTATTTTATAATAACAAAGATTATAATTGTCTGGTCAGAAGTGTGAGGTAAATGTGAAAAATCTGTTTCTAAAGAAAAAAGGATTAATTGTTTTGAACATTTTACAAATCGTCAAATTTATAAGTGAGTGGAGTGGAAAAATCGGCGAAAATAGGAAATTTCGAAGCTCTTGAGCGACTACTAATATTCATTGGCGCATAAAATATTCAACGCGTTAAATTCATGGGTGAGAAGTGGACGCAAGAAAAATCGATTTTTTAATGAAAATTTAAATTTTTGGGAGCCTTGAGCGACCTCTATATATTTTTTGACCGCTCGCAGCTTTCGCGACAATTTTTTCTCCCCTTTAAAGTAGATAATTGAATGATGAGAAAAAAATAGAGCTCAAATTTGGGCCGCCCTAATATACATAGTAATCAATAAATAAAATCAAGACCGTATGAAAATATGGGATGACTGTCGAAAACGTAATTACTGGTCAAAAAATGAAAAAAAAAAAAAAAAAAAAAAAAAAAAACACTTGAGGCAAATACATTTTTGGAGACCCGTTTATCTTTGCGAAAATTTATGGGGTCTTTATCTTCCGTATATCAAGACTTAGGAAATTCTCTGTACGATTTAATCCTCAAGGATTATAAAATAAAATCATATAGGACAGCAGGCGGAAAATAAATTTGGCTGCTGGTCTATAGAAACTTTGTTCCCCCAATGAGCGACAGGTGAGAAAAAGTTTCTAGGTACCGCTAAGCACCGTAAAATTAATAATTCATCGTTGCTATTTTGACATGCGGGGTCTGCGTTTGGCAAGCAAGATCTTTCATAATTAGAGCTCGTAAATCAATCAACCCGTTCACCTAATCTACTTGGCGAAAACGTAATGGAAGTTTCGAAACAAAAAAAGTGGTGCGAACATGAAAGCATTTTCTTTTCTGAATTCCGACGTACACCCTTGCGGGTTTTTAACGACGTATTAAGTAAAAGCATAATCTGAAGAAGACTTTGTAATTTTTTGTGTATTAATTGAAAACGATTTGAAAACATTGAAAACATTGAAAACATTTGAAAACATTGAAAAAACATTGAAAACGATTTACAGCTGATGTCAGAGAAACGCCGTCCGATAACTCCTCAGTTCTTACTTAACAATAGTAAGAAACCTCCCAAAATTTCAGCCTGATCGATCAATAACTTTTCGTGCTACAACATGAGCAGTTTTTCTGACGACGCCTAAAAAAAATGCCTTATAATGCCGCCATTTTGTTTTATTTATAAAGGGAAAAAACCGAAAAAGAAACTTGGAATTTGTAATAAGATAATGTCAAAATTTAAAAACAATGCAATTATTTTATCACCTTTAAAAAAATTCGCGAAAAATGACTCATTTTCGGGCGTCCAAAGGGATTTCCCCCCTTAAGACGGAGATGTCTCATCGTAGCTACCTGTTCGCGAAAACTCAATTACTCGAATCCTTTCCGCATATTCGTTGCAGCAATATTTTGTATCTACTTTTTTACGATAAGATACCAGAGAGAGAGAGCGATAGCGAGAGAGAGAGAGAGAGAGAGAGAGAGTCGAGCAGTGAACTTACCGTGCGAGAAACATTCGTGACATTAAACATTGCTTCTCGATGAAAGTCAGCGATCTACATGATTTATAGCGCTTCGTGACATTTGAGCTTTATGCAATATGCATACATGATTTGTCATATACATCTTGTTTACAAGTGCCACCGATTACACGTGTAAGATTATCGCATTAGTAATTTATATATGTTCAGGCAACACCCGCTGTGGTTATGAATTAAGGGGGTGTGCCTCTCTAGAAACTTCAAAAAATAGTTTTTTTTTGCAGATTGTTATAGTGTGAACTTTCAAGAATATTTTAAGACCAACCGGATCCTGAAATTCGAAAAATTGACGAAATTACATCTATTTTAGTGGAACAGTGTTCGTCGGGTTTACCGCGATCCGTCGAGTTTGTACGCGATTATCTCGAAACTACATATCTTGACACGGCGGGATTGATATCTTGAGTAACTTTCACATTATTGACTTGAATTTGCACAGTTAGCTTTCAAACAGTAGTTATTTTCGGTTCACGATTTCATTTTTTAATTTGATGAACTATTTGTTAATAACAATGACTTCAGCGTGCTGTTTTTAAAGACATAAATGAGGTTTTCTTCGGGGAAGCTGTTATTTTTCGTATTTTTCGAAATGTCGAAAAGTTGATCGTGAACCCATAGCCAGTTGGATATATTTGAATAAGATTTTTTTTAATTTTCGTTTCATATTACATTTGAGCCTGGTAAAGATCCTACCGTTTCGGGCCTCGTCGCTGGAGGACTGCAACGCCAACTGCATCACCACGAACACTTTGAAAGATTTTCTTCCGAAAAAATTACATTCTAACTACAGACATGTGTTAATCGACTAAAACAATTCACCTTGTCGCCGCGTTATCCATCGTTGCGCAGAGACTACACGTGCGCCACCTTTTTATACACTTACATCAAGTTAGAGGCGCGAAGTTTAAAAAGCTTACCCGATCTGGGCCGGTTATCCGTTTCAGGCTGGCCTTCTGTATAGGTGCTACTTCTGAATAGGTGCGTCACCATCTTGCGACGGTCATCACGCGGGGGGGGGGGGGGGGGGGGGGGCTCGCAATGACCCCAGCCATGTTTTAAACGATCGCCGCGTCACCGTATCGTTCCTAATGACTCATAAAAATTCAGCATATGAATTTTAACATTCTCAAATGTGGCATTCTCGTTATCTTATTTTAATCGAATTTTAAAATGACGGGAAAAATCAGCCTGGTTTCAATGCGCAAAAAAGCTCTTTCTTACTAAAAAGAATTATAACTTTTGCAATATTCAATTCTTTTTCTTAAAATTTTAGGCTGATACTCTTGAGATATGATAATTTAAGGGGAAAATAGCCCCACAGTGGAATATAGTTTAAGGGAAAAAAATAGCTCCACGTTCAACCCTACGAAAGCATCGTGAGAAGGCAGGCCAGTCGCCTTGGCCGCCAACAACTTGTAATAGTAACTTTGGCTTAAAGTTGCGCTTGGGGTTTTCCGCCCGGATGACCATTCGAGAGAGTGTGGACATTTTTTGGAAATTCCTATATTGCAAATAAAACCTCCCTTGCAGTTGGACTACATGCACATGGGGCGTACGTATGTACGAGTATACAAATGTCAGTGGTAGACTGCGAAAAAGGAGCAGAAGAAGGAGAAGAGGCAAGGTAGATAAAGGGAGAAAAACGAGCGTGGAAAAGAAGAAGAAACCAAGGCGCAGTGGTGATGCTGTTCCTGATGGTGATGGGACGTTCCGCCGGTAGAGTTGGACAGTGGGATGAGGGAGGAATCCCAGGATAAGTTAAAGAAGTAAAGAAGTGAGCGAGGACGGACAATGGTCTCGCTCCTGCGTCACCGTAAATCTCGTTGAGCGCGTATAATTTGTAAGTCGACAGGGTCCCGTCGACTCGTTGCGCTTCTGCTCCGCTCCTGCTACTGCTCTTGCTCGTAGCTGCGCATTTTGCTCTTCGACGGGCATCTCCAGAAGATTCTCTTTTCCTCTCTCATGTGGGAGAGAAGGAGAGAGGAAAATGCAAGTAAGGGCGCTTACGTGGATCAAAGGGGAGAGAGCCGAGGGCGAGAGAGAGAGAGAGAGAGAGAGAGAGAGAGAGAGAGAGAGAGAGAGAGAGAGAGAGAGAGAAAATGAACGGGGTGTATACTCTTCACGTTTCTTAATTCTTTGACTCTCTCGCCTTTTCTTATATGTTCACGAATCCACGATACGAAGAACACGAGAGCAAAATTGCAACGTACAGAAAAATGCATTCTATTCTCTCGTTTTGCGGGAACAGCGGAAATAAACCTTATGGTAGTTTTCTACTTTGTTGGGTTAAAAAAAATGTTGTTTTTACTGTATCGAAAGGGCCAATGGAAAGGAGAAGGTGCACTCTATGGTCCTGGCATAGCAGATTAGGTGTAATTATGAAACCTTTCATTTTATTCACACATAAACTTCAGTTTAACAGAAAAACACGTTTTTCTCAAAACCACGTTTTTCAAGTTTGCGAAAGTGCTCCTACGTGCCCTGGATGAGCAATCGTCGTGGAATTTGACAGCCACGTGTACAACAAACGCATTTATTAGTTGAACTAGAATTATACAGAAATATTCCAACGTTTTTATTTTATAAACGAACAACTGAAAAAATGTTTGGTAAAAAACTAATCTTCCCTTTCGATGGCTCATTATTTTTATATTTTTCTTCTTGATTCTAGTTCGGTTTATACACAATATTGTACAAAGAAGAAATATGTTTCATTTTTTTCCTTCAGATAACCTGTTCAGGACTTAGGACTTCCGCAAGCGAATAATATCATCACCGGCGCACCGACATACGTGGCCCCTCCTCCCACTCCCAGTACCATGTTTTGTGAAACTTGAAAAAAATTACAATGTTCAGTAAAGACCGCTTAGTAAACGTACTAAATTTCAACATTCTATATTTCATATTTTTCGCATAAAAAATTGGTGAAAAATCCAACATTTTTTGGCTCAAGAAAATAGAAACGTCCCTTATCTCGTTTCGGTATCGAGCCTGTCCTGCATTGGGTCACGAATACTTACAAGGAACATAACGTAAGTGTACGCCTTCGATTTTCGTGAAACTCATATATGTTATAAATCATTGAAAATCATTAGACGCGTATTTTTTATCGGCGGAAAAATAGTTTTAAGGGCGGAGAGCACCCCTCAAAGAAAAGCGTTCCAAGAGATGATTTAGCAACTTACACAAGTAGTCTACCGATCTGAATGAAACAAAAATCAAAATTCTTCTAATGTAAAGCGATGAAAAATCCACTATAGAAGTATTGAACTAAAAATTGAATTCAGGCGGGAGCCTGAATTAGAAAGTCCAAAAAAAGCATGTTTCGGGAATTTTTTAGAAAGGAAAATAACAAGTAAGCCCACTAAATATTGGGGTATCTTTTCATGTATATTTGAAGTGTACGAATAAATGTTCAACATGAGACATTAAATGACTGCAGATTCATCAGCCTATTCCATGTGCGTCTTGCCACTGCAGTCCCCAATCGGCGGGAAAGATGAAGCTCGTCATTCTTGACTGAACAAAAAAAAACAATAAAATTATCTATTGTCATATTTTTTGTGAATTAAGGAGGACCTGAAAAAATGGAAAAATTATGACTTTTCTCAGGTTTGAAAAAAAATGTGTCAAAAAGAACACTTCAACCTGCTGTAAAAATGATTTAAGAAGACTTGTTCAACGAATTTTTAAATTCATTTAGATGAGATTTTCATACTGAAGAAAATAAACTTTGGTTTTATTCAATAGGTCCTTTAGTTTTGTTGCTATCACGTCTGCCAGTTTGGAAAAATCGTGAAAATGAAAACTGCAGAAAAAGGGCGCTTCAAAGTTTTCAATAGAAGGGAATCTCTATATTAAATACCAATCGCTTCTCTGCTTTTGGCCTTGTATCTTCGAAAATATTTACAATTGGCCTCTGTAACTTTGTAAATATATTCTTGGATAGTTTATCTATCGATTTAAGTAATAAAGAAGAGATTTTTCGGACCTTCTAATTCAGGCACCCACCTTAAGGGTCGACACGCTTTTCTTAGAGGGGTAGTTTTCCCTCTTAAAACTGTTTTTGCCCAAAAACAAAATACGTGTCTAATCCTTTCAATGCTTCATCACATATACGAGTTTCAACTAAATGAAAGGCGGCCACTTAAGTCATGTTCGTTATTAGAGTGATATCAGCTGAAACTGTTCGTCTGGGGTGCCTCGTTGCGAGGCAAAATGGTCTTGTAACTTTAGCTTGACAGTGCCAGAGGATGCAGTCGTGGTGATGTCTGTAAGAAACTTGGAGTAGCTTGTCACGACAACATTGCCCTGAGACATTTTTTAAGCAGGCCTGTTTCAATATCTTAAAACCGTAATGAAGTGCAATTTTTTATGTGCATGGAATTACATTATTCCGGGCTTCGCAATCTGTAAAAGAGACAGCGTGAATTATGACTCACATTGATTGACCGGAAGGAAAATGTGATAGGTGATAGAACCTAATCTATTAGACGCATTTGCAGAAAGCAAATTCCTGTGGACTCCTAAAAATGATCGAGGAGGGTCGAGCCGATTTTGCCGATGAATGTCAAACTGAATTTTTCTCTATATTTTCAAATAAATTTAGATTGTTCGAATTTTTTTAGATATTTTTTCAGACTTTTGTAGACATTCAGATTTTCCTAAATTTAGATTTTTAACGATATTTCTCAATACATTTAGTTTTTTTCGAACCTTCTTTGAATATTCTTTTTTAATTTCCGTATTTTCAGACTTTAAGATATTTTTTTAAAAGCTCAGCTTATCATACTTGTTAAAAAAAAATAGTAGAGTTAAATTTGTTTTTAAATCTATATCTGTTTTTTTAATCTATTTTTTCCAACTGCTCTGCCTTTGTCTAAATTTAGATTTTTCAAAGATTCTTCTCTCGTGACTTAAACTGCTCCTACTGACAATAAGATGCCAAACAAACTCGCAGTCTTTTCCAAGTTCCTATGCCACATTGTCTCCAGCCAAATCCATATCGTCCTTCGAAATGATGTACCAGAAGCATCGAAATTGAGATTTTATTGACCGATTGAATTTCATTGGATTTATCATCAGATTTATACCATCATTGAATTTATATATCAGCGTATAAAAAAAGATGCCTATCCTTCGACATTCCTCGATAGAGCGTTGGAGCCTGGGCAGAAAGTATGCGCCCTAACGAGTCCGGAGGTTGTTCGCCCAGAAAGAGTGGCCCGTATCGCGGCGAGGTTCGATTTCGTTCGCGGTTTCTTCGTGCCACGAGAAACTGTTTCCACGTGGCTTGATTTGTGGCGTTACGCGTCAGGAGCCTTCGAACTTATCAATATATCCCGCGCAAAACAATGGCGCGTATGTGCTCGCAGCCTGGCGTGTGACGAAAGGGCACATTATTGTGAGCCCCAATGACGCGCTTGTCGAATTAACATCAATGCACTTGTGTGCATCAATGCACTTGTGTGCCGGCGTCATAATATTATAGTATCCCCGTTTGTGGTCTTTAGAAAAAAGTAAATAAATAAAATATATGAAAAAAGAAAAAGAAAAAGAAAAAGCCATTTATATTTACGAGTTATTATAGTATGAGTGTCTGGCACTGAAACGCTGGCAAAATTAACCGCTACGTATACAATTACGGTAGGATAAAATGGTAAAGGGTCTCCACTATTTTCCGTCGTTGTAAAAGTGGCTTGACGCAATATCCTGCTCTTACTTGATGGACTTGAGTATCGTCGTGGTGGCCTAACGAGCGAACAATAGGCACCGCGCGGCTAATCCGACCCTTTTCTCTCTTCTTTGCGTAATCATAGACGAAATAAGCGAAAATTCGTCACGGCTACATTACAGGGTACGGAGAGCATGTACTAATTTTTTTTTCGTTCTTACGTACGAGTGCGAGTTGGGACGTATTTGTGTTTAAGGCTGGGTAGTTGATTGTCGATGTGGAGAGGGTGAATTTTCGTAATGGGCCCGGTGGGAAACTTTAAGGTGTAGAAGAGGTTATTAGGTGTACAAGCAAGTTTTTCGCCATTTTTGCGTGAAAAATAATAATTTATTTACTTAAGGGGAGAAATCCCTTTAGACGCCCGAAAATGAGTTATTCTTCATAGATCTTTTTTAAACTGATAAAATATACAGATCATTTTAAAATTTTGACATTAGTTTATCATAACTTTCAGGTGTTAAAAAGTAATGTTTTTTCTTTCTTTAAACTCTAAAACAAAATGACGGCGTTATAAGGTATTCCTTTAGGCGTCTTTTGAAAAACTGCTCATGTTATAGCTCAAAATGTTATTGATCGATCTGGCTGAAATTGTGGAAGGTTTCTCATTGTAACGTTATTGGAAGGATATCGGATATAGGATATATATGCGTACCTTTGAGGCTGAAGGCATAGAAAATACGTTTGCTATACACACTTTTGAGGCTGAGGGCATAAAAATACATTCCCTATGAACCTTTTGCCATGTTATTTCCAAAGATTGTAGAACCAAAGATGACAATACCGAGTGAAAGTCATCAATATTTATCACGTAAAAGCAATAAAAAAACTGTCTCATTTGTTATTCGATCATGGAAATAAATCAGGTTCTTTGGCCAATGGGGTTAAGGGGATCTAGATTACAACATTTTGAAGCAAACTCATCTCTCTGGATAATTAAAGTTGCCCAGCTACCCAATGAGCTTTATAACGTGCACAATAGCTTTGCAACAGAACATTCGACGTCAGCTTTTCGAGGGCGATAGATACCAATCACCTGCCAACCACAATACACCCCAATGACAATCGCCCCCACAATCACTCGGTAAAAAAAGCTGTGCCTCCGTTTCCGAAGCATCCCTCGGCCTTTCGTAGACTTCCGAATATAGCCACGCACGTCTGTGCGGATCCTGGCGAACGCAAGGGTGCAAGCACGCGTGCACTCGCACCTAGGCCATAAGAAGGAGGCTGTTTTTCGCGCGGTGGGCTCGCGAAGGGGGACTCCCATGGGCATCGCGAGAGAGAGAGAGAGAGAGAGTCGCCTGCGCCATGAGAGTGGATGGAAAGGGAAAAGAAGGAAAGGCCTCGAAGAGCATGACCAACACAACGAAAAAGCAGTACATTGAGCGTTGGAGAACGTGTATATTGGGATCTCTCTCACCCCCCCCCCTCCCCCTCCCTCTCTCGTCACTGTCTATCCGAGCAGACAGCGTGGAGCAAAAGCCCCCTCGAGCAAAGTGAGTGCGTCTAATGAGGCAATAAATAAGTCGCGACCGGCCTAACCGGCCTCTCCACGCTTTTCGTTTCG